>JAOQGH010000014.1:2265857-2306335 GCA_025769975.1 Gallinago jamesoni | reverse complement strand
AGGGATGGGGCAGCCACAGCTTCTCTGGCCAACCTGGGCCAGGCTCTCACCACCCTCCCACCAAACAAGTTCTTCCCAATATCTAACCTAAATCTCTCCTTTTTTGGCTTCAAACCCTTCCCCCTCCTCCTATGGCTCCCTTCCCTCATCAAGAGTCCCTCCCCGTCTCTCCTGGAGCCCCTTGAGGGACTGGAAGGGGCTTGAAGGTCTCCCCAGAGCTTCCTCTTTTCCAGGCTGAACCCCTCTAACTCTCTCAGCCCCCCCTCCCAGCAGAGGGGCTCCAGCCCTCCCAGCATCTCTGTGGCCTCCTCTAGCTCCGCTCCAACAGCTCCATGTCCTTCTGCTGTTGGTGGCCCCAGAGCTGGAGGCAGCGCTGGGGGGGGGGGTGTCTCCAGAGTGAAGCAGAGGGGCAGAATCCCCCCCTCACCCTGCTGGCCACGCTGCTGGAGATGCATCTCAGGATGTGAGGGTGTTTCTGGGCTGCCAGTGAACATTGCTGGGGCGTATTGAGCTTCTCACCCACCAACACCCCCAAGTCCTTCTCCTCAGGGCTTTCTCAGGAGATGGCTTGCGTGGCTAAACCAGGAAGGCAAGCACCCTGTGTTGAACCACTGCTCTGGTGGTCAGTTCTGGAGAGACCCAGGCTGGGAGGATGGTTCGTGGCCCTTGCACAGGAGTTGAGAGCCTCCGTGCTGGGACAGCCATCCCCTCCAGAGAGGGACCTGTGGTTCCTGCCCCATGCAGGTTCCCTGTGGGAAGAAGCAGAGCACAAAGCACACACCAAGCTGCTCCCTGCAGCGGGGCAGAATTAGCGCTGTGGATCTTTGCAGGCCTGCATTTGGCAAAGTAAGTGGTGTGTGTGCCTGGACCTCAGCGTCTGAGTGACCCAAGATGTCCTTGGGGACGGAGACGCTCGTTAGTCCTGTATAAACACTTGTCACGTTGGACTGAGCTTTGTGAGACGAGTTCATTTGTGATGGGATGGAGCCTGGGAAATGCAGACCTTGACTCACGGGCCGGGTTAAATTCCCTGACAGGCTGAGGGCTTGGTGTTACCTCCCAACAGCTCCTGGTCCAGCCTTCCCTTCCCAGGCTCTGCGTCAAGGTGAAACCATTGCCTGCAGCACCATACGGCACTTGCTGCAATGGTGGGTGGAGGAGAGACATGGCCAACTCCTGTAGGGACATTCCCCAACCTCTAGGAACCATTTCCACCAGGGAAATATGTTTTGGGGTAGAAAAGAGATGCTAGAGAATGAAGGCAGTGGGTAGGGGTTATTTTATCCCCCCACTTTAGGTTTGATCGGGCCCATGGGCAAAAGCATCTGGGAGAGATTATAGCCCTGACCTGGGGGCTGGTGTTTATGCCAAGAGAAATAGCTCGTGATAAGAGGGCATCGCGTGGCCTGACCTGCTCCAAGGGCTTGTTTACATCTCATCAACAGGAAAATTTCACCCACACCCTCCTGCCTGGTGATCAGCAGCAAGTCCTCCCTGCCCTGATTGCCTGCTTCCCTTCCCTGGGTACAAAAATGCACAGAAAGGCATAAACAGTGCTGTCCAGAGACCTGCTTTTTATTATTTATTTTTTTTTTTCTGAACTGGGGCTGGCTCTTTAACTCTTCTTGACGGGGTCATTTTCTGCTTCTTTGGCATCAGCTGCCTCTCCAGGGAGCTGATGTTGGACTCTGCTGCTGGCTGACCTGTGAACAAGGGAGGCTGGTTTTTAGACCTGCTCTACAGATGAACTGGAAGCCCAAGCTGTTTCCATCTCAGCACTGACTGAGAAGAAAGATTTGATCCTGCTCAGGTGCAGGGGGAAAAAAGGGAGATGGATGGCTGAGGCTGACCCTTCTTCCATTCCATCCACTTCCTCTTCTCATCTCAGCTCCTTGTTCTCATTAATTTCTCTCCAAACCTTCCCTTCCACTCAAGCTCTGACCTTCCTTTTCCCTACGGAGCCCTTGCACTTCTGCATCCTCCTCCCAGCCCCATTCCGCCCCATTCTCATCCTCTGTATGACACAGCTCCCAGCCTGCCAGCATGCCTAAAAAAGCCAGTCTCTCAAGTTTGCCAGTTCCTGGAGTTGTTGAGGAGGAGAAACTGGAGCAAACAAGCAAACGGGCCATGAAAGCCAACATCAGACAAGAATGCAGCTTTCTGTGGCTGGCGGTGGGCTAATATCTACAGTGACAGATCCAGAAAGGTTTTTCTCATCTGCTTTAAAATATGGGGTTGGTTGTTTTGTTCTGCATTAAGTCCCACAATCAGAATTGCTCAGTGGCAGAGGGATGTCATGGGTCAACGGCAGAAAAAACACATCTTCCCTCTCTTGCCTTTTGAGGAGGATGGAAGATGATTCAAATTGATTGACTGGTGGAATCCACACAGAGCTTTATAATCTGCTTAGAAATATCCCCCACCCCGAAGGGGCTGGGATGATGGATTTGCAGGGTGAGCTCTGTGGCACGTTGTCTGCCAAGGAAGGCTTTGCACCTGCCTGGCTCTTGGATCCATCTCCACTTCAAAGCAGGCAAGTTCTTCATCACCAGACATCTCCCAGTGAAAAGGACCAGCAGAACGGGGCAGAGGTTGTCTTTCTTCTCATCTTGCCGTAGTTCATCAATGCCACCCACGTCCCCACCTGGGGTTTGTGTGGATTAGTGTTAGGATAAACTCCACGGTGCTTTGTCTCAGGTGTCTTGCTAGGAGGTTTAGCTGAACATAAAAGCACATCCAGTTCCACCGGGAAGGAGGTGTCTTCTGTTTAGTCATGGTTTGTGGGTCCTACCTTGGGACGTCACCTTGTTCTAGCTCTGTATTAAGCCAGGTTTAGCTGGGTTTGTCCTGGTACCCGATGCCACAGTCATTGAGGAGCCACCTTCTAATTTCAGGGTTCAATTTATTGTGGGCCAATTCCTTCCCCCAAGTAGGGGAGAAGGAACGTTTTGCCAATGTTTGTCCTTATCTTCATGGGCTTTTGGCTTCCTGGAAAGGAACTGATGAGAGCGAAGACATTTGGATGGAGGTTCCCAGGACTGGAGTCTTCAGGGCACGGCAGCCTTCTCCTGACCCTCCCAGGACAGTGGCTTTAGAGAAGTCATTGACGCTAGGTATTTTTTGGAGGTTTGAGCTTGGGACAATGTGGTTTGATTGCCTGCCAAGAGAGAAGGATCAACTGGAGAGGAGCTGGAACAAGAGAGGCTAGGGGCATTTCCCAGGTCTGTGCTTGATCACTCCTGAAGGGCCTGGATTCCTGACCTTGGTGAGGAGCTGTTGATGATGTGAACTCCCTGAAACTAACCGGTGCAAAATTGAATGCTCTCCCTTAAAGAGATGATTAAACTCCAGTTGATTTTAGACAGAGCCCATCCTGCAGGTGATTCGCTCTTGTGTTTTATTATCTAGTAATAAACATTTATTATTGCTGCTGTTCACGAGCGAGCGCCTCACTGCAACAAGTCTTCAAGTGGTGACAGGAGCGTAATAGATTTTGCTACCGGTTCATGCCCTGATCAGTGGAGGACATTTCTTGCTCTGGGATTCCCAAGCTGTTGACAGCTGACATCTAGGTACTGGCTGCCCCACCGCAACTCCCCGTGACCTTGACATTGATGTGTGAAGGGTTAATAAGGGCTTTGCTCTGCCTCCCTGTTCACATCTGCTGATTAATTCCAGCCAGGTGTCTATGGTTCAGGTCTTAAAACAACAACTGCTGAAGTGTCTGGGAACACTTAGTGAGGCTTCACTCTGCAATTCCAAGTATGGATAAATATTTGCACCTCGGTGGCTGTAAGACACCTTTGAGATATGAAGGCAATTACTGTAGGAGTTCTTTACAAGACAAAAAGACTGATTTCCTGGGGAGTGGTGGTGGTGCAAAGGCGGGCAGGACTTGAGGGCTCTTTTTGCAGCTCTTTCTGGGTGGTCTTGGGGAAGGTCACGGGGCAGCTGGTTTTTGGGTGCTGGAGGGGTTGCCGTCCTACAGCACCTCTCAGGGAATTCAAACACGCTCCCCCTGATTTTTGGCTTCACAGTCTCTGGGCCGTGGTTGCCCCCAGTGATCCATTTTACATGGGAGAATGAGGAGGAGAAATGCAGAATCCAGAAGCACGTGCAAAGCTGCTTCCTCGAGATAGCCTGAGGAAGGGCCCCATATGGCTCAGGGACCCTGGAAAATATGTTTAAACTTGGTAAGTTCCTATTTTCTGCAGTGTTCTGCCTCTTTACATTAAAGAAACCAATGGTTTTCAGCTATGGCTTTGAGGGGATACAGCCTTGCAACTCTTAATTTCTGCCTTCCAGCAACGTGCATCCTGTGATGTGTGCACGGATAACAGGAAAAATAGTGTCTGCCTCCTGACGAGGGGAATTTGGCTCATCTGTGCTTCCCTGTGTCCCTGGGGACTCCAAGTAAGTTACCCGCCCTTCTAAATGTGCTTATGACGGCTCTGCTGATGCGTCTCTGAACTTTTTTTCCTTTTCTTTTTTTTTTATTCTTCTTTTTTTTCTGGGTTTGGCTCTGAAAATTGTCTGGAGGCTTGCGGACCTAAGCAATATCTCACTCTGGCCAGCGATGCACGTAACCCTCCTGGGCTGGAGTGTGGCAAACTAAAACTCACCCCAGATATTGTCATTGACTTGCTTCAGAGACATATATGGGCTACAGAATCCTTATTATTTGGCCAAATAAACAGCCTCTCAAGAGAGCTCTTCCCTCTGATGTGTGATGAAGTTGCTTTATATTTCACTACCCGTACTGCTGGGGAGTCTGTGGTGTATTAAAACTATTGTAATAACTTCACAGGCATTTCCACATTCAAGTGATCATAATAATGCTCATAAAGTACACTCTAGCGTGAAGTATTTATGAATTATTCAAGTTAAGGTAGGGGAAAAAAAAAAAAAAAGAAAAAAAAAGAAGAAAAGACCTGGGTTGAATTAGTAGCTCTGGAATAACCATAAATTTAGAGGAATCATGTTGCAGAGGGTTATTTTGTGTGTACAATAAAAGGAACATTTATGGCTTTGGTGCATAAATTTGGTTTGAATGTTTTTGAAGCAAAGACCTTTGACATAACTTATAACTTTTTCTCCTTTTGTTTTAATATTGCCTTAAAGAGAAACACCAGACACTTTGGTGCTATGCATGAAGCTGAGCGAGGAAGGGGTGAGAGTACAGTTAACTTGGCATCTTGTCCTTGACCGTGGCCTGAAGCAGGTGAGGAAGGTGAGCAGAAGGATGCTCCCAAAGCCCTGAGGGAGATGCTCAGCCCCGGGCTGGCTTCCTCCGAGCCCACGCTGCAGTTTGGTGGCCACATGTCTCCTCATTGACTGCTGTGGCAGTAAATACACGTGCTCCCAAATCCCTTGTTAGTAATCATCTTGTCTGGAGATGTTTCTGGAAGCTGTTCACATGCTGCAGTAAGGCAGGCAGCTGCGAGATTTGTCTTCCCTCATTTCCCAACTCCAGGGTGATGCTTTTACAGCACCAGGGTGGGGGGAACCAAGGGGTGCCCAAGGAGCAGGGTTAATGCCAGGCCTGTGTTCACCCTGGAGCGTAAAAAAGGCAGATTCACTTCACTTCAGCAAAGCGGGGTGGAAGCATTCACTGGGGTCCCTAGGATGTGTTTGCAAGTGATGAGGAAGCCCGTACACCCCCTGCCTGGGGGAGAGGGCAGGGAGAGCAGAGCTGTTTTAGGAAGTGGCTCTCTGGGATGCCACGGCTGTTCTTGGTGCAGGATGGCAGAGACCTGCTCCAGAGCGTCCTGCCCTCGGCTGGGGCAGAGCCAGAGACCCACCAGGATCTTCCCTGAAGGGACGTTGGAAGAGACACTTCACGTGCAGAGACAGGGGAGATGCTCTTGTCTTAGTCTCCAGCAGATGGGTATTGCTGGGAGTCTTGCAGCACTCGGTTTCTATCTTGGCCAAGATGGTTGTTGCTAATTGTACTAACTCTAGCTGTTCTTGACATCCACAGAAATGTCTAATCCTGTTTTGGAGCTGGCTACATTTTTGGCCAGCTCTGCATCCTCCTGTCCCTTGGAATTTTTCCCCTCAGACAACTGGGCTGTGCTAGAAATGAACGTTACTGTCAGAAACCCATGGAGAGGTTCTGCTGGGGAGAAGAAGTTCAGTGGGACCCCGTGGTCATGGTGTGAGTTCCAGGTGAATGCTGGGGTGAATCTGCCTTCCCCAGGATGCTGCCCCTGTTCCTTAGCCCCTGGCTGAGCCCAGCAATAGGTTGTGACTACCTTTCTGCAGATACTGGCCCTCTAGGTAGGGGTAAAATGCTACTGGACCGGCACGTAGAGGTTAATTTCTGATTTAGGTTGATTGGGGAAATTGGGAGAAATGGAGAAATTGGTTAAAGAGGTGGATGTGGTTGGCATGGAAAAGCTGTTCCCCCTTCATAGGTTGGTTTGTTATGATGGAAAAATAGCCTCAAGACCAGAAGATGTCCTTTCCCTGTGTCTCCCTGGCTTTCTGCTGAAAGCCAGAGGGTGCCAGGCCCGTGGACACGTCCTACAAAGAGGTGCCACCAGCAGCTCTTTATCTCCAGCAGCCAATGTATGTAAGGGAAAAGGAAGCAACCCTAACCTTAATAAAATTAATAGACTGGGAGAAAAGATCCTTGTTCATTCCCATGTCACTAACAGAAAATACTGAAGTGCTGAAGACCCCCCCAGTGCTGTGGCTGTTTCGTGTGCAGGACCCACAGGTTCCCATGAAACCCATGAGGTTTTCTCACTGTAACATGGACTCCTGATGGGTTTCTCTGCTGGGAGGCAGAAAAATCTTAAATGAAACCCTGACAGGGCTAAAAGCAAAGGGTTCCACCTCAGTTCCCGGGGGCTGGTGTACGGATGTTGGTTTGGGACCATTTACCACGGCAAGGCATTTTTCCAAGGGCAATGTCCATTTCCAACGTGTTTTCTGTGCATCCAGGATGCAAAGGAGAGTAAACTGAAGGGCCATTGATAACTAGAGGGTCTTTTTTTCTGATTGATGCTGGCTGTGATCAGATCTGTAACGGGCCCTCGGCTGTTTTCAGGGAGGCGTTGAACCCGGTGCTCTCTGCTCAGCCCCTTGTCTGGGGGAGCCCCTGCCTGGGTGGAAAGTTTGCTTCTCGGCTCTGTAAATTTAAACCGCTCAGGAGGCAGCTGGGGTCTAATCCAAAACAGTAGGATGGCATGAAATCTCCCCCCGGAGGGCTTGCCTGCTGTGCTGGATGCAGATCTGAGGCATTTTGTGCAGGGCAGGCTGCTGGCAGCAGCTGGGGCTCCGGGACCCACGTCTCGGGGGGTCTTTCTGTAGGACCCCCCTTCAGATGGTGAGCAAGCAATTCCCTTCTGCCACTGCCACACAGGACACCAGGCACCGGAGGGGCTCACGGCTCCTTGTGTCTCTGGAAGCCTCCTTTGCTGCTCATTGGTACCATGAACCTGGAGAAGGATGTGCTGCCTGGAGGGGATTCTAAGAGATAACTGGGAAAACATCGTTTGCTCCCCATGGTTGTCACCACGTCCCTCTGGGACACTTGTCCCCAGGTCCCTGGGCAAGTGGAGCACCGGGGTCGGCACTGACCCCACACTGTGCTGGGGTGGCCTGAGAAAGGGGGGACATTAATGTAAAACCCACCCGCTGCCCCGACAGCACAGGAATACCCTTCTCTATCCCCTAGGGGCTGGATTACCCCATTTTTCCTCTTTATCCCAGTAGGAAAGAGTTATTCCCCCTGCATTTGTGGCAGAGCAGCGTCCTGGTTCAGACCCTCTCCCTGTGACAGCCCTGTGCAGGAGCACTGGGCTTCCCTGGGGACACCCTGATGGGAAGGAGCCACGATGGGCCAGATGTCACTGTGTGTTAATGGCACACGAGGACGTTGCTCCCTGGGGCTGCCAAGATCCACTTGAGCAGAGACGTGCAGGTTAAACAAGCCAAAAGTCATCAGCACCCAGAGTACTTGGTGTGCTCCAGCACGTGGGGCTGGTTCCTCCTTCTCTTTGGAGCCAGAGGGACTCAAGGGGCTCCTCAGGGGAGTCCCAGCCAAGATTTCCATCACTGACCATGGATTTTGAGTGCTTTGAGGGGTGAAGCAGGGTCTGTGTTTCAGAGGAGCAGGACCTGTGTGGGGTTGGGGCTCCTGGGCACATCTCTGGCGTAGGTGGGTATCAACAGACACCGTCCTTCAGCAGCAGAGCTATGTAGTCCCTTAACTAATGTGTTTATTCACTGATCTGTGGATCAGATGTCCTTGAGACTTTTTCGTGTAAGGTTTTAAAGGACCTTGTGGTGATGCATGGCCAATGGTAAAGAAAGATAGGTTTTGGTGGAATTAACCTGTTGTCCAACCCTTGGCTGAACCATGACGTTGAGAACATCCTGCGAGGGCCTCCTGGCAGGCAGGACTCAAGCTGGAGGGTCTCCATGAGGAAAGGGCAGATGAAGGCAATGGGAATCAAGTTAGGTCAGCAACCAGATCATTTTAAATTGTTGGTGGGATCTGGTGCCGTGAAACCAATTAAACCCTGCCATGAACAAGTGAAGTTGGGATAAAGTAAAGCCGGACCCTCCCATGGCTTCATTAATGAGAAGAACCAAAATTAAGACCGGACAAGTTGATTTTTTCATCACTTCTGTTGGATAAAGTTTAGCTTGGAGGACTTTTTAACCTTAAAACAGACGTCTTCAGGTCTGGGCTAAATTATGCTTCCAAAGGCTGTCATTATATCATAAAAGGAGCAGGTAATTTTAACATTTTTGAACAATTGCCCAGATTAAGTTTGCTAAAGAAGAAACCTCTGTGAGTGTTCATAGACGCGTAGAGGAAACCAGGACTGGAATGCTTTGATTTATGAGTGGGGTCGGGGATGCCCGGGAATGCGCGGGTCCTTGGACGGCCTACACATGAGAGCAGGAGGCTTAAAAGACCTGCTGAAATGCTTTGTGGTCTGAGGATTTCGCTGCTGCGCCCATTCATCTCCCATTATCAAACAGAGCACAAATTCCTTCCCGATGACATGCAGGAGAACGTGTTACTGGAGAAGCCAGCTGATGAATTCAGGGAGAGAGGGATATAACGGAGAGTCCTTTGGTTTCTGGGGGAGGACCTGAGTGCCTTTGGTTGCTGATGTGACTCAGGGAGGTGTCTGCAGCCTGCAGAGCTCACGAGGCTGTTTGAAGCTCGCTGGAGACGTGGCCATTGGACCAGAAAGCATTTTTTGAGAGGTAAAACAGCATCCTTGGCCACGGGCTGGTGATGCATTTTGCAAAATAGTTACATCCCCCAAACTGGAAGAGGAAAACCGCGGTGAGCAGCACATTGTGAAGACAGAGCTTTGTGTAACTACTTACTCTTCGACATTTTTTGGGGGGGGGGGGGGGAAGTAGAAGAGAAGAGACATCACGTGCTGTCTTCTGCTCTCAGTTACCCACGTTTTTACCCCCCAGTAAAACTCGAGACTCCTGGAGGGCCTGAGCTGGCGCAGCCCACACCCAGCGGTGGAGGATGCCAGCAGGAGTCTTGGCCCCGTTTTGGGAGCGTGAAAGGCAGCAGAGGCTGTGCAGGACCGGGATGGGGAGTGTGTCCCTGACGTCAGGCAGCAGCGCCCGGGGAGCAGCCTCAGAAACACCCTCCGCTGGTGTGAACTGGGTTCCAGCCCAGTCCCTGGGGGGAAAAGGGGAATTCATTAAAACCCCATCACATGTGGAGGGAGGTTATAACTGATCTTGAGCGAGTGCAGCTGACAATCTGAAGAGATATTTTTCCCCTCCAAAGGGTGTGTATTCTTTCAGCTCTGCCTCTGCCTTCTAATACCACGGATATACGTAGGGGCGATGGTCTGGCAGTGGCAGGAGCTTTTCCCAGTAGCAATACGGAGCAGACCGAGGCACGAACGATTATAGCCGGCTGTTTAAAGAAAGATGCTGCTTTTCCATTGCTCAGGTCTTTCATGCTCCGCGGGAAGTGGTATTTTTCAGCTTTTGCAGTAAGTTTCTCTTCTTTGTAGTTTCATGCTGCTCTGCTGGTGGTTTATTCAGGAATAGCCCAGGCCAAAAGCATCCCAGCTCTCAGCAGGCAACTGAGCCTGCTGGATTCAGCCCCTGGAGCTGCAGGACCCCACTTTGGAGATGCTCCTCCAATGGAGATCCTCAGGCAAGCCCTCATGGTGTAACATCGTGTTACTAAATTTAACACCCTGTGTTAAATGGCCCCTTTGGGTGATGGGGTTTGGCGTAACCCCATCCCGAGCCCTGGAAAGCCACGGGCATTACCTTTGCTTGGTTGACACCGAGGAGCCCAACTCACCCTGAGAATGTATGTGGGTGCCCAACCAACCACCCAGCACCGAGTTTCTCTTTGCTTTCTTTGACTCCTGCAAAGCCAAGTGCCACAACCTCATCAAAGCTGCTTTAAATCCGGGTGACAATGACACCCCCTCCTCACCCCAGGGATTTCTTTGAGCTCTGGAACCACTGCAGAGTCCTCTCCAAAGGGAGAGCCCAGCTCAGTCCTTCCCATGGCATCCTGGAGATCTATGTCCTAAACTGTCCCCTCTCTCCCATCCCTTCTGTCCTCCCCGACAGGGAGAGGGGACCCTCCTTCCCATGACGAAAACCACACTTTAGTGGTGGCTGTTGGCTTTCTTTTTTTTTTTTTTTAAAGGGTTGTAAAATACTTCCGTTAAAACCCACTTGGAGCAGGGGAGAACCAAAACAACCCAAAACCAAACTCATGGCAATGCCCCCCGCCCAAATGGCTGCCTCAACCTCCCCAGATGCCAGGGAAGGATTTCCCGGCGGGATGGACTCCCCGGGCTGTGATTTAGGACCCGTCTCCCCGGGAAGCTCTCGCTGAGCCAAGCGAGAGCGCGGATCCTTGCGCTCTCATTGTTATTCTGCAAAACAGCTGCTTATTTCTGCTTAATCCCATTCCAAACAGATAGGCTTAAATCAGAAACGTTTGGGTTGATGCCAGGCCGTGCAAGACGCTGTCCTGCATCATATCTCCGGGCAGACGGGCTCTTGTGGGGCTTGTAAAAGACTGAGCACCTTTTTGGCAGAGTTGCAGTGAATAAGAGTGAGTAAAAAAATATTGGCCCGGCCTCCTGGGGAACGGGGGGCTCCTGGCCCAGCTCATTCCCAGCAGTGCCGCGGCAGCGTTGTGGAAAAGGGCTTGCAGCTGAATTGTGGGGGAAAAAAGAAAAAAAAAAACAACCAACAATTCTCAATATTTAGATTGATGAAGTAAGGGAAAAATGCCTCTGTAAAGTAGACAGCCCCAAAGGGTGTTTCTGTGCACTGGGAAATTACATGCATGTGTTTCTGCTGCCGGTCGAGGAGTCCAGTTCCTGGATTCAGCCTGGGCTCTCCTCTCCCAGTGTCCCCCGGCTGCCAGGAGGGCTTGTTTCTCCAGAAATTGCAGGGCAACTGGGAGGGATAAACACCCGAGTGGCCAATGCTGCCTGTGAAAGCAGGGACTGGTTGTGCTGAGGCTGCTGGAGGCAGACCCGGGGTGAGTCCTCAGCTGCAGGGACCATGTCAGAACATCACAGGGGACACCAGAGACCCCCCTGGCTCAGAGTTCAGCCTTTGCTGCCACCTTGGCTGTGTGAATTCAGGGGCAAACCTGGCCTCACCCAGCTTGTACATGGATGATTGTTTGGAACAACCACCTGGGTACTGCCTCATCCCTGGAGAGAGCCCCCAGGAGCGGCAGCTTGGACCCAGGGCTGCAGGTGCAGCTGAAACTAATTAAGGAGCTGGCAGCAAGGTGACACTTTAATTTTCTCTCTTTCTTTCTTCATTTTTTTTTTAACAGGTCAAGAACCTCATGAGCTTCCCCTGGGAAAACAAAAGCCCAGCAAAACCAAAGCTGTGTGTGGGTCACCCCATGGAAGCCAGGTCACCAGAAGCTGCACACAAGGTGTGGGAGAGCAGCTGAGATGAGATGGGGAGGCTTCTCTGCAGAGGACGTGAGAGCTGGGGACAAGTGCCAGGGTGTGCAGAGCCCTCTGCCCTGCCTGACAGCTCTAGCCACCTGTCCCCTATCTAGCTATGATTTTTTTATTATTATTCTGTACAAAACCAGCTTCCAAAGAGCCTGTAAAGCAGCGGCAGAAGCTTTGGAGAACACCAAACACATCCGAAACACCAGTAGGTGCGTGGAGCAAGAGGAATTCCTCCTGCGAACCTTTAGTGACACGGGAAGGGAGGCGCCGAGGGGGCTAGCATTCCCCATGGGGCTTGTTGCCCCACACCACCTTCCCTGGGGAGGGCGACAAGCGGTGATGCTGGCAAACAGCTCGGTGGTCCGGTGCGGGAATGCGGGAGGATGCTCGTCTCAGCGACAGAGTTCTCTGCCAGAGCCTCCCCGGGGCTCGCACGTTGCCTTCGCCTGGCAAACGTTTGACACCACGCAGAGGGGATGCTGGTGCATCCAGGACATTTCCATAACTCAAACCCAACGCAGGCACCAAAAATAAGATAAGACAAAAATAATTCCAAATAAAGCTCGCCTCTTAAAAGCAATAAATAACCTTGAGCAGATGCTGGCTCACTCCTAATCCAATTATCTATCAGCAGGCCTACGCAGTGCTGGGAGAAAAAAACACCGACCCCATCTTGCTGGGAAATGGGGATTCAGCTTCTTCCAGTTTTTGGACTCCTACCCTGCCCCAGATTGAGAAGAGCTCTCCAGAAACACATCTGTGAGCGGCACAGCAGCACAGGTGAGCTCCTCGCCCAAGGGCACCACTTCTATTGTTCAAAGCACTCAGAGGGTGAAGTTTTGCTCTAGATCTTGAATCCCTCTTCTCCACGACACAGTGGAGCCACAGTGATGCTTTCTTGGGCTCTTGGTTCATGGAGAAAAGCCTCCTGCAGCCCAGCATGCTCATTTTCAGCCATCTTCCCTGCCCAGAGAATTTGCAGGGCTTTGCATCCCAGTTGGGATGTGAACCATTGAATGGCTCAGATTGGAATGGATGTTAAAGTTCATCCAGTTCCACCCCCTGCCCTTGGCAGGGACACCTCCCACCATACCACCTTGCTCCAAGCCCCCTCCAACCTGACCTTGAACCCCTCCAGAGATGGGGCAGCCACAGCTTCTCTGGGCAACCTGGGCCAGGCTCTTACCTTCCCCACAGCAAAGAATTTCTTCGCAGGTCTCATCTCAATCTCCTCTCTTTCAGTTTAAAGCCATTTCGCCTCATCCTATCAAATGCTACAGCCTTTGGGGTACCCCAAAGTCAAAGCCAGCTGGGCCCTCTGTGCCTGGGGAGGAGAAACCTCTGGGAAGATGGTTGAGCAGAGTGGGCTTTGCTCTCCTTGCAGCTTCTCCTGGATGCTTGGCCGCCCACCCATGGTGTGAGAGGTTGGAATAGGCTCAAGTGGCAGTTTCCCCATCAATTAGTGTCCCCTCTTCCATCTCAGGTCTCAGCAGACCTGGCTGGTGGTGAGAAAGCTGAAGGAAGGCGAGCCATGGCCGCTCACTGTGACGGCAGTAAAAGTATTTCTGGAGGAGCACCCTCACCAGAGTAAATTGTTGGCAACCACGCGCTAATTCTCTTTTCGTAAACAAAGCGAAAGAGATAAAAGCAGCAGCCTCAGCTCCCTCCGCCTTCCCCCTCCAGCGCAGCGCCTTGTGCCCCTCCACACCCAGTCCCGCATCTGGAGCTCATCGGGGGCAGCTGCTGGAGGACGGGGATGGGAACCAGCTGAGCCTCCTTCCATGAGGCCACCAGCTCCAAGCATGGTCCTCAGGGGGGAGCTTGTGTACAGGGTCCTGCTTGGGCTGGGGAGCTTGGTTCAGATCAACGGTGGCAATCGAAGCATCAAAAACCAGAGTGGTTTGGTCAATCTGTAAGCCAAAAAGTGAGGTGGCCACTGTGTATTTTTTACTGGTCAAAATAGCTTCAGATTGCCTCTTGGCCATTCATCCCTCTCAACCAACAGTGGCCAAATACTAACAAAATATGTTACTTGTTAGCTCTTGTGTGTTCCCTGACACAAACCTGAGATGGGCACCATGTTTCGCTCAGGCTCTGCAAAGAGGTGGTCTCAAAGCTCAAACCTGGAGCTTTGACTTGGGGAAGCTGTTATTGGAAAGGCTGGTTTGAACCCTTTTTTTGAAGCCAAGGGTCATTTCAGAGGGATTTCTCAACACAGAAAGGTTTTAGTGGGGCAGGGAGGAAAAAAATATCTGTGTGGCCACAATGGAAATGTTTGCATTTTTCCCATTGGCAAGAGGAACGTTTTCCGTTTTGGGGTTGGAAGTGACTTCCGTTTAGAAACTTGAGGGCAGCCAGTACAATACAAAATTAAACAGCAAAATAGCCCAATTTGCTGCAGCCCCAAATGAAGCTTTTTAAAATAAATGAAAAAGAGCCCCCTGGACGGCCCCAAATGAGATCTCAGGAAGTGGGATGGATGCCTTGGCTGATCCTTGGCTATACCGAAGCCTTCCCAGGGCATCTCCTGGTGGATCCCAGGGCAGGATTTTGGAGGCTGAGCCCGTGGTGCTCACCTGGAGTTATCATGGACTTGTCAACCCTGTAGAGAAATGGTGTTTTAATCAAGGCTGCAGATGATGGCAGCTGGGAGCTGGTGTGGGAATGCATTGTCCCAGCCCTGCTCCCTGAGTCCCTCCCATTCCATCAGGGGTTGGTTTGTGCTTTCCTGACAAATCCTGGCCAGGTGCTGGTTTTCATTAGCCAGGGCAGGGCAGTTCACTGCCTCCTTGACTCTTCCACGTCTGCCCCATCCTTAGGAAAAGCTCGAGGAAATAACTTCAGGCACGCTTGGGGAACTCCAAATTGTGCCCCCCTGCGAGAGTCAAATTATAGAGCGGTGTGTCCTGTGTTGCAGTCTGAGACCTGTGGTCCTTCTGCTGCACCTTTATTTGTTTATCTAGATTTCCTCTGAAGCCAGAGGTGTGTTTCTAGCATGGTCTTCGTTATAATTTCACCAGTTACATTTACAGCTACTTGTCTATTACATTTTAAATATTACATATTAATTACATATTGAATGCTACACATACAGGGGGTCACTGCCCAAATTTGCTTTCTTCTAGCAATCGAAGTATGCAGCTGGAGACCTGGAATCTGCCGCAGGCGGGCTGTCTCGGGGGTGCAGCTCGGCCTTTCCAAAGGATGCTTTGTGAGGGTGTGACCAGTGTCTGGTAAGACCCAATCTTCCTCTTCTGTTTTGGGGCCTTTTCTCTCACCTGGGGAGCTCCAACTTGTCTTTGCAGCACCCACAGCACCAGGGTCCTGCCCACACAGTGACTATAACTGATCTGTAAGTGCTGCAGTGGAGGAGATGGCACGTGGCTGCTGGAGGTAACCTCTACCTCACCCAGACCAACCATCCATCCACCCATCAGTCCATACTAGGTATCTGGACCAACATTCGAACCTCAACTTCATCAAACCCAACAGGAATGACCATTTTTTTTCTCTCCTGCTCTCACGCTAAATGATTTTCAGCCCTTGGCCATCTTTAAAATTTTTTATTCTTTTGTGGAGACCCATGGCAGACAACTGACAAATCACCCTTAATCCACCTGAACTGTTAAATCTCTCAGTAATCCTTCCCCAGCGCTGCTCAGACGCTGCTCCCCTACAACAGACCTTCTTGGTACCATTAATCAATGTCTTGGGCTCCCGGGTGCCTCATGGTACGTGTCTATGCAGGGAAACCCTCTCATTTATAAAACTTGGGGACCTCCCACAGTTTCCCATTCCCTGTGACCCCAGTGAGGGGGTCAGTGCACAGAGTAAACTGGTTGAGAGGGAAGGTTCTAATATTTATGTGGAAAGCCATTAGCAGGCAATATCTTATCTACCTTCTGTTTTGAAGTGGGGGCTTGGGGCGATGGCAGGGCTATGGGTAGCATGGGAGCTGCCTCCGAAATGCCTTGCCATGCTCTGTTCTGCCATCCACAAACATGGCTGGGTTATAGCACATTCTCAACGTTGAGGGACGAGAGCAGTGGGCGCAGAGGATTTCAGAAAGGGGGAAAAAACAGAGCTTAGATATTCACCTGCTGAATTTTAAAGCCAAATCCTTGATGCCTCCTGGAATGGTGTGTTTTAGCCAGCTGGTCCCTGTGTGGATGGTCTCCTTCCAGGCCCAGCAGGAGGATGGAGTGGTCTTTCCTGATCTTAAAAAGTATAAGCCTATGAAGTAGCCCTTGTCTTGTGAGCTCCTCTGAGCTTTCCCCAGATGTTGAGCATAGCTTTGAACACAGAGGTGTCAAATGTAGTTTTCTCCAGCGGAAACCATCTTGGAAAGCCTCTGTGTTGGATGTAAAAAAAAAAAAAAAAAACAGCAGAGAAGAGGTGAAGATGAAAGTGAAGATATAGCAGCAGTGAGATTCCTGCAGGACTTTTCACAGACCGCATTTCTGTAGGAAACATGGCAAAAAGCAAACCAGAACCAAGCTGAAGAGTGAGGCTGTGGGATTCCAAATTCACTGATGTTTTATTCATAACTTCTTAAACAAAGAGAGCCCTCTGCTCCCAGGCTGCGGTGCAGCCATGGATATAACTTCATAGTACCCTTTTTTCAAGCCTTTATAGGATGTACTTATAGGAGTTCGGGTTGGACTGGGAATGAGAAAGACATAATGAAGCTAATTGGAAGCTGTTGGCTGAGCTCCAGTCAGCAAATTCATGTTGGCACCCAGCATATAGATCCTGGGCACTTAGTAGGTGCTGGGCGTAGACTGGGGAGGAGAGTGGGGTTGAAGCCGCTGTTGGGACTCCATGAACACTAGCAAATCTCACAGTGAGCGTCCCTTAGCTCAAAAGGCATCAGGGAGATCCAGGCACAGCCTGAAAAAGACTTCAAGGGAGGGTGAAAATTGTCCTCACCACCTAGTTCTGCAAGGCTGAGAAAATCAAATTCCCAGAGCCAAGAGCATGGTTGCTCCCTCTTTCCTCTCCTCCCTCCAGGCCTGGCATGGGATGGGTTTGTGTGTTTTTAAAGAAGAAATCTGCCTCTTGGCAGCACTCTGATTGCATGTGCATTAGGAATGATCAGTTTTAAAAACCAGCTTCCCCCTCACTCACCAGGGAAGTTTCTATGTTACCACGTAGCTTTTGTTCTACTCAGGTATCTGGGTCCGTCTGTTTGGTTTGTTTGCACCAAGATGGATTTCGGAGGTGTTACTATTTGCAGTGGCTGAAATCCTACCCTGACGCCATCACGTGCTGATTACTAAATGCTGAGAAATGTAGGATCTTGGCTCTTGACCTGGGAAAGACGCTTGATGATTTCAAGGGATGGGCAGGACAGGGACAGCTGGGGTGGGAGCAGCGCATCACGTGTTGGGCTGCTGCTGAGCTGGGGAAGGGAGCACAAATTGTCACAGGGAACAGGTTTTTTTGTTGAATTTACAGATGTATTTGGGCATGCTGGAGGCACATAGAATCTCTGATTCCCAGACATGATGGGGAAAAAATAACTTAATTCCTCTCCAGGAGAAGGCTGCAGACTCTCAGTGCTGTGCATGAACATGGCCTGGGCAAGTGGGACCATTAGTGCTGGCATCCCTCTGGCGTGGCTCAGCTCTGGGTGTAGCACAAGTAATTGTTGGTTCTGTGGTGTTTATTTTCTCCTCTGGAAGGAAATAGCACGTTCTTGGGAATACAAACAGTTCAGAACCCTCCTGCACCACTCCCTGCCACTCTCCCGGAGGCTGGGAACAGTGGGGTTGCCTGGCCTGGGGTCCCCCAAGGAGTCAGACCCATGCCAAAGGGGTGGTGTTGGCCCCAGTAGGACCTGTGGTCCCAGCACAGGGCTGGTGATATAATATAGAGAGAGCAAAATCATGGGGTGGTCTGGAGAGAGCCATTGGTGATGAGGTTTGGCCCACCCAGGGAGGCAGATGGCTATGGGGAAGAAGAGTTTGGGGGTGCTCAGGGCTGGGTGCCAACCCTGCGCTCCCATCCCTCTCTCCTTGCTCTGGATCAGATGTTGATAAATTTGTTCTTGGTGATTGAATCTTTCTTCTCTGCTGTTGCCATCAGGTCCATCAAGCCTAGAAAATCAGAAATCCATTGCTGGAGGCCAACCAGGGTATGTGGTTATACAAGGAGACATGAACAACATGCTCAGCATCTTAGGACCTGTTGTCGATTTGGGGGTTGGATTCCTCCCATCTCCCATGTTCCATCTCCCTGATCCTTCTCCCTTATATTGGAAACCCACAAAAGAAATCTGGCAGGGTGAGAGTGTCTGGTGACGCTTTTTTATGTCTGTGCAGGCAAAAAGGCTGAGGGTAATGAAGGGGAGCATCAACAAGCATCGTGTTTGGACAACACCCACCCATCCTACCCAATGAAGCTGCATGTTTAGGATTAGCAGTGGATCCATGCTGGTATTTGCCTATTGATGATCATCTCCCAAAACATCTTTGTTCCTGGAAAGCCTCAACAACATGTTCTGCAAGAGATGAACAGGAAGCAGTTGGAGACCGCAGCTGTGAGTGCCCTGGGCAGAGCTCCCTGGTGAGTCTTTGCAAAGGAATTCTGCATTCCTCCCCCTGCCCAAAGTGACTGGAGCACGGAAATGTAGTCTTGTTCCCTTGTAGACTCTGCAGAAGATTTTCAAAGGAATTGGGGATACATAAAGACCTTTTTTCCAGTTATTTTTAATGCAAACATTAAGTGCCTTGATACTGGCCGCTATATGTTGCTGATGGGGTTGTAAGATTTGTGCTCTGTCCTCTTGGAGTCACTCTCTTTTCCTGGGACAAGATGTCTGGTTAGAGAAACGCTTCCAAGAATCCGCCCCTGAGCTGTAGACCTGGGCTATGGCTTTTCCTCACATTACGTATGGAACAGGAAACCAAATGGAGTGAGGGCACAGGTCTGATTGCCGTCCCGTTATCGACTGTACTGCACACACCTTGGCACCATTTCAGCCCATGCCAAACAGCGCCCTTCAAACAGCATCTAGACGTGGTCCAAAGACAGCCCAGGGAAGGGACCGTGGCCAGCAAAATGCCTGGCTGTGGCTGCAGTCGACTGAGAAGCAGTGGGGATGGGAGTCAAGCTGGGTCCCTTGGCCTCAGGGACAAGAACTAGTCTCTGGCCCCTTTGTTTAGTAATATAGACAACTCCAGTGCGTGTGCAAACCCCTTGTGGTTTATCCACTGTGGACTAAACTGCATTTGGTGACCCTTTTGAAGGTGCCTGGTCTCAGCTGCTCACTCGCTGGCATCGCTGGGAGAGCCATGTTTGCCCTGTTGGCACAGGGAGCTCAGCCCTTTCATTTTCCTGTGCTCACCTGGGCGAGAGCTCAGCATCTGAAGCTCCGCCGTCCCTTGCTGGTCAGTAACCAGGAAGCTTCTCCAAAACACAGCTTTATTTGTCTTCAGATGGAGGGATTACTGAGCCTATTCATCATACAACAATAAGTCTGCATGTCAACCGCATCTGGTCCTGCCAAGTCCATTACCTGAACAGCCTCTTTGTCCTGTCCCTGCTACAATCTCACATCGCCTTTGGGACGAAGCAATCTATCTCTGTGTACCACGTGGGCCACTCGGAACAATACTCAATCCACGGCTTTGTGACTGTTTTCCATGGCTTCCCCACACTTGCTCATTTGTTTAATTTACATTAATGACACCTGCTGAGCTTAAGTTCATTACGGTCCTCGTTTTCAGGGGTTAAAAAGTCTTGAATTTCCCACCTGATCTGGTGTGACAGAATCCTTCAACTCAGGGCTTCCTGTGGTGCTGAGAAATTCAATTCTTCTTTCTCCTCCACAGCCTTGAGTAGAATTGCATCTGGGGGCATCTGGGCAGGGTCTTCATTTGTGCTGCTGCTGCCTGCAGAGCTCATGGGCAGGAGAGCTGGCTGGTGTCTGAACTTTGTAACTGCATCTACTCTCTCAGGATGAATGTTTTCTCCTGAGGTTGGCCAGCATGGCTGGGCCATCTTCATGTTCAAGAAACCCCTTTGCCATCAAGGAGTGCAAACTACCTGTAGGGAATGGTTGCTTGCCCAGGGAACTTCCAAATTGCATCTGGTCACACTTGGCATGGAGCTAGCTGGATCATGCCAAAGCTGGGCCATGGGCCATCCCAAATTTCAGCCTCTAGCTGAATTAAATCCAGCGCCTGTGCCCTCGTAGTGTTTAAATTACTAGTACAGGTGTAGCCTGTGCCATGGGGAAAGGGAAGGATGTCACAGTTTCTCAAGTGTGGAATTTCTAGCCAGAGGAATTGAAGGGCTAGTACCTTCTCAGACCCAGGTGAGGAGCCATGAGTCCTCAGGCTGCCTGGGTCACCCTGAGGTGCTCAAACCATGAGTTTTGGCCTTCATGGCCTGTGTATTTTTTGCTCTCACCTGTGCTGGAGTGCTCCCAAGTCTGCAGGAGGCACCTGCATGCACTTCAGGCGACCTCCAGCTCTGTCCCAGGAAACACACACCTGCTGGTAGAAGGAAATGTAAATTGGACCACAAATATAAACTCTTCCACCCCGTATGGTCCACTTACAATCCCCTTGCCCACCCAAACCACCCCAAACCTGCATTAAAGCTCTTTCTGTGAGCTTAATTCCAGACCAACAATTCATGTTTACAACTGAATATAATTAAGCCAGATAATAACACATAATGGCCTTTTCATATCCCAGCCAAGTGCAGCCAAGCTCGATGCAAGATCAGTTCGCTCCGGCCATAGCAAACAAAAAACCTCATCATGTCCACAGACCGTGATGTACGAAGTCTATTCACCTGGGCTGGAGACACTCCAAAGCGTAATGCGTGGTCCTGGACACAAAGTGATCCCCCAGACAGTTTTGTTCAAACACTCGTCTGCTCTGAAGCTCATGGTGATCACTGAAGTCACCAGTCCCAAGATGGGCTTTAGGTAGAGATGCTGGGAAGGTGACTGGGAGTGGGGATGGAGACAGCCGTGCCATGAAGCCCATTAGACTTGCAGACCTGATGCCTACACCTCTGCTCCGTGCCCGCTTTGCCCGTCCTTCCCAAAGAGAGCTGTCCTTCTGCGACGCAAGGTGGAGAAGAAACCACATCACAAGCAAATCCTCTGGACTGAGACTGGGAAAGGAAGCAAACATGCAAGTGCGGAGGTGCTTTCAGCGGTAAGGTATGCTTAACCACAAGAAATATCTGGGCTGCTTTATTTGACCGTTAGTTAATTTGTCAAAGAAGAATCTGTCTTGGCTTTATTACAGCTTTTATTACTGGGTGACACGTTTCTGGTGGTAGCGACAGCCACACACAGCTGAAGACACAGAGAAACACACCACTGATCCCTCCCTGCATCTGTGCTCTCCTTTCTTCTATTCTTCTGGTTGTCACCCACTTTGGTGCTCACCTTCACGGCGTGTCGTCTCATCAGGGTGAGTTGCAAGAGTCCTTTCTTTTTCTGATAGCTATGGGAGGAGAAACCTGACTTGGGCTGTAAGAGAAGCACTGGATATGGGAGGGAGGGGGTCTGTGGTCATCTGGTTTCACTTCTGATTGCAGAAGGCATCGCTTCCCTCTGTTTTGTGTCTGTCAGCAGTACAGGTCTATCTTGCTGATAGACAAGATAAGAAGTGATGGGTGCTGCACCCACCAGCTTCTGCTGGAGATCCTGTTGCTGTGGGGGATCTCCCAGCTCCCTGTATGACCACAGTGGAATGCAGGCTGGTACTATGTGGTTTCCATGTTCCTGGGTCAGTGTTGGCAGCAATCAATCACGACTGTCCTGTTAGAACAACAGGAAAAGCAAAAGCAGCAAGATACAGACTTTGGGGCACCGGCAGCAGGTCCACGCTCTTGGAGTGGATCAGTAAAAGCAACGGGGGGTGTCGCAAACCTTGAAAGTCTGTGACTATTACCTGGGACAGTGGAGTATCCAGCAGGATGGCAGTGATGAAAGCTGTGATAGTTGGTCTATGAGAGAGACAGTTGGAAGTCAGGGGGTGGTGGTATGGGAGCTGGCTGCGCTGAGAAGGCTGTGGCTACTGTTCACAGGATACTGGAGCAAAACACACACACAAGGACATTAATTACTGCAGATAAGCTGTTTTGAAATGCTCAATGAGGTCATCAGCTGAAAGACAAGGAAACACATATCGCACCAGCCTGCACACCAGGAGGGTTTACAGGTCACGTCCTCCACAGCCAAAGGGACAGGAGCTCCCTCACCCACCCTCTCAGCATGACGCTGACCTCAAAATCCAGTTTGTGTCCATGGCCTGTTCTTCTGGTCCATGTCATTTTTTTGGAGTCTTCTCCTTATTGTTCCCATACCCATGTTCTTCTGAAGTTGGCGTTTTGTTCTGGTCTCCTACGTTCTCAGGCAGTGTGGCCTCTGTCTTGCAGTTCCATGTGACTCCCCAAATCTGCCCTTGGGTGGGGGGTTTGTCATTGCACATGACAGGATTTGTGGTGGCGGACACTTGGTGGCCTCCACGGAGGGGTCCGTAGCCCTGGAGTATGTGCTGATTTCTCCATGCCCCCCCACCCTTTGGGTACCCCTCTGTCATCCAGAAGCTCCTGCCTACCCTAGACGTGGTAAGGGGGTGGATCTCAACCTGGCCATCGTATGTAGAATCATAGACTTGTTTAGGTTGGAAAAGATCTTTAAAGATCACCAAGCCCAGCTGTTAACCTGGCACTGCCAGGTCCACAGCCACACCATCTGAGTGGCCAGCTCACTGCTGCAAAACCCGTATGGAATTGCTGAGTTATACCTGCCTTCTCCATCAGGATAATCTTTGCTGCACCTACACCTTTGAGTCTCCCTATTGGTGTTTTCATGGCTATATGTTTTTAGTCTCCATAGCTTTATACTTATATATATATATAAATATATAAAGATATGTAAATACATGTAAAATATACACACATCTATACATATATAGAATAATATATGTACATTAATCACAGAATCACGGAATCACAGAATCTTAGTGGTTGGAAGGGACCTTTGAGATCATCGAATCTAAATAGAATGTATATAAAAATTAAAAAAAAACCCACCCGTTTGTACACTCCTTTATGTTTACTTCACATTTTACATATATATATATATATAGTATATAAATGTATATATTTTTTATACACGAGCGTTTCCCGTTCCAAAGGGGTCAGGCAGCCGATCACAGCACTGCCTGAGACCGTGTGGGGGAATGGCCCTCTCACAAGGTGGGGCCTGCCACGGGGGAGGACGTGGTGGTCCTTTTGTGGTGTCCCTCAGGGGGAACCAGTGGCTGGTCCTGCCAGCCAGCCCCAGGGCTCCCCAGGGACATGTGAGTATGACGGTGCCACAGAAATGCCGGCCAGTCACAGGGCAGCTCCTTCTCTCAGAAAGTGGGCAGCCCCCTGCCGTGCCATGGTGACACCCTGCCCTAAAATGGCGGCCAAAACAAGATGGCAGCCCTGCATCGGTAGAGGGGAGGCCGTCTGGGTCTGGTGTGCTTCTGGGTGAACCAGACGGGGTGGCTGTGGGTCTTCTGCCCCTTCTCCTGTCCCTGAGGTGACAGGCCTCCATGTGACAGAGCAGGCCACCGTCCTTGTGTCCTGAGGAAGCCACCATGGGCAGCCGGCAGCTCTTCTGGGAAATGGGCTTGAGGAGAAAAGGCAGTGAGTGGTGATGGAGGGAGGCCTGCGGCCTGCGGAGGGGTGGTGGTGCCCAGTGCGTGGGGGGGTGTTCAGCGCTCCAGAGACCTTTCCTTCTACAAAGAAGTGGCTGGAGGTAGGTGTCTGTCAGGTCTTCGCGCTGTCCCCTGAGTCCCTGTCACCCAGAGCCACCTCCCCGCTGTGCCCCCATTGCTCAGTGTCCTCTCTGTGGTATTTGCAGATCCATTCATGGAGCTTGTGGAAGGGAAGAAGACCTCCTGCAAGAAACTCTTCGCCTTCCTGCTCTTCAGCTTCATCTTCAGCTCCTGGTTCTTTGTGTCTTTTCGTCAGTTTAGGATTTCTGGGCCAGAGCATCACGGTCCCAGTCCCTCTCCACAAAGAGTCCATGCTGGGAACACCAGTGTCCCACCCAAGAGTGAATGCAGGCTGACCATCCTGCTGTGGAAGTGGCCCTTTGGGCACCACTTTAACTTCATCAACTGCTCGAAGCTCTACAGGACCCTGGACTGTCACTTCACTGTCAACCACAGCTGGTTCCAGAAGGCCGATGCTGTGATTATGCACCACAGGGATGTGTGTAAGGACATGAAGAGGCTGGCCCAGCTCCCCAGGCTCCCTTCCCAGCGCTGGATCTGGTTCAACCTGGAGTCCCCAAGTCACTCTCCAAACTTAGACGCCATGGACAACCTCTTCAACCTGACCATGTCTTACCGGAGAGACTCAGACATCTTCACCCCGTATGGGGAGCTACAGCTCCTTGGCCAGCCGCAGCCCCTCAGCATCCCGCCTAAGACCAAACTAGTGGCCTGGGTAGTCAGCAATTGGAGAGCAGGCTCCCACAGGGTCAAGTACTACCAGGAGCTGAAGAAACACATCACTGTGGACGTCTATGGGCGACATCACTTGCCCCTGCCCCGGGACAAGCTCCTTCCCACTGTGTCCCAGTACAACTTCTACCTGGCTTTTGAGAACTCGCGGCATGAGGACTACATCACTGAGAAGCTCTGGAGGAATGCCTTGTCCTCCGGCACCGTCCCTGTCGTGCTGGGACCTCCTCGAGAAAACTATGAGCGCTTCTTGCCCCCTGACTCCTTCATCCACGTTGATGACTTCGCCAGCGCCAGAGACCTGGCGCGGTTCCTGTGGGAGCTGAGCCAGGATGCTGAGAGGTACCAGCGCTACTTCCAGTGGCGCAAGTGGTTGAAACCTGTGTCGGGGGTAGGCTGGGACCTGCACCTCTGCAGAGCTTGTCACTTCTTGCAGACGACAGAGGCCAGGTACCAGGTAGTGCCCGATCTGTCCGAGTGGTTCGTTTAACCGCTGTTTGCCCAGCTCGCTGCCGCCTGAACACCTCTTTGTCCTTGCTGGTGGGTTGCAATTTCACAGGGTGATTGAGCTCGATGGAAACAGAGAGGCAAGAGGAGCTTTGAAGCGAGCAAGGACAAGGAAGCAATTAGGTGTTTGTACATCTTTGTCTTGCTGGAGAATGGACCATCAGATAGGGTAGTACATCGGGGTTTTTTGCTGATCTATTTGTTACCCGAAAGACTTGTTACACTGCCTGCACCTTGGTCTTCAGAGTTCACCTTCAGTCTCTGCAGACAATTCTGGATCAGCTCCACGGGCTGGAGAGACAAAGCCAGTGGCCAAGGAGGGAAGGTGAAACAGCCAGACCTGTCACAAACCTGCTTCGAGGACTTTGTACCATGCAAAGCTGTGGCTCGAAGGGGCCACCACACCACGAGGAACTGGCCACGCTCCTCTCTGCCAGCGTCACAGCCCCAGTCCTGTCCGGGCTCTCCCTGATCGCCTTGGGAGTGTTGCATCAGGAGCCCAAACGGGCTAAAAACAACTCAATTTCTTTACAGGGCCGTTTTTTGTGCAGGTTGGCTTGGAGCGTGGGCTTGAGTGTCTGGCAGCAGCAGGCTGGTGCAGGTAAGGTGTGGGGTGCTGAGGGTGCCCCTGAAAGCTGGAGAGCCCGCAGCAGCCTGTGGCAAGGAGACGCTCAGGACCAGCCCACGATGAGCTGCCTCCTCCTCTGTGCCTTGAGCATCGCAGCTTCTGGTATCGGCTGATGCCTCTAGGCCACCTCTTTAATAAACAGTGAATAATTGCCCTTTATTGAGCTTCCTGCTGCCCCTCAGATTGTACCACTGGAAATTGTTTTCTTTTCAGTCTGGGGAGCCCCATTGCATGGACATGGCTGTGCCCTCCCCAGCTCCCTGCCCCTACCCCTGGAGATCAGCTTGTTCTCCTGATGGCTGCAATCCCCGAGCTGAGCTCTTCAAAGGTCTGTCCTCACCCCGGGACATTTCCATGAGGAAAATCAGCTCTGAGTCCAGCAGCACACACAGAGATGCAATTGTTTCCTCCACCAGCAGCATTCAGCAAACATTTCCAAAGAATTCCCTCTGCATTTCCTCCTGCAGTTGTTCTGTAGAAGGACCTGATTTTCATTGACAGCTTTTGCCACTTGTTTTTCTTTTCCCCTGCTTTGCAGATTGGTTGAATACATTGATCAGCACAAGACTAAGGACAAATCCTTCCCTCTGGAATCTGGACCTTTATCCCTCCCACCTTTTTCCTGTCCTCACAGAACCTGTGTAGTTAGTTCCTTGAAGAGGAACTGCTTAGTTCCTTGAAGAACTTTCTGGCTCTTAGCAAACCCCTTCGGAAATTCAGGGAGACAAACGTGCCACATCTTCCTTAGCTGTGTGCTTGCTGCCTGCTTCAAAAAGAGCAATAAATTTGCGAGGCATCAATTTTTATTGCCAAATAATTGCCCGTGCTTCTGCCTCTGCCTGGCCTGCAGGCATCTCTCTCCTGCTTTAGCTCCTGGGATCCCATCAACTAACCCTGGTGCTCTTCCCATCTTTAGAGCCAGTTCAGTTCAGGGCAGCTGGAGAAATGTAAGACTTTAACACTTACTGATTGAGCTGATACAGATATGGGTAAGGGATAAATAATATTCTGCAGGTGAGGGCTGTGAACAATCTGTTCCCATCCATGGGAGGCACTGGGGAATCGGGAGAGATGGTCACTTGTTCCACTGCTCCTGCTACATTTGGAAGGTGACACCCGTCCCTGGGCTAAATCCTTCCACCTCGAGACTTCCATTGGGAAGATTTCAGCTTTGAGCATTGGCCTCCAGAGCTGCCTTTTGCTGCCATTGCCAGCAAAACCCGCTACAAAACAGAGCGGTTGATTAAATGGAGCAGTGATGGAGCACCATCCATGGGGGCACAGGGTCCAGCTGCTCAGAAAGGGTGTTTTTAGAAAAACAATGGCAAATTTCAAATTTCCAGGAGCTGCTAGAGACGACCCATGCTGAGTGCATGGACACAGCCAAGAGGAGCTTGCTCTTGGCTTTAGCCAATGCCATAAAAAGCCTTCCTGGGAAGAAACCATGGTGCAAAGTCCCATGAACACACTCGGGTCACCTGAATTATTTTTCTTTAGCCTGTTTTGAAGAGATGCACTGCAGGGAAGGGCAGTTTCTGGGGGATAGGGGGGCAATCCAGGCTGCGTCGGGGCAGGGCTGTTGTCTCCAGGGGGTTTAGATTCCTCTTTCATCAATGGGTGACTACAGATTGGCAGCTCCCTGGGCCAACTGGGTTGCCAAGTGGACAAGGTGGCATTTGCTGGGTGCAGAACAAGTGGCTGAGGATGGGCAGGGAGCCAAGTTTTGGTCCTGCTGGTGATGGTGTTCATTGAGATTGCCCTGCACATTAAATAAACATCTTAATAAACAGGCAATTAATTCATTTCCAACTTGGATCTCAGTCCTTTGAGTGACCCGGAGGTTCACGCTGGGGAAAAAAAGGCTCATGAGCAGGAGCTTCCATCCATCCCCCTGTAGCCCCTGACCCTGGAGTTGGGTTCAAGACAGCCCACGGTCCTCTGGAAGGAAACGCACCTTGAGCTCTGAAATTCTCCCTGATGAACGCGCCAGCAACAAGTCAATATTATCAACAGCGTGTTATCAGAGCAGATTAAGTGGTGAGTTACAATGCAGCAACATCAGAGCACAACAGGACAAATTCCCAGATGAAATCCTCACTGAGAACCTTTCATTGAAAAAACATCTCCCCACTCACTGCTCTAGAGCATTCCCCTAAAAAAACTGGGGGGGGGGGGGGGAGGGGGGGGAGGGAGGGGAAGAATTTTCACCAAATCCTAGACAAGGAGGGCACGAAGCATGGTGGAAAACTGCCCAACTGCCCCTGGCTGAGATGCCATGTCGCGCAGAGAGACCCCCCCCAGACCTGCTGCTGGTGGCATTTTCTGGGAATGCCACACTTTGGTGATGCCACACTCTGGGAATGAGGAACCACCAATGTTTTTTTGCTGGGAAGAGGCTGGATAGAGAAAGTCCCTCCAGTGCAGGGCTGGGAAGGGAGCCAGCCGTGCGGGAGATGGGAAGGAGAGGGCCTGAAGGCAAAGCAAATGCTGGGAGTTTGTCAGGTGAGCACAAACCCCAAAACTTAAATTTGCAAATTTTCAATTGAGCTCACCCTGAAACACAAAAAATCACGTGCTGAGGGGTGGGGAAGAGCCAGATTGAAACTCGGGGTAGATTTTGAGTAGAAAGAAATGCCTTTCCAAACTGGAAAAATGAAGCCTCAGGCTGGGACGGTTTTCTCTGAAGCAGAACAAGGAGTGTTCCTGCATAGCAGAACAATTTCCATGGTCCACGGTGGGTGACACACACCTCAGAGTGTGGCCAGGCTGGAGGTGGCCCTGTGTGCTGTGCTGCAGGGGCTGGGACAGAGATGGAGAGGGACGCTAAATGGCAGGAGAGCACCCAAAAGAGCCTGGGGCTTGCATGGAGAGGGGGCCAATTCTCCAAAATCTGGACTATTTACACTCGTGGAAAACCCCTTTTCCAGTTACAGGGAAAATCAAACATAATTTATCCATCCCTGCTGATGCCTCTTGCTGCTGCAGCCTCTCCAGGAGGTTTTTGGGAGCCCCTGAGTGGCAAAATAGCTGCAAGAAATCCCCAGTTTTCTCTTGACAACCTCCCAAATCCTTTGCTTCGGAGACCTGGAGTCATTTAATAGTGATTAAAGATTCAAGTCTGGTAAATTTTTGGACTCTTTTGCAGAATGGCAGCACCGGGGGGGTTGTCTCTCTCCATTTGCACTTGAGCCTGGGGTTACTTTGGCAGTCAAGGCCAGCCAGGCTGGTCAACCATAGCCCTCCTCCAGATCCAAGGATTACTGAGGGACCTGGTTGAGCCTTGGGGGGAGTAGTAGGGTCTTGCTGACCCCAAGGGCACCAGCAAAGGCAAAAGAAATACGCAGGGGACAGATTTATGAATGTTAACCTTACCCTCATCCTTCAGATTGAGATGCAGCCTTCCAGAGGGTGACCAAAGTATGAAATTTCAGTTCTTCTGAAGCATTCGGGGGTGGGAAGACCATGGGGTATTCAGAGCTTGCACCCAGGCTCAAGCCATAGTCCTTGAGGAGGGGGTGTGGGGTTGGGAGGATAAAAATAATGTATTAAAGCTTCCCCTCCTCTAAGCAGCAGCTCGGTGGTGCCGTGGTCTGGGATAGGGATGCCCGTGGGCAACACAGGCTGGTTTGGTTAAAGTATGGGAAAGCTGACACCAGGCTTGGGAAACTCTATGAGGGAGGACTTCATGGAGGGAAACATCTGGATGTTGTGCTGGGGGTGGGGGGCCAGGGCTGGGGGAGCGCACTGGGGAGTCACCGTCTGACTCTTCCTGGGGTTTGCAGCCTCCTGGCCAAAGTACCCCCCTCCACATCCAGTTGGAGACACCCTTGCAGAGAAGATGTGAAAACATCCCATTTGCCCCCAAACCTCTTGTCTTTTCACCCAAAGGTGGTAGGAGGTTGAGGTGGTCCCGGCTGAGATGGTCCAAAAAGCAGAGAAGGAGAGAGCTCTACAGAAGTATTTCCCCAAGAGGTGAGAAAAGGGCTGTTCCTCATGGGAAACCAGGGAGATAATGATGTTGAAAATGGAGTTTTTGGAGCAGACTTCTGCTCTGCAGGGACACTGGGGCCAGAGGGGGAGCCAGGAGGAGAGGCAAGAAACACAAATGCTCTGAGCTCAGCAGAGCTCTGCGTTCGGGGAAGGGAAGAGAAAAGGCTCAGATACCCCAAAATCCTGAAAACAGCAGCTGGAGCTTTAAAAACTTCAGAGTTTCAGAGTTTCGTCCTTCTGGGTGTGTGAAGGTGCCTGAACCAACCCTGTAAACTCAATTATTTCCATTTTCCTGAGCCGGGGGGCAGGGACCTCCCATGCTTTGGAAACCTGCTCCTCGTTTGGGGAAATATGAAATTAGTGCAACTGTTTTCTCCAGGGCTGTCCAGCTCCACCGAACTCCCTCCTTCCCTGGCGGCGAGACCCCAGCAGCAGCTCAAGCAACAAATATTGTTCTTCCTGAACTTCATATTTCTGGTAGAACTACCAAAGGTATTGGGAGAGATATCACTGCTATATATGGGTTTGGGTGGGTTTTTTTGAAGAATTGCAAACTCCACGCTGTTGTCTTCACTTTTATTGAGTGTCTTCCAGTTTGAAGTCAGGCTGGATTTATTTTCCCATGGCTTTTTCTTACTGGGAGGTAATTTTGTGAAGCTCAAAGGGAGCGGTGGGGCTGAGCACGTTCAGCAGCCCATTTCCCTCCTGTTACTTTTCCCATTTAAAAATGAACAAATGAGTATGGGACGTCATTCCAGAGCTGGGGGGGTTTCAGTTGGGGCTTTAAAACAAGTGAAAATCACTCATGCTATGTGAGTTGGCAACATCCACCTCATCTCCAAGAAATTGCACCCAAAATCACCCCAGCATCCCGGCTTCACGCTGTTGCCCGTGACCGTTGTTTTCTTTCTTTTTCTTTTTTTTTTACACTCTCAGAAGAGTCAGATTTTCCAAGCAGCCCCCTCCGATTTGGTCATTAAGACTTCGGTTATGCCTTTTTTTTTTCTTCTTTTTTTTTTCTTTTTTTTGGTTGTTGCTGTTTTTCCGGACAGGCTGGCAGCAGCGCTGCGGCTTTCCTTAGCTCCCGGGGCGCGCGCTCGTCCGCGGGTGGGAGGACGCGTGCGCACTCGCCAAGATTTATGAGCCTCAAAAGATGCTTCATAAAATATTTACAAAGTGGAGCTTCGAGCGTGAATGTTTGACTCGGCCACGAGCCGGCCACGGCTGTCAGGCCTCTGGGTGGCATGAGGGGGGAATATAAACAGACCTTTTTTTCCATTCCCCAAAAAAAAACCACCGCTATAAACCTTTGTGGTTCAAAAGCGTTTTAGCTTCTCCTCTTTTTTTCCACCTCCCCCTATTATTCCCCGCCGGTTGGTGCCAAGCCCGGCGGAGCAGCGGGCGGCTCGCTGGCTGCCCAAACCAATGCAGGATCTTGAACCCACTCTCACCACGGGCACTAGTTTTGGCCTTTTTTTTAGTGAAAAAAAAAAATAAAAAAAATCCTATTTTTCTGGACAGATTGGGGTGGGTGTAGTGCTTTTAAAGGGCATTTCCCTCCATCAGGGACACCGATGGGCTGTATGTTAAATTCCCTCATGTGTCTTAAATGGGGGTAATGTGTCTTAAGGCAGGGTAATATGTGTTAATTGGGGGTAGAGTGTGTTTGGTGGGTTCCTGTGTGTTAAATAGGGGGGGGGTGGACAGGGGTAAAAGTGTGTTAAGTGGGGGGAGCCCATGTTAAATGGGAGCGATGCACGTCTAAAGGGGTCAATGTCTGTTAAATGGGGTTAATGTGGGCTAAAATGGGGCTTAAAGAGCAGGTCCCTGGGCAACCAGCAACCAGCTCTCCCTGGGCTCTGGCTTCCGCCCCCTGCAGAGCTACTGGAAACCAGCATCGGGGAGAAGGAGCCGGGGTGGGACTGGTGGGTAGCAGCTTGGGGGCCAACACTTCCATTTTCCAAAGCTTTCAAACCTGTTTACACCCTGAGCTTGGCCGGGCCTTCAAATTGCAACATTTCAGCCCAAAGAAAATATTACCCACTGTAATCATCCTAATAAGAAGAGCAACAACCCCCCCGCCAGTGCCTGCTGCTGCCTTTGAGATGTTTTCCCTATAAAATAAAATATGTTTCTAACCTCAGCACCGCTTCCAAATGAGCAACTGAAACTTTTTTTTTCTGGCTGACCTTATCAAAACCCCACAATTATTTTTTTTAAATGTAATTTTGCCAGAATTGGCACGTCTTTGAGCCAACCCAACTGGAAGCCCCTTTACAAGAAAGGGGCAAAGATGATTGTTTCTGTGACTAAACCCACGCTGGCACCAACCCGGCCTTGGCCACGTCTCGAAGGGTTGGTTTGAATAAATACAGGTTTTGCAGGAGATGAAAATGAAAGAAATGGGGCTCTTTGTGCAGTAAAGTGGGAAATAAAGTCAAGCTCCTGCCGTCTTTCATCCCTCTCTGCTCTCCCAAAAGACAAGCCAAATTTCCCATTTTCCTGGCCATCCCCACCCCCCTCAACTATCTCTTACCCATAGGCAGCCAGGAAAGACGATAACCAGCAAGAAATCAATATAATTCTCCTTTTATTTTCACTTTGTCATGAGTATGGAACAGCATCACACCCGAGTTTATGTTTGTTTAAAAAAAATAATATCATACTGCTTTTTTTTTTTCCCCCAACGTTCGGAATAAATGGTAAAAATGTAATAAATGTAAACTGCACTTGGCATCATTTGGCTCAATAAATAAAATTTAAAAAAAAGAAAAGAGAGAGAGAGAGAAAGAACACGTTACGTAGATGGCACACTATGGTATCTAAATAAATAACATAAGTTAACTTTGAATAAATAGAGAGTATCTAAAATATAGATGCATTGCATCAACTTCTGCAGACGGTCGGTCAGATCCGACAATCCCGGAATGGGTTTATCCGGATGGTGCCGAGCGGAGCCGTAGGGACTGTGAGCTCCCACCCCACTCCCACTGGAACAAATCTCCTTTTTTTTCCCCTTTTCTTTTTTTTTTTTCCTTTTTTATTCCGCCCCCCCCCTCCTCTTGGGCCTCAAGTTTGATACTACGCCTTGCTGAGCCCAGACCCAAAACATGTGGCACCCTATTCGGGGCCGGGGGGGGGGGGCGGGGGGGGGTGAGGCTGAGGTTTTACATCCCGCCAAAAAACCAATTCGCCTTGACAAATCGGGAAAGTGATTTCTTCCCAGCGAGTTTCTGGACCTGTTTAAAGTAAGGAACGCTCCCTCTGCCAGCGCTTTCAGCGAGTGGAAACAATGATGTTAGACCCGTTTCCCCCCGCGCGGACAACAAAGGGGGAGCGAGACCGTGTCACTGAAGGGGGACCCCAAACCCCTGGATCCGGGTGGATCCGAGATGGTGCCGGAGCTTCATCCGCCCCCCAGCACCGACCACCACGGTGCACGGACGTCGTGTGCGCGGCGAAACCACAACGAACCATCCCATAGCTCAGCGTCAGAGAGAGGGAGCAGCCTGACACTCAGCTTTTGTGCTGCCACGAGCACCGGGGGGGGTTTCAACATCTCCTCGCCTTTCCAGGGTCTTTTCGAGCGGCTGCGAAACACCCTCGTCCCCCGGGGAGCGGCGGCCGCTGCGGAGAGCAAAAGCTGCTCAACAGCCAGGCACACTGCAAACCACCTCAGAACAACCCCCCCCACACCCCCCGACAGATGTTACACACCATTTATTATTACTAACAATAAATAACCCTCGGGGGGGGATGAGGAAGGGGCCAGATGATGAGATTTCGCCGGAGCTTTGAGCAGGGAATTTTCCATCCTTTTTTGCCCTTTCTGCATTGTAGACATTCTTCCGGACAGCTCCGGCTCCGATTACAGGGGAGAGGGCTGTAGAAATGGAAAGCATCAGGGAAATATCAGTTTTTTCTATTGGAACCACATTTCCCTGCCCGGCGCAGGACGGCAACGGTGGGAGCGACGCTGCCGCAGCGGAGCTCGAGGAGCTCGGAGAAGACGACCCTGAGCGGGACGCGGGGAAGAAGACGACGCAAGGAAAAGCCCCTGGCTGCCACACGCCCGGCAAAGCCTGAGATTTTGGGGGAGTTTTGCGGTTGCAAATCCCAGCTGTGACCCAGCTGCAACCCGAAATCAGGCGGCGCGGCGCGCTCGGCTGCGGCACACGTCAAGCGCTTCCCCATCACCTCGGCACAGGCTGGGGCTCGGCTGCCGGCAGGGTGAAGGGAGGGAGGAAAAAAAAAAAAAAAAAAGGAGAAAAAAGAGATTAATTGGAGCTATTGGTGTCGGTTTAACACATGCGTTGCAGTGGGATGGGGTTTTTTTCCCTATCTGGGGGTTTTTTGGGTTGTGAGCTGCGTGTGGCTGCTCACAGGAGGGTGGTGGGCAGGTGGAAGGTTTGAGAGCGGGTCCTGGGGTGTCCAAGCATCCTCCGCTGAGCCCCAAGCCCCCTCCTGAGCCCCGAGCCCCCTCGCCTCCCTCCAAGTCCCCTCTTGAGCCCCGTCACCTCCCTACTGCTCCCAGCAAGCCCCCAGCAAGAGGAGAGTCCCCCTGGGCTGGGAAAGCCCTCAGCCCGCTCACACGCTCCGCTGCAAATCACCGCACCCGAAATCTCCAGATATTGCCAAAAATTTTTCCCATACCAGGGCGCAACCAGTAACGTGGGGAAACGTCACAGCCCTGACATCTCCTTGGGGCTCAGCGGGGACACAAGTGGAAGCAGCTCCAGGAAACCCAGCTGCAAACCCTCCTCCTCCCGTGGTGCCTCCTGCGCTGCTTCTGCAACACCTTCCCTCGCTTTTTTATTGCTCTACTTCCCTTTTTGGTTTGTTTTTTTTTTTTTTTTTTCTGGAGGCTTCTGCAACAAAACTAATTTTAGTTTTATAGTAGTGAGAACTGGAAAGCACTCAAGCCCTTGAGAGTGCAGTTATTATTATTAGATTTGGGTGCTTTTTATTTTTTTTATTTTTTAATTTTTTTTTCTGAAGTGGAGAGCGAGCCGCTTTATCTGCTGTGAGCACGGCTCCCGCTGGGGCTGCCCATCTGCTGTCCCCATCCTGCTCCCTCTGCTCAGCCCCGGCTGCTTATTTTGGGCCACTTTTTTAATCTCCATCCCAAGCCCAGCGGCGCAGGCTCTCCCTCCCGCTGCGGTGGCACCTCGCGAGGCTGTTTTGGGAGCTCCCTGCACCTGCAACGTGCCTCGAGTTTGTCTAGTCTCAGCAGCATTTGCACCCCTGGGGAGAGGGTTCGTCAACTCGTGCCCGTTCCCCAGTGTGTGTGATGCCCCACAGAGGGGATTTGTGCCCCACAGAGGGGTTTCCTGCCCCACAGAAGAGTTTAACGCCCCATGGCCACGGCTGCCATCTCCGTTTCCCAAAAGCAAAGGGAAAAACTCTGCGTAACAGGGCGCAGGCTGCTTTCCCAGGGACACCACAGGGTGGCCAGTCCCACTGAGGGATGGTGTTTATGTTGCTTCACTACGTCCTGGCTCCGCTCAGCCGAGAGCAGCATTTGGATGAAAAGCAAGGAAAAAAAAAACAAACCACCCCAGCAGCCCAGCCCTTTGGGGAGGTGGGGAGCAGTGCTGGGGCAAGAGGGGCAAGGGCTGTCTCCCATCCTAAACCGAGCCGTGGGGGATTCCGACCTCCTCCCCAAAATCCTGCGGCATCATCTCTCAGCTGCTGCCATCACCTCCTCCTCCCTGTCCTGCTGGGATGAAGGTGCACGGAATATTTTTTTCTCTCCGTTAGCTGGACCGGGGAGCTGGGACACCGTTGGAACTGGGAATGGGGGGGGGAGCAAGAAGAGCGTTTTCCCTCCCATTGGTTAATGCCCAGGACATGACACCAATATTCTCCCTCTGTTTATGATTTGCTTTTTCTGGGAAGAGGGCCAAGGGGAGAAAACCCATCAATCCCAGGCAACAAATATAGCCTGCCCAGAGAATGCCAAAGTCTGCGGTCTCATTTATTTCTCCACAGAGTAAACAGGAGTGACACTGCTGTAAATGCGAACCGGAGCCAGACCCCAGGCCCCTGTGCCCTCTCCCTCACGCTTCCAGCCCTGTCGGGGGGACGGGCACCGCTCACATCCCGTGGCCAGGAGAGCGGGTCCGGCGTTCGGGAGATGCTGAACGGCTGATGCTCCCACCCGGGTCTGCAAACCCAGCCACGCTGGTGGCCTCCCGAGGGTCTGTCACCTCCCTGGTGGTGGCGGGTCTCCAGCCCAGCTGTCCGAGGAGGGGACAGGAGGTTAATCCAGTTACTTCAGATTATGGCGACTTTTAAGAAGCGAAGCCAGGGGCTGCGGGGAGCGAGGCGACGGCAAAGGGGACGCGAGAGGACGTGGGGAGTGGAGCCAGAGCCCCTTCCCCTGGGACCAAACCACCCCGGGTGCAACTCTGCTCCCAGACACGGGGACTGCAGGCAGCAAATTGCCCCCAGCAGCACGGGGACCCCAGGACGGTGGTCACAAAACTGTGGGAAACCCCCACACAAGGCAGCTACAGCCCACGGGGCTTAGACCCCCCAGTCCTGGGGTGGCACAGGGCACCCGCAGCCAACTAACACACCCCATAACACACCCCCTGTGCGCAGCAACACCCCTGCAACACCCCCCCCGTGCACCAACCCTCCGTGTGCGACTCCTGAGGGCACCCGTCACCCCCGGGGTGTGCGCACAGGGCACCCCGAGCAGGGGACACCTGCTTTGCAACACCCCCTCCGCCGGCAACGCGACTGTTCCACATCCCACGTAACGCACCCCCAGCGTGCAGCATGCTCCGTGCACATTGCACACCCACTGTCACCCTCCCGGAGGGGGGACAGGGACCCCGGGGCCACCCCTGGGTGGACAAAAGCTGCAAGCAGCCACCACCGCTCCAGCGACCGCAGCCTCCGCCGACAGCCACGTCTCTAGACCTGTGCAGGTGATGGTGACACCGAGGGACGTGCGAGCAGCTCAGTCTCTCCTCCTCCAGCCAGAGGGCTGGGGCTCGTCCCTCGCCCCCCTGCCGCAGCCCCCTGTCCCTCTGCCCGGCGGCCAGCGGGGTTTCGGGGCCGGGCCGTGGCCTCTCCAGCCGGCTCCTCCCGGGGACGCCCCTGCCCTTCACACGCAGCCGCACTCCTTGGCCGAGAGCTCGTTGACGGTGTAGTAGCGGTTGTAGGCATCCAGGAAGGAGACGTCGTCGTCGTAGGCCAGCGGCCGGCAGCAGGGCCGAGCCCGGACCTTCTCCTTCTTGATCCTCCTCCTGCTCCTCATGCTCTTCAGCGAGAGGTCGTAGCTGCGGATGGCGGCCTCGCAGGTGCCGCTGCAGTAGCGGAAAAGCACCGTCTCGTCCGACTCGTAGCCCAGGCCCAGCTCGCTGACGCTCACCTCCAGCTCCTTCAGGGCGCAGGGTTTGTGGCGAGCACGGGCCCGCTTCCTGCGGCTGCCCGAGCGGGCGAAGAGCGGCAGCTCGTGGCCGCCCGAGTTCATGGCCTGGCTGTAGCGCTCCACCAGCGCCGAGATCAACTGCCGGATCTCCCCTTCCGTGTAGCTCTCCAACAAGCTGCTGTCTGCAAGAAAAGGGGCGGACGTTAGTGGGTAGTCCCCTGGGGTTCATGGACATTACATGGAGCGGGTGGATTTGCTCCAGGATGGAGGTCCCCCTGGCGAGGTGGATGTCCCCCAGGATGGAGGTCCCTTGGGGCTGGTGGATGTCCCCCATGATGGAGGTCCCCTGCCCAGGTGGCTGTCCCCCATGATTGGGGTGCTCTAGGCCTTTTCTACTGGCCAGGTTGATGTCCCCCAGGATGGAGGTCCCTTGGGGCTGGTGGATGTGTGGATGTCCCCCATGATGGAGGTCCCCTGCCCAGGTGGCTGTCCCCCATGATCGGGGTGCCCTAGGGCAGGTGGGTTTTCTCCTGGCCAGGTTGATGTCCCCCAGGATGGAGGTCCCTTGGGGCTGGTGGATATCCCCCCAGGATGGAGGTCCCCTGACCAGGTGGATGTTCCCCATGATAGAGGTGCCCTAGAATGGGTGGGTTTCCCCTTGGGTAGGTTGATGTCCCCCAGGATGGAGGTTCCCCTGGCCAGGTGGATGTCCTCAAGGATGGAGATTTCCTGGGGCTGGTTGATGTGCCCCAGGATGGAGGTTCCTTGAGGTTGGTGGATGTCCTCCAGGATGGACGGTCCCCTTGGCCAGGGGGACATCCAGCAGGATGGAGTTCCCCAGTTAGGTCGATGTCCCCCATGATGGAGGTCCCCAGAATAGAGATCCCCTGGGGCAGGAGGGTGTCCTCCTGGCCAGGTGGATGTCCCTGAGGATGAAGGTCCCCTGGGGTGGTGGCCATCCCCCAGTTCTGGCTCCTGGCTCCCTCTGTGCCCAATAGCAATTGCAAAATTGCAAAATTCAGACCCGCAGCCTGACAACACGTGGCCGAACCACAGCATCTCCCAGAAGCCATCTTTTGAGATGTGGTACCTCAAACCCCATGGCCAGAGACCTGGGTGGCCTCAGGAGGTCCAGGGAGGGCACAGGGGGTGCCGCAGCCAAGCCAACCCCATCCCGTGAGGACAGGATGGCAGCAGGGTGAAAAAAGCCTCAAACCCCCTTCATCCCCTTTCCTTCTTCTCCCTTATTTTTATTTTTTTATTATTTTTTTTATTATTTTCTGTTTTTCTCCCTCCCAGCTCCCCCCTGCCTGGAGCTGTCCCAGGCAGCTCCTTCCACTACACAACAGGCTTGAAAGTCAGCTCTTTTAGGGAGGAAAAAAAAAAAATCCTCCTACAACCAATTCCTGCCTCTTTCATGGTTTCCAGGTGGCTGCACCTGGGGAACGGGGCAGCTGTGCTTCTCCAGGAATTAGAGATGCCAGCGGTGCTCCTTGGTGGCAGAAAAAAAGGTGGAAAATCCACATGATCCCGACCAAGAGAGGACGCTGCAGAAAAAACGTGATGGGATTGGGTGGAAGCACCAATAAATTTTAATATTTGCATCGTTTCCCTATGGTCTGGGTGGAAGAGCTGCCCCCCAAGATCCCCAGGCCATCGGCCAACAGGCAACCTGTCCCCAGAGCTGCTGGAAACAGCCAAATCCCGTTGTCCTAACCCTAAAGCTGGGGATAGTCCAGCTCAGTGCCAGCGGAGGCACCGGAAAGATGGAGGAGGAAAGCCTAATTTGACAGCTTGTCATCAATTTCCCGATTTCAACCCAAAAAGAAGCTGTTCTGGTTTGGACTGGGAACAAACACGCGGGCGACGCTCAGCGCCAAGGGGCGAGCGGTGCTGAGGGGAAGCTGCTGCCTCCCCGTGGAGCGGAGCCGTGTCCCCCCCTGCTTTCCAGCTCCTGTTTGACATTTTGCATTCGTAAAAATAGTGCAGAAATTAAAAAAAAAAAAAAGAGAGAATTTAAAAAAAAAAATAAAAAAAGCACATTTGGAGCTGAAAAAGCAGCTTCTTTGCGTTAAAAGGAGCCGTTTGCATTTGGTTTTCCCACACATAGACCTGACGTGCTCGCCCCACGGTTCGGGGCCCATTTTTGCAAGGAGGGGTTGGACCTGGATGATTTTAACTCCAACCACTCTAGGACTCTACGATTTTCTCAGGAACCCTCCCTCGCCGCCCCGAGCCCTCCCCGCTGCACCCCAAACTCCTCTTTAAACCCTCGTGAAGGGGATGAGCAGAAGCAGGAGGGGGCGTCGGGGAAAGAAAATGGGGAATAAACCCCTCGGGCTGCGTTGGGCTTTGCTCATGAGCCCAAAGCTCATCCTGCCGGGATCGGGGACGTGGGGACGGATCCTGCGGGCACTGGGGGGACGGTGGCCCCAGGTCATGGCGCGGTGGCTTACACTGGGAGAGCAGGGAGCTGTGGCGTTGCAGGGCCCGTGGGGATCTCCGCGGAGCCGCCGGCAGCGAGGAGGAGGAGGAGGAGGAGGAGGAGGAGGATGCCCGTGAGGAAGATGGCGAGGAAGGCAAGGGGCTGTATTTCCGGCTTCCGTTGAACATGTCTCTACAAACTAAAATGGATAACATGGAACTGAGGAGCATCGATGCAATGGCTGCAAACTTCCATACCTTCATCTTAGAGCAAGTCAGAACATTGAAACTCTGCAAAACAGGCAAAACAAATATCCTTATTACGCAGCCTTCTCCCGTGGCCCCCTCTTCCCTCCCTCCGTCCCCCCGGCTCAGGCTGGCTGACTGTCCCCCATGGGACCACCAGCATCCCCTTGGCTCCAGCTCAATCCCTCTGCTCCCCCGAGACTGGTCTGGAGTTGCAATAGGGAAACTGAGGCACGGAGAGATGGCGCGGACGAAGGGGAAAGGCCATGGTGGATGAGAGCTTGGGGCTGGTGGTGGCAATAGGGACAAAGGGGTGTCCTCAGCCCATCCAGACCTGACAGCACACGACCTGGCCACCTCCCCTCCCTCTGGTTGGTTTTCCTCACACTGTGGGTGGCTGCGAGTAAAGGACAGGCAAATTCGTGCCACACCAGCTTGTGACACCTCTTTGCCTGGCACATCCCCACCTCAAGACAGGGTGAGCAGCGGAGGGAGCCCCCAGCTCCACCATCCTCCCCACTCCCTTTTGATAAGCCAGAGTTTGATGTCCCCATCCTTCGGCGAGGTGCATGGAGCCGCTCCTGCCATCCGCTCACTCAGATGCTCAACCAGAGCCCAAACCCCTCCATGTCTGTGCACTGACGAGGCGGCTCCATCAAAACCGACAGAAATCATTAAAACCTCAGGAAAAACAAACTAACAGAGAGTCTGACCCATCATGGCGTGGCTGCAAGGCTTGTGGTGGGACTAGGCACCTCATCTGTGCAGATCATAGAATGGTTTGGGTGGGAAGGGACCTTAAAGCCCACCCAGTCCCACCCCCTGCCCTGGGCAGGGACACCTCCCACCAC
>JAOQGH010000014.1:2234878-2247449 GCA_025769975.1 Gallinago jamesoni | reverse complement strand
GGGGGGGGGGGGGGGGGCGATCCGGGCTCTCCCCCCTCCCCGCATCCCCCGCGGAGCCCCGCAGGACCCGACTCTGCCCCCCCCCCCCCCTTTTTGCGGGGTGCCAGCATCCGACCCCACCGCGCTCCGCCGGGTCAACCCCGCAACCGGGGGAAGGGGACCCCCCGGAGCCGCCCTCCAGCCCCGCACCGACCGTCGGTTCCGTTCCGGGAAGGGGCAGGTGCCCGGGGCCGCTGCTCCCGGGGCGGGCTCGGGGGTCGGGGGCTCCCCGCGGGGCTTACCTGGACGCCGGGCCGGTGCTCGGGGCTCAGCGACGGCTCCGTGGCGGGGCCGAGACACGCGTGGGGCCGGGGGCCGCCATGGGCGAGAGGCGGAGCGGCCGGGGTCTGGCACGGCGCGGCGGGAGCTCGGTGCGGCGGGGTTGCGGGGGCTCGGCCGCCTCCTCCTCCTCCCCGCGGCGGGGGGGGGGGGGGGAGGGCGGGTTTGGAGCCGGCCGGTTCCCCCGCCTCCGCCCGGTCCCGAGCCGGGCTACGCTCCGGTGCCGCTGCCGGTCCCGGTCCCGGTCCCGCTCCGTCCGTTCCCGGCCCTCCCGGTGTCGGTCCCGCCCGCGCCCCGCAGCCCGGCGCCTCCGCGGCTCCCCCGGAGGAGGCACCGGCCGCTTCTTCGCAGCGGAGCGACGGGGCCTGGCCCGGCCCCTCCCCGCCCCGCCCCGCCCCGCCCGGGAGCAGCCGGAACCCCCTCGGTCCCCCGCTCCTGCCCCGCATCCCCGCTCCTGCCCCGCATCCCCGGTGCCACCAGCCCGGATCCCCCCGTCCTGCCCCCCTCATCACCCGCCCCCCCCCAGTTCCCGGCCCCCAGCTCCTCGTTCCTGTCCCGCATCCCCGGTGCTATCAGCCTAGACCTCCCCCGGTACTGCCCCCCTCCTCACCCGCCTCCCCATTTCCCGGCCCCCCCGGTGCTACCCCTGGACCCGGTGCCCCGGGGAGGCACCGACCACTCAGGGCTCACCGCGGGCAGCGATGGGGTCCCGGTCCCCAAATCTCCTGTCGCGGTGGTAACCAAATCCCCCTGCCGCGGAGAGCATCCCTCCTCCCGAGGTACCCAAACTCCCAGGCTGCAGGGAGCATCCCTCCCCACAGCAGTACCCAAAACCCCCAGCCACAGGGAGCATCCCTCCCCACAGCAGTACCCAAAACCCCCAGCCACAGGGAGCATCCCTCCCCGGAGCAGTGTTAAAATTCTCTGGTCCTGGTGTGCATCCCTCCCCATAGCAGCATCCGAACCCCCAGCCACAGGGAGCATCCCTCCCCATAGCAGCATCCGAACCCCCAGCCACAGGGAGCATCTCTCCCCATAGCAGTATCCAAACCCCCAGCCACAGGGAGCATCTCTCCCCATAGCAGTATCCAAACCCCCAGCCACAGGGATCATCCCTCCCCATAGCAGCATCCAAACCCCCAGCCACAGGGAGCATCCCTCCCCATGGCGGTACCCAACCCCCTGCTTGCAGGGAACATCCCTTCCATAATTAATCGAGAGCATCACTTAAGTCACCTCTCCGAGAGGTCTCAGCAGGGGCACACTGAGGTCGTCAAGGGCTTCGGGGCACAGGAATCTCTTGCTTTTCATCAGGGTTTTTCCACTCGGGCTGTGCAGACCGGGGACGCGCCGAGGGGAGGGCAGGATCACCGCTCGGGCGTGGGGCAGGCTGGAGACGGATGCTGAGGAACACGTGGAACGAGTTCTCTGGAGACGAGGGCTGCTTTTGCACTTTCTGTGAGAGAAGAAAATTGTTAGACTGGATTCGGCCACATCGCACCCGCGATCCCCTCGCCCTCTGCCTGTGGGGCACGGATTTCAGCCCGGCTGCACAGCCCCACAGCTCCCAGCATCTCGGCACCAGTCACCCGCTTCGCTGGAGATGCACGAAGTCCCAGTCCTTCAGGTAAACTGAAACTTTGTGGTTTGTGTTGGTCAAAGCTAAAAATCCCAGGAGTGCATCGCATGACCCAAAAGATTCTTATTAAATTACACTTTATCAGTTAAAAACTCACGCCCTTCCTGTGCAGAGTGTGTTATTTTTCGCTTGTATCACTTTATCTAATCTCAAAGGTTTCTTTTCTCTGGCAAGATCTTGGTTTGCAGAAGAGAAAGGAACAGTTTGGAGCAGCCCAGAGACGATGGTCTTTCCCAGCCCTGTCCCACAATCGTGGAATGGATCCCTACAATTTGTCCTCGCCACGCAGGGCTCGGGCAGGGTTGGGGACAATGAGGAACTGGGGTGACAAACATCCCCTCTCCAAGCCCCTGTCCCCAGCCGCAGCTGCAGCGATGCTCTAATATGGCAAAGTTGGGAGAAGGTATTTTTAATAATAAAATATCCAGGTCAGCGACACAGAGAGCGATGTCAAGGAATTTAAATCCCACAAGAGACAACTTTTAATTTAAGGCAAATCCGGGGCTCTGCACGCTCCAAGTGCTGCTGTCCCTCAGCATAGCCAAGATCAGAGGGGTTGTCCTGGCCGTGGTGGCCCTGTTTTGGGGGGACCGAGCCCCTTGGTGGGAAGGGCCACGGCAGCACCCACAGCTGATGCCTGTGAACCTCGGGGATGCTCGAAAAGAGCCAGGGACATCCCCCTGCTCCACCTCTCCCACTTGTCAGCTGCCTCCTAATGGGACAAACACTTCCCAGCCTCATTCATCCCCGTATCCTCACCCCGGGGCTGGGTAGGACTGAGTTCAGTGTCCCCATCGCTCCCCTGGCTCCTTGCAGGAGGGTAATAATAGTCACCCTGGGCACGAGCAGAGAAAGGCACTTTAGTTTACAAAACAAAACAGAAATTATCATCACTCCCTGGTTAGAAACAAGACAGTTCTCACTGCTCTTTGCCCTGACATCATTAGTCTTCAGAATTAACAGCCAGCGTGTGGGTGGGCACAGCCAGCTCCTGCTTCTTGCCGTAGCCTCTTTGGAAGCACCGGAGGATGCTGCAGCCCCGGGTTTAGAGCCGGGTGAATGAAATGTTTCACTTCAACCCTCCTTTTCTCCGAGAAGTGGCAGCGGGTTTGTTTTGTGGCAGGTTTTGGAAGAAACGTGATCCGTGTTTTCCGTTTGCCGCTGTGCAAAGGCGCAGGGGGGCAGGTTGGGGCAGGCGGCGTGTGGCAGCCGGGGTGCCGGGGGGGGGGGAGATGGAGGGGGGGGTTGGAGGCAGCCACGTGTGTCCCAGCTGGGGCACCCCCAGGCACCTCGCTGGGACACCCCCAGGCACCTCGCCGGCGGCTGGAAAGGCTTCCCTTTTCCTGGAAACCATCACAAACATCACAGGAAAAACAAACAAACAAACAAAGAGCCTAAAATAGAAGAATTCCAGTAGGAAAGCTGCGAGAGAGAAATCCTGTTTATACAGGTATTTGTGGAAAAGCACCAGGAGGAAAACAAAGAATAAAGGGAATTGACTGACGGGTCGGGAGGCAGCTTGGGTTTGGGGACAGATTAAAGCCAAGATAAACTGCTAGGGGTGGTGGGTCTGACCTGAGCAGGAGGAAAACCAATCCCCAACCCTTGGGACAGTTTTTGGGGCTGGACCCAGCCCATATGGGACCCAGCAGCTCTGCCCCCTGTGCCCGGGGGGAGACTGGCCCCGTGCCGGGGCTCTGGGCAACGACCAGCGAGGGAGGGCTGCGAGCACATTAGCCACGCTTGGATTTGATCAACCACAAGGAAAAAAAAATAATAATCCACAGAAATCTGGGGCTGCAGGGGTGGCTCTGTACAGACGGGGGTGGGGGGAACGAAAGCCCATCTCTGCCTCCAAAAGCCCTCCAGCCTCAGCGGGGGGACGGAGCAGCCCGGAGTGGGGAGGAAGGAGCCCAGCCTGAGCTGTGGGGCCGGAGCTGAGCGGGGAATAGGAGCCAGATGTGTCTGCTTTCATCCAGCTGTGTGTCTCCAGGACCCCTCTTGCCAGACTGGGGGCTCGAAAGCATTTTCAGGACTTCCCCCCAACCCCTCCAGTGCAGAGCTGGGGGGATGCTGCTGCACAAAGGCTTTCACCCCCCCGGCTCAGGATGCTGCCCCACGGCACCAGTGCCAGGGGTGTCCGAGCAGGACATGGGGCAGGAGCACGTCACCATGGTGGCTCATCCCCGACACAGCCCAGTGAGCAGAGAGTTGCCTGCACGCTGCTGCCAGCTGAGAACGCTCACAACTTGCTGCATGCAATGACCCCTTGGCAGCAAATCCCAAGTGGTGGCACTCAGTGGCACCGCAGGGTGACAGGCAGGGAGGCCACGGGTCCCCTCTGGCTCCAGCCGTGTCACCCACATCAGGGCAGCTTTGGGACCACTCTGCTGCAAAGCATCACCTGGTCTGGTCTAGTCCCAGGAAGGAGGGTGAGCTCTAAAACGTACCAAAACACCCTTAAATACCCTTTAAACACCCTTAAACATGCAGATGCAAACTGGGGGTGCAGTCACCTCCCAGTGCTCCCCATCACATCCCCACCTGGAGCCCTGAGCTGGCAGCTTGTGCTTGGGATAAGCAACATCAGCTTCCACCTGGCAGGTTCCTGAATAGAGGGGCTGAAGACCCCGGCTCCTGCCTGCTTGGACCTTGGAAGCAGGTCCTTCTTCATCATCATCATCATCATCATCATCAGGCAGAACTGTGTGCAAGCACCCTCCAGCCATCTCCAGGTGTCTCTTGGGGAACAGATAGTCACCGGAGCCAGGGCTAACTCACCCTTCCTCAGCCTCTTCTCCATCAGCTCTTCCCGGCCAGTTCCCAGAGAAGCTGGGCAACCTTGGAGATGCTCAGAACTCCCCAGGATAAAGCCCTCAGCAACCTAAGGGAGGCTCTGCCCTGCCATGGGGGATGAATACATGCAATTTCCATCATGTCCTTTCCCGTGGAGAGGACGTGATGTCTCCTCTCCGTGGAGAGACACGATGCTGATGTGCGTGTTGGGACTAACCTCTTCCAGCTGCCATGGGCTGCAACGTTACTCTGTACTTGTTGAGCTTGGGAACCACAGAAAATCAGTTGCTGGCCTCTCCTAAAATTAAAAAAAAAAAAAAACAAAGCCAAAAACTCACCCAAGAAGTGCTGAGGAGAGGTGAGAACCCTTGGAAGGCCCCAGGAGGCACATTGAACTGCAGCATCTCCCGTGGCCATGTCATGTCTCCCTGGGTGGTGGCTTCTCTCCCATCAAAGCAGAGCTTTGCCCTGTTGGAAATCAAGATGTTGTGTTGCAACTGTTGTGTTGCTGGAGCTGCTGAAAAGACCACAAAAAAGAGGCAAATCTGGCTTTGGGAGTGGTGTAGGTGTCCCTTTGAAGGAAAGTGATGCTGGGACAGAGCTGCCAGGACAAGTTGAAGACCTTTGCAGGGGCTGCTCTTGGCGTGGAGTGTTGAGGGAGGCAATAGCCATAGTTCTGGAGAAGAGAGGCTCAGTGTTGCTTTAGTGGCTGGCTCATTCCTTTTCCTGGCTTCTCAGTGTTTGTTTTAGCAAGCATTAATATGCTGGGATTGTTTTCTTTAGCACACATCGGGTCTGGAGGGTTTCGCTGGGGGGGGTCTGGGATCTGGGTGACCTTGTCCCATCGGGGTGGGAGTCCCAGGAGTGGTCTATGGAGAATGGCCCACAGTTGCCCCGGGTCCCCATGATCGTGTGAGGAGCCACAGAGGTGCCCCTGCCTTGAAGACCACCTGGCCTGAGCCTACAGGGTGCTGCGGGATGGTGGGACCAGAGGAAGAGCAGCCGCGATGGGGGCTGCTGCTTTTTTGAAAGCTTCACCTTGAGGTGCCCGGCTGCGCTGCAAAGCTGCATCGCATGACACCCTCCTGCTCTGCAACCCGCAGAAGGCAAGAGCCGCCCTGCCAAAACCCCAGTAGCTGCTAAACAAACAATTTAATGCAAAACAGCCTCAATGGAACAGGAGCAAACGTGCCCGAGAAAGCGTCGAAGCCATTAGAGGCACAGGGAAAGCACACGACAGCGCGGAGGCTTTGCAGGGCGTTCAGGAAGCACAGCCTGGTACAATTTGCATCTTTTAACTAACGTTTTTCCTAATGACGTGAGCAATGAGGTTAGTGGTATGGAGTTTCCATCCATCCCGCGGTGTTTGCTAAGAGCCCAAATGTCAGTCTGTCTGGTTGTCCCCGCAGCCAGTGCCTGCCTGTCCCCACACCTCACCCCTGACGGGTCTGGCAGGGCTGGTCCCAGCACCTTCTGCCTGAAACCACCAGGCAGGGAAATCCACAGCGAAGCAGGGAGAATCTGGCTCATGAAGAGGATTTGGGAGTTGCTCATATTTGGCTTGGCTGCCTCCTCTTCACCACTCAAGCTGCCCTTGATCCACCAGGGCTTAAAGCGTCCCCGAGATGATGTCCTGCCGGCTGAGAGCGCGCTGCCAGCAGAGCCTGGAGATTTCCCTTTGCTCTTCCAGCATTTCCTGGTTCCAGCAGCAAAAGGAGCCTGAGCAGGATGCACATCTGGATACCTGGAAAGGACGCCCACCTGGGCATCTCACATGGATGTGCCAGGAGTCTGGATAATGGCTTCAAACTGCAAGAGGGGAGATGGAGCTGAGATGTGGGGAAGAACTTGTTTGGTGTGAGGGTGGTGAGAGCCTGGCCCAGGTTGGCCAGAGACGCTGTGGCTGCCCCATCCCTGGAGGGGTTCAAGGGCAGGTTGGAGGGGGCTTGGACCAAGGTGGTGTGGTGGGAGGTGTCCCTGCCCAGGGCAGGGGGTGGCACTGGGTGGGCTTTAAGGTCCCTTCCCACCGAAACCATTACCTGAGTGGGAGGGATGCTAATCAAACGGTTGCCTTTGAGCTGTGTGAGCAGGGGACAGATGATGGGCACAGGGCAAGGGCTGTGCAACCACCCAGCTCTGGCCTCGCAGCAGCAGGGAGTCCAAACATGCCCGAAAGATATTTTATTGAAACATCAAAAGATGTTTTCCGAGAGCTTTTCAGCTGCAAGGCAGGAGGGTGCACAGAGCAGAGGGAGCCGGTGGGGCCGAGCTCTGCCTTGTCTCTGTGGGGAGATGAAGTCAGGTTGCATTTCCAACGTGCACTTGGCTTCTCGAGTCCATCCTCTGGAAGGTCAGGAAGGATCCCGAGTGACCTCAAGTCTCTCCTGATCAAAGCCGGCCCCTGTGGGGTGGCCCCGTGGAAATCATAGAATCATAGAATCATTTGGGTTGGAAAGGGACCTTAAAGATCATCAAGTTCCAACCCCCCTGCCATGGGCAGGGACATCTCCCACTAGAGCAGGTTGCTCAAAGCCCCAAGGGTGAGATGAAGGGTGCTGTGGTGAAGCGACCTGCCTGCAGTGACTCAGGCAAAGCAGGGACAGGTCAGAGCCTCGATGGGCAAGGCCTGTCCCCACACCACCCACCTTCCCAGAGCAAGTCACTCATGGAGGGTCACCCAGCGCGGTCCTTCATGTAGGAGGTGGGGATGTGCAGCGAGGAGCAGCACCCAGCCCCTCTGCCCGCTGCAAAAACTTGCGAAAGAGGCAGGAATCCCCAAAAACGGGAGATTTGGCAGAGAAGAGCTGCTGAGCGAGCCTGCTCCCAGGCTTGGGGCCAAAACCGTGGGCACCTCGCCCTGATCCTGGGTGACATCTACAGCCTGGATGGAGAGTGGGTGCAGGACACCTCAGATACCTTCCTTACACAGATTCTTCAAAGAGCCACTAAAGGCCCTGGATTCCCACAGCATTTGATGGAGGGAGAGAAGTGCCACAGGTTGATGTTGCTCTAGGCTACCTCTCGCAGTCTCACTCGCCCCATCGACCCCTTGGGAGATGAGGGAGTCCAGAGACGTGACCTATAGCAAGAGGAGATGTTGTGAGCCATTGGGATGGAGTGAAAAATTGGAATCGGTCAGAAAATACGTGGTACATAATGTCACACAAAATCTACTACGAACAAGTGTCCATAAACACCAAGGGGGAAAATCTAAGCAATTAAGTCATTTTAAATGTCAAATAGCCCATGGACCCCACATTCGGACATGACAGATGAACAAAAACATAGCCATTAAAAATTCCTGAAAACTAACAAAGGACTAGTGATTAATTTCTCTCTGTTCCAGGGCAATCGCATTATATACACACAAAGGAGTCATAAAAATTCCAGGATGACGGAACAAAATCCTTACAGAGCTCCACAGATAAAATACAACCATACTGGAAGGAGCTGGAAGGGTCCAGGGAAGAAGCTGGCTCCTATAGATCGTGCTGGATGAAACACCTTTCCCAGAGGATGCAACTGCAAGATTAGACCTGGTGAAAGTTCTGGAGAACCTGAATTTGTCCCAGCTCAAGATGGGACAAATCCTTCTTGCTTACAGCAGTGGCTGTCCCCTCCTCGCTGCAAACAGCCACGAGACAAGCCAGGCATTGCTCCCTTGTAACACCCGAGCATCCCGTGCCAAAGGAATTCAAGATGGGGATGCATCAGTGCAAGGATGGTGCAGAAGAGGGCAGGAGGGAAAAAGATAAAGGTCAGCATCCTGGCCCTGCTACGGCCAATTTAAAACTCTTATTGAGCCCCAGGTGCCGGAGTTGAGCATTTAGGGACGCAAGAAAACAAAGGGATAAAGGCAAAGCATTTCAGTCCAAGAGGAGATTTCATTCTTCATTTAAGAGAAAGATATTCCAAACCGAAACCACAAAGAAAATATCATTAAAAGAGGCCGCAGTGTTGCTTGGTGACTGTTCATTGGCTTTTTGTGGGATGTTTTTCATCAAAACCGGCTGTGGAGTCTGCAAAATTAATTAAGGAGGGAGCTGAGCGGTGCCAGGGGCAGGGGGGGGGTTAGGACTGAACCCGTGGGCACCAAACCCCGCAGGAGGAGAACAGTCCCTCTGAGTGAAGCAAACAGCCACCTCGGCTCCACAGCAATGGTCCCCACCAACCCGAGATGGGGGTCCCAGCATCTCCAGGATTGCTGCACCCCCTCCTCTTCCTCCCTGGCTGCATCCCGAGCAATCCTGTCCTCACTGGGGGCTGCATCCCGGCCCGGAGCCTGCTCGTAATTCACTCTGTGCTGCTGGGCAGCCCGGAGCAGTGAACCCGACCCACAGGGATGTCTTTCCCGTATCCTGATGGTCCGTGACACTTCAGAGTGCTCAGGATACCCCGAGTCCTGTCTGGGAAAAGATAGGAAAAAAAAAAAAAAGAAAAAAAAAAGTGGGGCTTGTGGCAAAACGGTGCAAAAAAGCTCAGGAAATGGCAAAAGGCATCACAGCAAGAGAGGGGGGAAAGAGGAATGTGGGGGTGCTGCTCTTGCCCACGGTGCAGGGGACCGGCCGTGGGGGTGCCTGCACCCTGGAGGGTCCCTGGGGTGCAGCCGTGTCCCCACGTCCCTGCCTGGCCCTGGCCGTGCCTTGTGCCTTCCCTGTCCCAGTCCCCGACTTCCCGGCCAGCAGAGGTGTGCCGGGCGAGAGCCATGGCAACTCTTACACACAGCGTCAACAAAAATCAGCAAAATAATGGCTTTCTCATTGAAACCTCCGGGGAGGGAGAAAGGTTTTCAGATCTGCCTGCCATAAAACAGGCTTTACAATTTTTCAGTGGATGGTGAGCGAGAGCTACAGGCGAGAGCCCGCCCCAGCTCAGCCCTATCCCAGCCTGGGGGGGTCAGAGCTGGGGGCACTTGAGCCCCATGGGGCTGCACAGCCTAAGGATGGCTGGATCCTAGATATTGGACTGGAGAGGAGGGAGAGGGACACCTTGGATTCATCCTATTTTTTCTCTTTGGCATGCATCTCGAAAAGCTGTTTTCTTTTAAACCCAAATCTAGCGTTTTCAAAAAAAAACCTGCTGCGTTTTTTTTAATTATTATTATTATTTTTTTTTAAAAATGGAAAAATTCAGCTAGAAGGCGGTCTTCTATGGTGGGTGTGAAACGTTCCCCCTTCGCAGGCTGTCGGGGCCGGTCCTCCACCTTTCCCTGGGAGCAAAGGCAACCCTCCCGCCTTGCTGCTCAGCGGGGACTCCATTACGCAGATGAAGCTGACCCGGCCAAAAGGCAGCCCAGAAGAGTTTGACACAAAGTTGGGAACCCGCCAAGCAATTCCTAATTGAAAGTGGTTCCTGCGATGTCTATCGGTGGGGTCTCTGCCTGGTGAACCCTCCTCTGTCACCGTGAATTACAAGCGCGCTCGGGTTTGAAATGAGGCAGAGTAAATCTAATCATCTTTTTATGAGCCCCTCTTCCTCTCGTGCGGGCTGAGCCTCGGGCACATGCTGTGCAGGAGGAGAGCGGTGGCTTTGCCTCTTTCCATATCCATCCCCTCCTTTGAGCGACAGGTTAGATTATTAACAGATTAAAAATTCAAGCTGTAATAAACCCAGTCCCCCAAAAGCCGCTTGCAGCCACGGGCTGGGGGGCGGTGAGAAGTTCTAGGCAGAAGAATGGATGGGATTTCCACACTCTGCCGTGTGTCCCTCCCACCTTCTCCCTGTAACGTGGCCCAGGTGGGATGCTTGGAAGGGACTGGGGTACGGAGCTACTGGGGGACACAAGGCCACGTGGGTCACTCCTCGGGGGCCGAGCAGGGCTGTTGAGATGAGGAGCAAGAAGAGAAGTACCATTACATCGCTGGTGCTCCCGTGGGGTCTATCTCAGCCCCTGGCAGCAAGACTGTCCCGGACACCTGCATTTCTCCCACCTCCACCTGAATTTGGACCCCCTCAACCACCGCTGAGCCACAGCGCCCGGCCATCCCCAAAGCTCTCCAGGACCTTGCCCAGGGCTCCGCTCCGGAGCGATAATGAGCCACTGTAAAGCATCCTGCCGGCCGCAGAGCTATCTCCAAAGAGCTGTTTCACACCTCCTCGGGCGTGAAGGTCACAGACCAGATGTTCCCCATCGGCAGTCGGATCCTAGCACATTTCAGACCAGATTTAAGCCCTGCAGTCAAATTGCCTTCATTTTCTCAGAGGGAAGCAATACTCATTCTTCAAGTGGTATTTGGCTGGGAAGGGAAGAGAAGGGCATAAACGCTGATGCAGAAGGAGCGTGATCCTTGGGACACAGAGCAGAGCCTGCCTTCCCGAGGTCTCTTCCAAAATAACTGCTGGCAGCCGGAGATGCCTGGCTGCTGGTAGCCAAGACACTGCCCTGACTGGCTGTCACACCTCAGGGTGCTGGGTACCACAAACTCCCACCGTCACCACCTTGGCAGAGCAGGGATGCTCGGAGGTCCAGCTGCTGATGCCCTGACAGGGAGCTGAGCTCTCCACGATGCCATCCTAGCTGGAGGACCCCCCACCAGGAACAGTCCTTGTTCTGTCCCCAGCCACCCACAAAGACCCTAGGGATCTCATCTTCCAGCTTCAGCCCTGCTGCTGGAACCGCAGCAAACCAGAGGGAGAGAGGATGGGGCTGTGACCCACAGGCACGTCCAGGGGAAAGGAACAGCTTTGGGTAACACCCCTTCAGGCACCAGCAGCTTCTGCTCCCGGCAGGAAAGCCCTTTGGGAGCTTTGAGCAGCAGCCGTTAGCCTTGTAGACCCTTTTGCAGCCATGGGCTTGGGGGCTGCCACTCAACCACTGTGAACCAGAAGGTGGGCTGCAGCAGGATCAGCGCTGGTGGCACCGGGAGCAGCGTAAGGACATTGTCCTGGCACTGCCCAGGGAAAGCCGAAGAGCGGCCGCTCTCACCAGGGGATTTACCTAATGCCCTCGATGCTGTCGAACACAATACCCTAATCTCCACAGTATGTGTCCTCCCAGGAGGACTGGAGGAGCATCGCTCTCCCCAGTCTAACGGGAAACACCCCAAAGAGCAGCCTGAGCCCTACCTGAGGCAGCAGAACGAGCCCAGGAGGAGGTTTGAGTCCTGCTTCCCCCAGCCTGAGCAGAAGTAACCCGGGTCCTGACTGTGAGACAGACTCCAGAGAGGAGGGATCCGTTATGGAAAATGCGAGGAGCTGCTCCAGGATCGTTATCTCCTTGCAAAGAAATCTCATCCCAAAGCTGTGGCTGCGTGCCGCTTGTACAGAGACTTTGTGCTGAGGGGCCAAGCAGAGAGCTGCTCTCGAGTGACCTTTTAGACAGACGTGGAAAGAGATGGGCAGGTTCTTTCAGGAAAAATCATGGGGTTTTTTTTGAGAATCAAAGGCAGGGGAGGGGTCCCATTCCCTGGGGACAGTCACCTGTGGCTGTGGCAGGAGCTCGCTCGCTCTGGAACAGGTGCTGTGCAGGGCTATTTCACAGGTACAGAGCAGCACAGAAGCACGTTCCAACCTTCAGGTCCTGCCATGGTGCAGCCCAAAGACTTGCCTTCCTCCACCCGATGCTTCTGCTGCCGGATCGCTTTCGCCAAGCACCCGGGCAGCATCCCTCGTGCAGGCAGTCACCTCCGTACCGCCCTCAGCCTGGCAGCACGGTGACAACAGTGAGTTTGGGGAGCTCAGTTTGGGAGCTGCAGGACCAAAGGGACATCCAAATCCCCACCTGGAGCTCTGTGTCCAGTTTTGGAGTCCTCAGCACAGGAAGGACATGGACCTGTTGGAACGGGTCCAGCAGAGGGCCATGAGGATGATCAGAGGGAT
>JAOQGH010000014.1:2197779-2225762 GCA_025769975.1 Gallinago jamesoni | reverse complement strand
CTGGCCCAGGTTGCCCCGAGAAGCTGTGGCTGCCCCATCCCTGGAGGGGTTCAAGGGCAGGTTGGAGGGGGCTTGGAACAAGGTGGTGTGGTGGGAGGTGTCCCTGCCCAGGGCAGGGGGTGGCACTGGATAGGCTTTAAGGTCCCTTCCAACTCAAACCAGACTGTGATTCCATGATGGAGTACAACCTCCTCCCCTGCATGATGTACGGGTAGGAAGGGCCACTGTCAGAGTGGAGGCGTCGAGACACAAATCTGGACTAAAACAGAGCAGCAGAAGGACTCACCAGTACCAATCCTGAGACTCTCTCAGCTGCCTGGTCTCAGGTCTCAGCTGCCTGGGCCAGACCAAAGGGCTAGAGCATCACCACCAAGGTGGCGTGTCAGACCCCAGCATGTTCCTGCTGCGTTTCTTCTTGCCAGGCAAGCCCGGGCCAGGCGGGACACAAAGCGTGCTCTGTCTCGCACATCCTCCTGGTACGGGGTACACGCTGGCACAGCCACCCCCACGGGAAGCTGCTGGCGGGGGGACACGTGGCTACCTCGAGGCAGGAGTCAAAGGGGTTCTGCCAGGTCTAGACTTCCCTTTGCTGGCTTAGAGAAGCTTTGGAGAAGACACTGTCCCCGGACCATCCCGTTCATTCCTTTCTTCAGAATTACAGCGAGTGGTTTTCCCGCGGGCAATTTTACACAGAAATCCCGTCAAACCCCCTGGAAAAGCGTGCGTATTCTCTTTTTTAGTGGCAGCTGGCTGTCAGCAGCTTGGCACTCATCTGATCTCCAACCCCAAGCTCTGGGCTGGTGAACAGCCCCCGTGGCCAGGAAGCAGCCCTCTGGGCAAGCACAACTCGGTGCCAAAGCCTGGCTCCCTCCAGCCCAAGGGGAAGGGAGGAAGCCCCTCTCTCTGCAGCAGGTCCACGGGGTGAGCTGAGGTTTCTAAGAGCTGAGGTTTCTAAGAGCTGAGGTTTCTAAGAATAAGAGAATCAAAGTGGGAAGGCACCAGAGGCCGCGCCATTTCAGCGGCCGGAGATGATACTGCTCCATTGGTAAAACACCCCTCTTCAACCACGAAGCAGCTCTCACTCCATAAAGGATTTAAGCCAGGACTAAACCCGAAGGACAAGATTCCTGAAGCTTTGGGAGCACAGCTCTGCTCCCAGGGACTTCAGGAGGAGGTGCCTGAGCGTCTCTGCTCGCGGGGTGCCCTTGGGCCACCACCACCGAGCAGGAGGCCACCACCCCTTGCCAGCACCCCTGGCACAAGCCAGGCGAGGGGTCGGAGCCCGCCCCTTGCCCTGGGCCACAGAGGCAGCATCCTGGCCTTTTGTTCTCCAAGGAGAGCGTGCAGGCAGTTGGGTGCCAGCCACAAGAGCTTGCGCTGGTGCCCGCTTCCTCCCTTGGCACGCAGCAGCGCCTGGCTCCTCTGGCCAATTCCTTCTTGCATAAACAGCACAAGTAATGAAGATAAATGAGGCTGAGTGGCAGGGGAAGGCAGCACGTCGGCCGCCAGCCAGTCCTCCCCTGTGAATCGGGGCGTGCTGCGGGGCTCCAGGGACCGCTCTTGGTTGGGGACTAGAGCATCCCAGGAGGTGCTTTAGGAGGTGCCTCGGACTGGCCCCTCCCAAACCACCGGCCTCTTGTTTTAGGAGCACGAGCAGGGGGTTTAAGGGGGTTTTTCAGACTGCCAAAGAATTTCACTCACGGAGAAGGACATCTCCACTTAGCATACTCTACCTCCGTGGAAAAAAAAAGTTCCCCGAGTTGCAACCATTCCTTGGGCATTTCACAGACCCAGCCTCAGGCACGTGTGCTCAGAACCGTGGCAAGATCTCTCATGGCTCTCACAGGAGGGGATTCAAAGACCATTTTTCACCAGGCACAATGTTCCTCCTACTCGCTGGGTGCTCCTGCCATGGGGCTCACCTGTGGGTGACCACTACCATTACCTCCGTGCTGCTCATCCCAAGAGGCTGCATCTCCTTGGTCTGTGATGCCGATTGCTTCTCACTGATGCAGAGCCTCAACTTGCTGCCCCAGCCCCAGAGTCTGTGTCTGAGCTGCATCTTCTAAGGGATACAAGCAGTTAATATTAAAAAAAAAAAAAAACAACAAACCTGTCTTGAGCCATGCTAATGCCTCGGCAGAACAGAGCACCCCTGCCAAGAAGCTTATCTGAGGCTCTTTGTGAACAAAGTGAACCCTGGAAGGTGGCAAGGCTCGGTGACAGGGAGCAGGGCTGCAAGCCAAGATCCCTGCCTCTGGCCAGAGGAGAAATTTCCATCTTAGAGAGGAGCCACCCCCTTCTGATAACCCCACCGTTCCCACCACGGTAAGGTCCCTCGGGGCGGCTGGGGACCCTGCTTCCCGGGAGCTGCCGGCAAAGCTCAACTCCGTCGCGACAGCATCTCGTGGCTCTGACCTCACAGATGGACACCTCAGCTAAAAAGCATCATTAATGGATGCAGCACAGGGCAGATGACCCTCCGCTGAGCTCCACGCCAGCTCTGCCTTTCTGCTGGCTCCTGCACCTTCCAAATTGGGACAGAAAAGAGCCCCCTCGCCCAGTCATGAACCCCCCCAGAGATGCGGTGTTTAGAGCCCCCCTGCTTTGCACGCCGGAGGTTCGAGCTCCCGCAGAAACTGGGTATCACAGCAGACAGATACAATGAGCCTTTCAGCCCTTAAAACCTCTGGAAATAAACTTGAATGAGCCGTATGTCTAATGAACGTGTGGGAAAATCTCACAGCAGCCAGGATTTCACAGAGGCCTCGGCTCGAACTTTCTGCTTCCCAAATCCTCCCAAGGCAGCACAGATTGGGAATGGAAAGAGAGCGACTCCAACCAAGCACTCTTTCCATCCCAACGTCCAGCCGGGATAAAAATCAGCTGTGACTGAGCACAGCCCATCTATAACTCTGTGTTTATTTTTCATCGGGTGAATTGGTGGCTCAAAACTGAGTCGGGCCCCACCAGTTCCTGGAAATTTAATCCACAGATCACTTCTCTGGAGCTACTGTGCAGCAGCTAAGTGACCCCGGACTTCGAGCCCTCTCTGTGCAGCTGGGAGGCAGCTTTCCTTGGCTGTGATTTATTGTGCTTTGCAGCAGGATAACCTGCTGCAGCCCCAAGGCGACCTCAGCGGGCAAAATATAAGGGCAGAGAAAACCATTCAAGGTAGAAACAGGGAGGGACCACCAGGCTGGACTAGAGATGTGAGGGGGCTGCATCCTGCTGCTTCGGATGCGGACGACCAAGCCGAGCGGTGCAACAGCCCTTCTGCGAGCTCCAGGTGGGCATCGAGCTCCTCCCAACATCTCCTCCTCTGCAGAAGACTGGAACTCACTGTCCCGGATTTGCTTTCCTCTCCAAAAAAAATCAGTGTAGAAGACTCCTGAAATGTTTCTTGCTCCCTGGAGCACAAGAACAGGTCTGTCTGCTCCGGAGACGCCAACAGATAGGAGCTGGTGTGGAAAGATCCCGATTAGGCTTGGCAGGCAGCACGAGCGAGACTTCCTCTTATCCCCGCGCGCCCCGCCGTCAGCAGAGCTCTCCCGCTGATCCTCTGGAGTGGCCGCGGGGTTTAATCTCCATGGAGACGGGTCTAATACAAGCCCGTGATCCGCCGCAGGTGGTGGCTTTGGCTACTTACAGTTCAGGATGAGCCAGGCTACCTCTTTGCTTCTCTCCTCCATCCCTCCTGGCAGCCTCCCAGGAGCGTGGCAGTCTGGATGCTGGGACAGGGCTTTGGGAAGCGCCCTCGGAGCCTCCAGCCTGTGCAGGAGAGAAGGGCAGAAATAAAGCCATGGGTGCAGCCAGGGGAAGCCTGTAGCACGGGCAGGACCTGGCTGCTCATACATCCACGATGCTCAGCCTTTGGCCAGCTCGGGGACACTGTGTGAGGGCAGGATGCAGTAAAGCTGGAGCTGGGGGTCGCCCCTGGGAGCTGGGAGACCCTCCCCGAATCTCCCTGCGGCTCCTGGGGCAGCGTTTGGCTTTCTCAAAGGATTCACCATTAGTTACAGATGTATCTTGGGTTTTGCTTTCCTTCCTTTGCAAAACCCCTGTTTGGACAATGCAAAAAACATCCTCGGCTTAGCGCAGACAGGGATTAAAGTGAGCAGATGCTTGTTTGCTCACACTAGTGGGGGAATTGGACCTAAAACATTCAACAGAGTAAGTTTGTCTTTTCCCAGCTGGAGACTTCCCTCTGCGTGTTTTGAAGCTGAGCTCTGTGCTCTCTGTAGCCCAGCAGGTCTCCGGCACTCACAGCCGAGCTCCCCAATGTGTGGTCCTCTGAGCTCCAGTAGCTTCTGTGAGACTGGGAAAATGCACCTGCACGTTGGAGCTCATACAAAGAGACCCACAGAGGCTGCAGTGCACATGGCTGGAGCTGGCACATCGCTCTACGAGCAAAAGGCATCCTTTGGCACGCGATAAGCCTTAGCTTGAGGTAGCAATGCAGCCCAGCATCCAGATTCTGGAGCTGTCGATGAACACAGAGCACACAGCACGCCAAGGGCCAGGAGGTTCAGAGCTGAACTGTTCAGATGCCTGCAGAGCACGTTCCTTTTCCCATTGGCTTTGACTGGTTTTTATGGAATCAGAGTCGAAGGTCTTAGTGTTAGCATCCTCAAAATCAGTTGCCGTTGCAGAAGACTCCCAAGAACCCAGTCTTACCACTGATGCCAGCTGGCACCCAGCTCTTGTTTCCTGAAGCCAGCAAAGAGGGGGTGAGGGAGCCAGCAGGCAGGAGGGTTCTCTGCTGTGGGGCTTCTCTCACTCTCATTCTTCTGGTGTCAACAGGACACACCAGGATGGCTGAAGACATTTTCTAAGAGAAGAAAAAGCATAAATAAGTAATGAAAAGGTGCTGTAATGGATGGACTCTGACTTAGATTCTCAGAGAAGCCTGTTGGTTCTGGGATTATTCCTTCTCTGCCGAAAGGAAGGAGCCAAACACCTCAGCCCTGTTTCTCAAGGTGACAGCAGATTATCCGGCTTTCTTGCTCATCACAAGCTCTCGCTCTGAGGATTGACAGGGCTGTCACTCCCTCGACACACACCAAGGGACACAGCCCTGCAGAATGCCTGGGCACAAGGGCACAGAAACCAGCCTCTTTCCCCAAGAGCTTTAATGCAGAACTTGTGTGCAGAAGAACTCCAGGCCTCCAGAACTGTCCCACGTCTTGTTTGGTCCAAGGCTACCAACACTCTTAGCTGTAGACCCTGCTCATACCCAGTTTGTACCTAAATGTGTAGCCAGGGCAGCATAAATAAACATCAGCACACCTGGGACTCAAGCAGGAGGGAGGAATATTAATGTCACAGTGGGAAAAACAACATCCATCACCAGGCAGAACCCAGCAGAGAGTCTGGATGTCTGCTGGAGGCTGTGGGAGGTCTGGGCTCCCCTCCCCATCACACCTCAGACACCGACGTGCTGAACAAGCCTGATCCAGACCCCTCAGAGCCAAAGACAAATCACTGCAGGTGGGGTCTGTCCCAGTTACAGCCCTGCCTGGGACAGACTTCTCCCATCCCACTCGCTGGTTTCCAGCAGCCAAGGCTGCTCTCCTGCATGGGCAAGTGGGGAGAGGGACAGGCACAGCCTCTGTCCTCCACGATACTCCAGGCCACTGCAAATCACCCGTGAGCCCAGGAGCAAAGGCAAGGCAGGGATTTTGCATTCCCATCCCCACCACAGCTGGGTCCAGGTCAGAGCACAGGGCCACGTGGCTGTCCTGCTGCCAGAAGAGCCCTTGCTCCGCAGCATGGTGGCTTTGCAGAACCACACTGGTTGTGTCTGACCCACCGTGGTCCAGCTTTCTCTGGCTGAGCCTCCCTCACAGGAAGCACTGACGGGCTAATAGTTGTGTCTGAACGTATTAACCAAATTACTCGCTGCACTCTCTGTTTTCCTAGAGCCCCAGCCAGACCCCAAGACTATTTATCTTGGCTTTGAACCCTCTGCCCCTCACTGCGCAGCGTGAGCACAAAACCGCAGAGATTTGTTAATAGAAACCAAAGCAGAAATCGCCACCGAGGCTCGCAGGCAAGGGGCCTGTCCTATTACGACAGCTCAAAGCCTTGCTAATCGGTGTCACGAACGGCATCTGCTGGGGTTTCTGGAACTGCCGCTGCCTGGGACTGCTGCTCAGAGGGATCAGGCAGGGGTGGCAGGGTCTCAGCCCTCTGTCACCTCCAGCCGCTTCCCCACTGCTGCCTTGCAAGCCCTGTGGCGGTGGGATTGCAGCCAGCCTGGCTCCTAGAGACCTCCTTGCCCATGTCCACTCCTGCCCAGGGACTCTCCCACACTCTGCTTTCATTTCACAGCTCAACGGTCCAGACTGAGCTCAAAGCCACCGAGCACAAGGTGCTGCACACACCCACGGTGAAAGGTGGACCCACCTTCTCCACCCGTCAGAACAGATAAGGATGGAGAGGGCACAGACCTGCTGGTGTGTTTGCCAGAGTCAGGAGCAAACATCATCTCTCCTGGACCTTATACTGGAGTGACTGCAGAGCAACTGGTAGAAGGCCTCCCCAGATTGCTGCCAAACAGCAAACCCCAAGGCCGGGGCATCAGGGTTTCCCTCCATGAGCTCCCCCAAAATTTCTGCAGTCTGATTTCAAGCAACTCAAGTGCTGATGTTCCCTTGCTCCCTTTAGGAGACTCTAGGGCCACGTCTGCTTAACGGATTTTATATTGCTTTTCCTCATCCACTTGGACTTCAACCCAGCTGAGACCATCTGGTGTCAATGGCTGTGCAGAGGTTCCTGTTTCGGTTGAAACAAGATCTGAGGTTTGCTCAGCCTCTACCATACATCAAGGCTGCAGCACTTTAAACAACAGACCAAGGCCAGGATTAGATCGCATGGTGGTCCCCGAGTCCAAGCATTTATGTATGGGAGCCTCGTGTTGGTCATGTAGACCTTGGGGACAAGCAGCAGACTTTGTAGTGGTTCCCTCTGTCACCCTGCCAAAATCAGAGGCTACTCATACAAGGGACAATCCTCCCCTTAGCTCTATGTTCCCTCACCGGTCTTTTTGTCCTTCTCCCACATCCAGAAGCTGCTCTAAATGCAGCATGTCAACATCTCAGCAGGTTTCTGGAGCACTTGGCCCCACAGCCGAAGGACAGAGCCATTATCAGAGCAGCTCAAGAGCAGCCAGGTGACCTGGGGCCAGGGCCTCTTTGGCCAGGGCTTATTTCCTAGCAGCGAAGCAAGGATCTAGCACTCATTCCCCATGAGTGAATGAAATCTGCCTTGAATTTAAACGCAATAATCTAAGCCCAACCCTACAAACCACAACTGAAACTTCGCAGTGAAAGCCAGTGTGTTTTGAATAACACATTGCTAAAGGTTTCCCAGTTCATAACACTCCCAAGCCAGTGCAAAACGCACAGAGATCCGTGAGAGACAGACACTGGGTAAGTAGAAGTGCTGTTGGGACTGTTTCATAGCCAGGCTGCAATCACTGCAGAGCATGGCTGGAAGGGTCTACATCATTTTTATTACCTCCCAGGACAACAGTGGAGATCCTCAGCAAGTATAAATTGCCAGAGCTTAGTTCTGGGGGAGATTCTCTGATTTACCCCACGCCGAGGACCCAGTTTCATTGCTAGGACAGAAACGTGTGCCTTAGAACTCTCTGTCCAGCTCTAATGGCCCATCCTACCAGCAAACAGTGCAGAGATGACCTGGGTTGTTACTGGAGGACTAACATCATGTCCAGGGAGATCATTCTTGGTTCCAGTCACTCCTACCTGTTCCCAGACCAGGGTCATGGGGCTGCCACCTGAGGGAAATGGGGAAAAAAAATGTTTTTCCCATTTCTGCACAGCAGAAGAGATGCTCTTCAGCAGCACAGTGATGGGCTTTGAGAGCAGCGAGGAAATCTGGGACTGGAAAACTTTCTCGTGCTTCCAACCAGTGGGGATAAATCTTTCCTCAAATCTTCTCACATCATGAAACCTTTTGCCTGGATAGAAACAAATGAAGTGAGTTAGGTTTCAGGCAATGCCAGTGCACGGAGGGAAGCAGACAGCTCTGCAAAGAGGCAGAAGGTTGGCAGGTATTGCACAGCTCACGAGACTTTGCAGCAGCCAGACTCAGTCCTGAGCCTGGGCAAATGCCTCTGGGCTGGCTGAAACCATTCCTCTGTTGGCTTCGTTATGGTTTGGATATTATTAGCCGTGCAAAAGGTCCCAAATGCTGCACTGGAGCTGTGTAGGAGATGTTTTCCTCTCATAAACTGAGCCACCAGATCAAGGTCGCAGTCCCTCAACGTCTGCAAAGCCTGGGGCTGGTTGGTGCTGGTCCAGGGCATCCCCCTGGTCCAGGCTGAGAAGGAGCTTTGGAGCTACCTCTTCCTGGTTAAGCCGACCGAACCTCCCTTTCCACCAGGAACGTTGCCTTTTTCCACATATTCCTCACTACCCAACAGGGATGGAAGCTGGTTTCCTTCACCCTGCAACTCTCACAAATGAGGTCATTTTATTTCCTGAGGAAGATAGTGGCCAAAGCCCCCCAGCAGCTCACAAACACGAATTTAATTAAAATTTTTATTCAAAATACAAGTCACAGCTAATATCTGGCATGAAGCACTCTATAGAGAATGTGCAGATCCCAACCCTGAACACGAGAATAGGGACTGATTTCCTTTTTGTCTATACACACGCACATATATAAAATATAAATATATATGTATATACATACGCTCATATATACAGAGAACAAGAGTGCTTTTACAAACCTGTTCGGACTCCCTAGATGTCCAAAGACACAAATCAGCAGGCACTCCTTGTAAAATTTCACTTCAGTAATTTTCAGAACCGTGAAGTGCCTGGAGGAGAAAGGCTGGGAAGAGCCCAGCGTTTGCTGGCACCACCCGAGAGGACGGGCGAGGACATCAATCTTCCTTCTCATTAGCCCTGGAAAGAACGTCTAAAACTGCATTTCTGGTGGAGAGCAGCATCTCACAAGTTACGGGCTGTTTCCTTGCTAATAAATCTCACATCAGGATCTAACACATCCTGGATGTTTTACTCTGCTGAGCCGTGCTTAACAGGTATTTTCTTAAGGCCAGACCTGGATAATCCAAACAGAGGTGTCCCCGTCCGTTTTCTCTTGCTGCTGGCAGGGCTCAAAGCAGACTTCAACATCCTAAAGGGATGTAAGAAAGGAGTAAATCACCGCAGGGTATCAAATGGGGTGTAAAGGAGGGGAAGATTAGCTCTGCAGAGCAGACAGACGCGCACAGAGCAAGAGCCATCAATCACTGACAGGGTGCTGAGACCCCTTTTCTTCGGTGAAACGCCTTCTGATGGGGCAGCAAAGGAAGGGATGCTGGAGCAAGGTCCCAGTAACAGCTGGTGGGGACGTGGACCAACAAATGCCACGTTGTAGTTCTGGGTCCTCGCTCCACGGATCCTCTCCCACACCAGAACGGGGCTGTTTCACGTGTTGCAGAGAGCTGTGCTGGGGCAGTTTTGCTTCCAGCCCTGGGGAGAGCTGCTAGCACTCTCTACCCCTCAGCTCATTAAACATCTGAAATTTCTGGCTGCAAAAAAATTAATACTAAGTCAGGCCTGTTTCTAACCTTGGGTGGCTTTGCTTTCTGCTTTTGCCATTCTCCTCTTAACGACTCCCAGAGCTGAGATGCCAAGAGAAGGATTGATATTCAGACTCACTCGTTCAGGGATATTGAGCTGATTTTTTTTTATTAGAGCCAGGAGTAAAGATTTCTATTTTTCCAAGACCAGGGAAAGCATGTTCTGGCTGATAAATATCTGTCAGCAAAAGCCATTAGCTGATCAAGTCAACTACAAGGGAAAAATAAAAGACAAAAAAGCCCCATCATTCCCAGCGGAACAGCTCAATGGCCTTTTCCTCTACACAGAATTTCTAATAGATTTCTTACAGTGTTTTCTGCAGCTCTGCACATGTCTTGGTATATTAAAGGGATGGATCATCATAATTTATCTAAAATGACCCTCATTCTCAGAAATTACAAGTAGCTGCCCAGCATCAGCTTCTCCTTCTGGTTCTTCCTGGTACCAAGTAGGGGCTCAGCTTTGCTGTAGATCCTGCATCAGGAAGCATCAGCACCCTCTCCAGCACAGGGACTGGTCAGGGCGGGGAGACCTTATGGGCCAAACATCACACGAAGCCCCAGAAATCCCCACTTCCAACAGGAAGAAATATCACTCTTCTGTGCCTCAGTTTCCCCCTCTGTAAAATAAAAATGATGGCAACTCCGTCCAAAAAATAATTCAAGCCCCAGAGCGGAGGTTGCCCTTAACCTGGTCCCTGCTGGTGAAGAAAGCCCTCACAAACGTGCTGAGGGTCCCATGAATTTTAGTGTCACTCTCAAAGCCTCAGTTCCTAGAGTGAGCACCCACCTCTGGATGAAGTTTATACACTGTTAGGGTCATAGAGAAAAACCTCAGAAACATCACCCTAAAAGCCCTGGAACTAAAATAAAGGGAAAAGGATGCTCATTATTTTCCCTTTAACCTGCTTGGTTTTCAAGACAATATTGTAGTTTATGGTAGACCAGGGACAGGTGGTGATTTATCACTTGAAAATAATTGGGGTCAGCAAGACTGCTGTGGTCCACGGGAAACGCCAGCCCCCGCTGCCCCTCCTCTCCGCAGAGCTGGCAGGAGTGAAAAAACATGGTTTACTGCAGCAGCACAAGATTTATATCTAATCCTCTCTGTAATCTCTTACTCTAGGAAACTTTGGGATACTGGGGGTGGGAAGCAGGCTCAACCATAATCTCAGGACTTGCCTGAGAACAGCAGGTCATGGCAGGACTGATCCTCCACCGCCATCCATCACAGGATTATGCTGAGACCTGGACCTTGTCTCAGCACAGAGCAGAAGGGAGCACCAGGAAGGAGAAGGATGGATGCAAAGCTTGACTCGGCACCTCCTGCCTTCCCTCCCCTCTTCCCAGACGTGGCTGGAGAACTTGCATAGCCCCACCATGCCACATTCAATGAGGAAAGTCAGGCATGTCATAAACCAGAAAACTAATTGCCCCCAGATGCCTCATTAAGGCCACAAGAAAATCCTACAAGATCAGGAAAGCACTTGTGGAAAGCAGGAGGAGGTCACTCTGCCAAACCTTCCCAGGGGCTACAAACAAGTCTGCAGCTTGGTGACACCTGAGCACAGATCTATGAACCCGTGGCTCGTGCGGCAGGAGCTGGGCAAGCAGGACCAACCTCCCACCAAGCAAAGCAGCAGCTCTGCCTGCTTCTTAGCAGGAATATACTTATTTTTACAGAGGAGGAGGATCACAGACCTTAGGGTGGCTTGGGCTGCCCCCACTGCCTTTTGCATCACCAAAAGCAGGGCAGATACCACAGCAGGAGAGGGACAAGCCCACCCTCTGAACGATGGCATCTTTTCAATTGCTTACAAAGTCCGTACGTCCTGCTAAAGCTGCTCTCACCAACGCCAGGCTTCTGGAGATTCCCCATCCCCACGATACCGGGCAGGTTTTGTCCTGCGAAATGAGAGAGTGCTGCGTGCCCTGCAGCAGCCATTATCCCATGGGACGAGGGGCTCGTGTCCTGCCCAGGCAGCAGGAAGCCTTGGGGTGACCGAGGTAACATTCCTTATGGAGGCTGCTCCATCTGCAACTCGTCCTGTGCCAGAACAGCAGCGGGGAGATAAGGAGTCGGAAAGGTCTCATGGAAAACTCTGAGAAGGAGGCTATTTTGAGCTGGCCTGGCTTGCTTTTCCTGCCGGCCACTGTCCGTGCGCAGGCATGGAACGAGCCAGACCTCATGTCTCTGGAGGACAGGGCAGAGGAGCAAGCTGTCCCCTTTGGTGGGAGGTAAGTGAAGGCTGCAGAAGGCTCTGATGTGCGTGAGAACATTTCCACCAAGGAAAAGCACCCAGAGTTGGTGGGTGGTTGTGCACCCTCACCGGCTGCTTGGAGTCCCAGCAACCCTGGCCCAACGGGAAGGACTTCAAGTGACACGGTGTCCTGGTCTCCATCTGCAGATTTATTTCACTTCGGATGCTGTTGCCTGGGGAAGGACCCAAGTCCCAGGCAGGAAAAGTGTGGCAGTCGGGAAATTTAACCTCCAGGTGCTCCTCTCCAGAGAGGAGCAAACGGGCCTGAGCTCACTCTGTCCACACTCTACCTTGGTGGCAGAGATGTTGTCTCATACGGAGACCACCAGAGCTGCTCTCTAGACCTCCTGGGTCCTATCATAGTGCCCTGACCAAAGAGGGCTTTGCTGTAATGAGTCGCCCCCTCAGCTTCCCACCCCGGTTGCCGTTTTGCACACCCTGTGTCCCCTGCCCTTTGGCTGCTCCCGTTCCTGCTCCGCAGCGTAGGCTTAGCACAGGTCACATCCCTGGCTCCTTATGGCTCCAGCAGGTTAACCATGTTCTCCTTCCTCTGCTCTCCATCAGCCCTGACTCAAGGACATGGGTCTGTCTCCCCAACACCAGGCTCCAGGATTTGCTCTGACTCGGTCTCAGACCGAAGCATCCCACACCCTGTCCCACTTGTCTTCTGCTCACCGTAGACTTCCTCTCCAATCGCTTCAGTCCCCACTGGCACATGAACATCCATCAGCTTCATTTCACTTCTTTGGACACAAGATGTGGTTTGAAGATTCAGTTCACTTAAAAAAAAAAAAAATATATATATAAATAGTAATCCCAATCCAGGAGCTCTTGGAGGGGAACAGAGCTGGGATGTGGCCAACACTTGTTCCTCACCACACCCTGGCTAAGATGGGAACCGGGGCTTTAGAGCAGACCAGCCTATTTTGGGAAGGGACGAAGGGAAACCATGACAAAAGCTGATATGGAAAAGTGGATATGAAGCAAGATGATGACATTTACTTAGTGCCAGGGAGATAAGCCCAGTGCCAGCCACGTGCCAGCCAGCAGGTGAGGATGCTCCAAGGACTGGTTGAGTTGAAGGATGTCCATGCTGGGTATCTCCTGGGCATTGTCAGATGAGAGAGATCTTGTTCAAGGTTGCTCCTTGCTCCGGAGGCTCATGAGAGAGGTGAAGGCATCTGATGCTGACTCCAGAGAAAGCAATTTTTAAGGGATGAGAAAGAGGAGGACTTTGGGAACGAAGTGCTGCAGTGTCTGGGAACTGGGTTCCCGGGATATGGGAACTATGCAGCAGACAGCTGGGGACAGGGACTGTGATTCATCCTGGATACTTTGGAAGCAGGGAAAGGGCACAGGGAGCCAAGGCGGTTAAGTAGGGATATAAGAAGGAGAATAAGCAATGGGCCCAAGGCTTTACAAACTATAAACACTCTGATGGAGAAGCTTTATATTCAAAATAAGCAAAGACAAATTAAAGGAGGGAATCAGGGGAAGGAATAGACAGCAGGGAGGAGAAAGAGAATGAGCAGAGATCTGTGACTGATGCCAGGTGAAAGAAAACTCTTCCCAGGTTTTTGCTGGAGATGTACAGCAAGAGATGTACAGCAAGCAGAAGCCTGAGGAAGCGTGCGAAGAAATGAGAGAGGGATGGCAGAGCTGGCATCAGAAAGACACGTCCCCAGGAGAGTCCTGGGATGTTTTGTAGAGCTAACAAGCAGAAGCAAAAGAGCTGGATTAAAGGAAGACAGAGAGAAGGGCTATGCCTCAGGAGCTGATTTGAGAAGTTCCTGGCTGGGTTTGTGTCAAAGCTCAGCTGGAACGCAGCACGGTCACAGCAGAGTCACGCAGCACAGAAATTACTCAGCGTCCACATCTACCACCAAGTCCTCAACATGCTGACTCCAGCAGGCACACAGGAAGGACAGAACTCCAGAACTCCCCCTCCCTCACCTTCCCACAGGCTAGGAGCCTCACAAACCCAGGCAAAGCCAGACAGAGACCAGTCCTGCAGTGAAAGGACCTTACAGCCCTCTCCTGCTCATAGAGGACAAGCCAACTTGTGTGCCAGGGGCCACGCTCCTGAAGCAAAATTCCCAAAACCACAACACGTGCTGACAGGTGACTCTGTGCTCAACAGGGAGACTTGCTCCTTGCCTCCATCTGCACAGGAAGCCATCAAGGCTTCCTACAAGCTCTACCATAAGCACACACTCTCCCTGAGCTGATGAGGATAAGAGAAAAGAAGGATGCATAGAGGCACCAACCTGGTCAGCATTCAGCACAGAGGTCACTCTCATGGTATTGCTCCAGGTGCAGAGAAACCTGCTCCCACAAGACCCGTTTTCCACTCCCTTGGAAACCTCAGGTATGTTAGATGGCTTGGAGAAGCTTCCAAACTCTGCATCCTTATCCCCATACCAAACAGCAACAGTCCATTTGCCTCTTTCCTCCAGATTCCACCAGCTCCATCCAGAGCCCTCTACAGACAGTGACCAATACATTCCACACACCACAGTTCACCTCTGCGGGGAGAGGAGCACAAATAACTTAAGTGACTTCTTTAGATACAGAAGGCACCAGTGACTCTTCCCAGTGCTGTGAAGCCTGGGAAAGTTTCATCCAGCCAAGATGTTAATCAGCACTACAGCAAACTGCTGAGTCAGCAGAACAGGAGGACAGGATTGATATTGAAGAAGCAAAATACCAGATGCCTTCACATGTGCTCCACTTTCACCCAGGCCAACAGGTTTCATGACTGCTGTGACACATTCCACTGGGGTCCCTGAGCTCCAGCACCGTCCCATGGCAACCTCTTTCCCCAGGGCTCTGGTCCATTCAATTAGTCAGCCCCGCAAGCTCTCTGCAAACCTTCGTGATGGACCTCTATTGATCTGCCCCAGCTCTTAGGTTTCTATCTCCATTTATCAGGCCTTCGCATTCTTTTAATCCCATCTCAGCCCTCCCCAAAGTAATGAGATAAGAGGCAGGCTGGAAAGGCTGATAAAGGGGAACTGAACAAATCCATTAATGCTATTTCTGTGCCAGGAATTACAAACCCTGGTCCTTGTTAATTATACTTGCCAGCCAGCAACCCAGGACAGCAAAGGAGAAAGTCGTGCTCACTCATAACTTGTCCTGAGGAAAAAAAGCAACACCTGGAGGACCAGGACTCTTTGGTTCTTATGCCACACGTGGTACTGACTTGTTTGGGCACAGAGGCAGGTCAAAGCAGGGCACTCAAACCCAAGCAGCTACAGCACTGATTCCTTAGAAGCCTAAACCAGCGCAACTGCTGCTGCCCCAGCCCTGCCCTCTTGGCTTGGCATCGCCCTGGCTCACGTACTCATCACACCCTGCACCAAACCTTTCCCAGCCAGCTACCCCAGCAAAAAACAATTTACTTTGGCTTCTGTGTAGCTCAGCAAAAACTTTATTCCCCAAAGGGTATAGTCTGCAGAGCCTGTGCGGACCCACTCGGTGATAACACGCCCCGTGCATTAGAGCCTTGGCCAGGAGGGGCTGGTGATGAACAAGACTGAAAGATGCAGGATCTGAAGCACACATGGAGCATGTGCAAAGACCCCACCAGTACCAAACCAGTCATGAGGGGACACAATTGTCACCCTGCTTCAAGACCCTTAGTGTAAAAAAAAACAAAACAAAACAACCCCCCAAAAAATAAACCAACAAAGCAACTCACCAAAGCCCAGGAAAAGTCAAATTCAGGACATTTCATCTTGGTACTAAATTGGAGAGTGAAGGACAATTTATCAGGTGAACTAGAACATGTTTAAATCACAGCCCTTGGAAAAAAAAAAATCCTTGCATAAATGGAGATTAATGGGCATTTCAAAAAACGCAGTTGCTTTAGTCTAACCCGTCCCCTTCACATTTTCCTTGGTATGTGGCCTAATGGATGTATCAACAATTTAAAACCCAACAAAAACTAATAAAATAAATAAATTGAGACACTCATCCAACCAACACCCTCCCTGGAACAGCATCAGATTGTATTTAAATTGATATCATCTAAAACCCAAATCCTTTCTTGGGAAATATAAACCACAGCCACTTCAGTAGAAAACGAGATTTGCCCAGGATTCCCCAGTTTATGGGAGGCAGGAATCCAGGTCACTGGTCAGGACCACACCACTGAACACACTGGTGGAGAAAAGCACAAAGCATCACCTGATTTCATCCTGAGCCCTGAGGTTTTCATCACTTAAAGCTCTTAACCTATTTGAGCAGATATTTGGGCTCCCGGTGCCTGTTGGTCCAGCAACTGGGATTCTGCAGCCCATGCTGGAGCCAGCCCCAGTGCCATGGAAGAGGTTGTTGGTTCCTCTCTTTCCTGGAAGCGGTGCCTGTTGACAAGGTGCTCCATCTTCCTCTCAGCTCCCACTTGAGCAATCTGAGGGCTCGTTAGGAAATGGACCTAATTATGTGTGATGGATGGGGACTGGGGACTATCGCTCATCTCTGTGCAGCAGACAGCCCATGAAGGATTTGCCACAGAAGAATTCAATCACAAGTGCTGCAGCTTCTCAGCACGTACCCAGCCTGATTCCAGAGACCCAGAATCTCCACCGTTCCCAAAGCTTCACATCCTCAGCAAAAGGCCATGGAGGGAAAATAATCAAATTAGCGTCCTGACATCCAAAATGAGACCAGGACCTTGCTGTGGCAAGAATTACAGGATAAGATATTGTTGGAAGTAACCTAGGCTCTGGAGCAGGAGCAAATTAAACAAACACAGAAGCCGAAAGAACAGAGGCTACAGCATAGAGTGATACTGGAGCCATAGGACAAGGGGGGAGGGAAAGAGGGGAGACTGAGACGAGACCTGGGGAATAAATTCTCTGCTGTGAGGGTGGTGAGAGCCTGGCCCAGGTTGCCCAGAGAAGCTGTGGCTGCCCCAGCCCTGGAGAGGTTCAAGGGCAGGTTGGAGGGGGCTTGGAGCAAGGTGGTGTGGTGGGAGGTGTCCCTGCCCAGGGCAGGGGGTGGCACTGGGTGGGCTTTAAGGTCCCTTCCCACCCAAACCAGTCCATGTTTCTACGGTAGAGGAGGAAGAAATAGGTCTTTGAATAAAATCAAGGACATCCATTCCTTTTCCACTATGAATACTTAAAAAGTCTCTATGGGTTCTCCACACCTGATGGAGCATCTCACATCTGTGCTCCCCCCTCAGTACAACTGCCTGTGATGCTGCCTGATTACCAAGGCTGGGCACTGTCAGGGCTAATAGTCCTCCTCTGACAGCAGGTTCTTCTCCTTCTGTACCAGTCCAGCCCACTATGCAGGCTCCAAACACTTAATGCTGCACTTGGGGCCATTGGCAATGGCCCTGGGGCAGAACCAGGAGCTTGAAATGGGAATCATTGCAGAAGGAAAAGTTCACAAGTGAGGCTGGTTTTCAATGTCATTGATAGTCCTCCCTGGATTAGTCCTTGCTTTAAGGTGGTTCATTGGCTGAAGAACCTTTGAGTTCACAAAGGCACACAACAGAGGTAGGAAATCATAAAACTGAGTCTAAAATTTTAAGTCCCTGGATGTTGAGTATTTTTCCCCTTAAAGAAAGAAGAGGATTTCTTAATTAGCATCCTTTTCCACATTCTCTGTTCCAACTTCTCCGATAGTGGGAGAGAATATCCCACCCAGAAGGATATTCAAACACCCAAGCCATTGCTCAAACATTTTTGTCTTTGGACGTGGGCATGAAGGATGCAAAATAGTGGAAGAATGCAACTGAGAAACTGCAGAAAACAACAGAATAAACCCCAGGCTTCTCAATTCCTGGTCAGTGTTCAAGCTGAAACCAAACATCTTTAAGCTCTTTGTGCATGTATCCACCTCAATGACTGGAGATCACTTTGCAGGAGAACTTAGGGCTTTTTATACAACAGAGAATATGCCGAATAATTTATTTTGATTTCTGTTGCCTGCAGGCAGGTTAGCTCAGACCTCAGAACACAACACGCTCCAGCAACACCTGTGAAGGAAATATTCCTGTCCTGGGAAAGGGGGACAAAAATAAATAGCATCAGCCAGATCAGTGCTTCAAACTGGTTTGCTGCAATCACACAAATAGTTGCATCAGTGCAAAGGAGAGAATGGCATGGGGCAGTGGAGGCAGCTCACGGGAAAATTCATTCAAGGGAAGTGATGCTTAACCAGACTAGAGAGGAGCGAGGGTGCACGAAGCAATTCCTTACCCAGAATTGCAGTCAGGAACATCACCTGCTTTCGCTCTCCCATGCTAGGTCACCTGGGAGCAAGACCCTGCAGGCAAACGAGGACTGAGCTCCTCCCCACCAAACGTGCTTCTGTCTCACCCTTTGCCTTGCAGAAGGTGCCACGACTCCTCTTAAACACCATCCCACCCCACCATCCATCAGGACTTATCAGGCCTTATTGCATCTTAATCCACCATCATCCCCTCCTTTACAGGGAGAATGGGATGAAGCTGCGGCAAAGTCTGCGGAGGGAGATGAAGTCACTTTCTGCAACCCATCCCTGGGGCAGGACTGCACCCCAGGGTGGCCCAAGCAGGCTGGGGCACACTCCAAAGCTGCTCAGCCCAGCCAGAGGGTGATGGCCATTCCAGCCAGGACCTGTCAGGGTACCCTGCCCTGAGCCCCAGCACCCACAGCACCCATTTCTCCCGGGCTCATAACCCCCTCTCGTGGCCAACACACAGCCCTCTGCTCCCTGACCCCATGCAGGAAAGACTTTTCCAGCGCTGGATCCAGATTTCCAGAGCCCTTTAGAAGCTCTGCTGATGAAGCACATGAATATTGATGATTTGCAGAGATGCAGCAGTGAAAGCAGCTGCAGGAAGACAGACTGTCCGGAGCCAAGTTCAGCAAACGCCGCCTGGTGCGGAACATATCCTGAGGCAGGAGAAAGGAGGGGGAAAACACAGGGCTTTTGTGGGGAGAAATGTATTGAGCTTTTCAATAGCACTTAAAGAACCAGGATTCTACCTTTAACCAGGAAAGGGCACTCCATTCCTTAAATTCAAGCTTTGGAAATATCTTCACCTGTTCTTAAAACCGAATGACTCTATGGAAAAGCAGTTTTGGAGCTGGACCCTTGCATTGCTTGAGCAGTCGCGCCAGCAATGCTGCCTTGCAGGTCAAAACTAGCACGGAGTGACTCTGGCTGCCTACCCTGACTCACTTCAGTTTGGTTTTCAGGGATTTATTTAAAGCAAGGTTATATTCTTAGTGTTTCTATTGTGCACATTTTAACCCAGAACCTGTCCTCCACTGCTTTGCTGAGCAGGGGCTGTACTGGGAGCTGGAGGAGGAGTCCATCTTATGGACTGATGATCTATAGATGCTGTATCTCTCCTCATACATCTATAATCACAGCTCCTTCCCATGCCTGTGGCAGCCCATGTGCTACAGCAGTGCCAGATCTCACACACGCATATTTCAACATACCTATTCCCCCCCAGGTAGCCCCTACTCCTCCCTTAAGTGCCCCCCAAAACCCCACATCTTCTCGGAACTGGAATATGCTGCAGGTGGCTTGGGAGCTATAGGTGCCAACTGCCCGAGATCTCCCTTAGAGGGGGCACAAATTTGGGTACTAAACCAAACCAGCCACCCCACCTGTGAAACCTGCAGGAATTCATTGCTTTTGAGACATCTCCTCTCTGCCAAACGCTGCTGGAATTAGCCAAGGGATTCAACTGCCTTTAGCAGGGGGAGGGAACACACATACCAATACAGGCAGATGCAGTCTCCTGTCAGTGTTAAGCCAGCCTAGAAAGCAAGTGTCTTAGTCCCTGCTGAGAAGGGATACAGGAATAGAAGGGGAGAAACAAATGAGTAGGAAGTTTTCCAGTTCAGGAAGGGGAGTGTCAGGGTTCATTGCAAACATTGCAGCCTCCTCACTTCCCTACCAGTACAGGGAGTTCTGGTAGCGCAGCTCACGTTCAGGCTCCAAGACCCCAGCCAAAGCCCATTTGCTTTCCTCTGGACTCTTCAAATCCCAGGGATTGCCAAGATCTACTTGGAAAAAGCTAATGGCTGCTTTCAGTGCTGCTATTCCTTCACCCCCCCAACAGCACGAGCGGAGCTGCCAGCAGCTGTTCAAGTGCAGCAAAAAGCCAGAAGGGATGGTTTGTCCCATATGAGCACCCTAAAGCTCACATACGACATTTATTAGGACTGCTAAAACAAAGCTGGTTCACTCTCCCTTTGTGCTGTGGAAAGGAAGAGAGAAGTGACACCTTCCCATCTCAAAAGCAGGGAAGTTTTCTGGGGATGATACTGCCTGTTCCCTTCCCTCTTTTCCCACTCCTTTGCATGGGACCTTGTCCACAGCTGCCTCTTTGTCCTGAAGGGGCTGACCCAGCCTTTAAGTCACAGCCACACCGGCCAAGCACATATTCTGCAGTTGAGCTGAATGCGACAGACGCAGGAACGCTGCAGTCACTGCACTGGTGTGATCCCCTGAGACACCTCCAAGCAGCCTGGAGTGGCACAGAAATGAAACTGCCTGGCTACAAATCCCTTAAGACAAAAGGGACACCCCATCCCTCCAAATCAGCTGGGCAAAGTCCATGACACACACAGGAGTATCTCTCACTCGAGGGCAATTCACTCCAGTACTCATTTGTTAAGGCATATGGTGAGTCTTCCAGAACAAAGGCAGGATGAAAAACTGGCACACCATCATACCAAGAAACTGGGGAAAACCGGGGATGGATCTAATTTTGCAAAGCCTCATCAGCTGCTGCAGCATGGGCTGCTCCAAGTTTAGATGACATTGCATCAGTCCTCTCAACCTTCTAGTCAAGAGAAGGAAGGAAAAAAAAAAAAAAATAACACATCTACTCTAACCTGCAAAAAAATCAGATGTTAGGAAAGGCTTTGGGTAAAGCTAGCACTGAGATCTCATTTTTCCGAAACTAAATGAAATTGCAGGATTTTTTTTCTTGGAAGTTCATATTTCCAGCAGGTTGCTGAAGGGGACTGAGTGAAGGAAACAGCATGAGTGACCCACCCTGCTTATCTTTAGCAGTATCTGCTTGTCCCAAAGTTACAGGCTCAACAACCAACTTGTACATAGAAGGGGTTGGGAGAGAGGCTACTCAAAGCCGCCCCTTCATTCAGGTGGCCTGGGAAGAAAGGTGAACAAAAGGATGCTAAGAACCAACTGGCTCCAAAATTCAATATAAATTCAGTGCTGTGAAAAGTGCTGTGCTTTGGACAGAGCTGCAGAGCCCTCCTCCTGAGGCTGAGCAGTGCCCAGGTGTGAGGAAGAGGGATGGGGCTCTGCCACCGCTCCACTAGCCCTGGAACAATGTCCCTCCTTGAGCAGGGCAGTCTGCTGGGCCACTGCATGGAGCAAACCATGGTGGATGCAGGGTAAGGTCCAAAACTGACTGATAGAAGAATGTGCCCCTCTGAACCTCAGCACCCACCCCTGAAAGCAGCCACATATCAGTCACGGGCCACACTCACTATTAACAAGATAAACAAAGCCATCTGTGACCCTAAAAAATATCAACAGATGTTGTTCCTCTGACTCATGCAGGCAGTACAGGCACGAGGACAAACAGAGGCAAGAGCGAAGATCCCAGCTTATCTGCTCTTCCTCAGTTTGCAAACTCCCCAGCTCCTTTCCAGAACTGCTGCTGAGCTGCAAAGTCAACACAGAATCAGAGAACTGTAGGGGTTGGAAGGGACCTCTGGAAGGGAGATCATCTCATCCAACTGCCTGCCAGAGCAGAGTCACCCAGAGCAGGCTGGACAGGAATGAATCCAGGTGGGTTTTGAATGTCTCCAGAGAAGGAGACCCCACACCCTCTCTGGGCAGCCTGTTCCATAGCTCTGCCACCCTCACAGGAAAGAATTTCCTCCTGATGTTTAGATGGAACTTCTTATGTTCAAGTTTGTGTGCATTTCCTCTTGTCCTGTCACTGGGCACCACTGAAAAAAGACCAGTCCTGTCCTCCCTTTAAGTATTTATAAGCATTGATGAGATCCCCTCTCAGTCTTCTCCAGATGAACAGCCCCAGGTCTCTCAGCCTTTCCTCATCACAGAGACGCTCCATCCCTTGATCAACACACTCATAGTAGGTAGGTTTGGGGAATAAAAACATCGCTCACCTGGAATCCAACAAACACGTTGTACCAGTGACTGGGAGGGACTTGGCATGGAGGGTCAGCCCAGGTACGGCACAGAGACTGCTGGAGACAGCCTGGGATCAGCCACCTGAAACAGATCCTGCACCATCGCCATGTGACACCAGAGCTTCATCCACATGTAAGAGAGAGACACACAGATGAGCAAGAGTCATGGTGCGAGCACACAAGAACACCCAAGGTGCACACGTGTGTGTTTCGACACACCTCCACCATGGGAAAGGGTAGAGGCAGCCCACGTTCCCCTGGGGGAAAGCAGGCAGCTGCAGAAGTCACGGTGTTGAGGTGCCAAAGCAGGTCCCAGCAGCAAACCTGGAAGAAAAGAGCCTGGGGGTGAACGGGAACGCGCACTGCACTGACGAACAGGGCAGAGATCAAATCAATAATGGGAAAAGTCACCAAAATAGACGTTCTGGAAGGTTCCAAAACTATTTGTGAAGTGGGGCCAGATTTGACTAATAGCCTCAGCCAAAATGGAGAAAATAATTAGAAAAACATTGAAACGTGTCATTTTTAGTTCGTCTTTTCTTATTTTTTTTCCCTAACTGAAACATTTCGCTTCGGAAACGATGAAACATTTTAGTCGCAGCAGGATCTTGGAGCCTTTGTCCCAGCGAAACAGGAATGTTTATTCGGTTTGTCACTTACTGACTGAGTTAAATGTCAGGAGGAAATCTCAGTGTTGCTTTTTCATGTAAAAATAAAGAAAAATCAAAAACATAAAATATTTTATCCTGTAGTACAGGGCACCAGAAGAGGCCAGCACCTTTCCTGTCCAAGTCTTCAACTCCCATGACATCCCAACAAAGGACCAAGCCACTGAGGACTTGCCAGCTTGCAGGGAGAAGTGACAAGGTGACCTCAGGTGACGGAGGAGGTTAGAAGAGAAGGGTTGCTCTTGGGAGCCTCTTCTTCAACCCAAGGAGCTGTCCCAAAGTGGTCCTGGGAATGGCAGGATCAAAGGAAGGCTGAGAGGGACAATAAAAGCTGGTGTGAAAAGCCCCCCAGAGCTCCCAGAATGGGACAACTGGGACCTCCCCCTGCTTCTGTGCCCAGGGGTGCTGGGAAAAGCCACATCCTGCCTCTTCCATCATGCAGAGGGGCCTCTGCCAAGAAAGCAGCCTCTCCTGTGACTGGTGCCTTGGCTTTGTCTTATTTTAGGGTCTGATGAAAAGACTTGGGGTCTTCTCCAAGCTTTACTAATGAAGGGCTGAGCACCACAGCCAAGAGTCTCAGGATCCCACACTGCTCCCACCACTCTCTTCCCTCGCTCCCTCCTCCGTTAGAAATTCCTGCCCACACCCCACGTGGATCTTGCAGATCCAAGGGCTCACCACAGCGGTTTATCATCGCAGTTTCAGGAAATATCATTCCTGCCTTGGGTGCTACGATAGCCACAGCAGACCCTGAACTCCAGTCCCCTTCCAGGGCACTGACAGCTTGTCCCAAAAACCACGCCGGCCTTGCCCAAATAATGACCTTTAACTACTCCATCCATGGGCCAAACGCTAAGTCAGCGCTCTGAGCAGCTCTCAAACTAGCCAAGAGGGAACTACGGCAAGAGATATTTTTCTAAACGCCATTACACAATTGCCTGCCTGAACCAAAGCCTGGGCTCAGCCATTTACAAGCATTTTTGAGGAGCACACCCTATTTCCAGAGTGTCCCACCACAGGTCTTCTCGGGACAGATGGTGGCACGGTGGCTTTTGGGGTGTTGGTGTGGGATATGTAGAGCCCAGCATGTGTCCACATCAACCGCCAGCTGCTGGGAGGAAACGGAGACCCGGTGATCATAACAGGGAGGGAATTGGGAGCTGGGGCACGAAACTAGAGAGGGGAAACATTTAAGCTTTAATCTTGGAAACAGCTTCCTGATAGTAGATTTATGAGCAATGGGAATAGTCTCCTTTGCAGAAGGCTGGAAGCTCTGTTGCACCGGGCTTTAAAAACCACGACCGGATAAAAGAGTAGACAATAGACAAGAGGAATGGCTTGTGCTTTGACCATAAGATGGATAGGACTGGATGGTTCACTTCCAGCTCCAGCCACCCCGTCCATACACCAGTGGCCAATCTCCCACCTGCCCTCTGTGGCATTTGCCTATTTACGTGATTAACCAGCAAAGGTTGTCAGAACAGCGGCACAGCGCCGCTACGAAAGGCAGCCAAACAAAAGTCACCAGCCCAAATTTCTATCCCTGCTCTCACCCTGCTGCAGCTGCCGAGGTGACCTCTTGGGGCTGTTGCAGAACCTCATTTTTCAGCTAACGCCTGGGTGTAGTAGCCAGAACCAGGGGCTTGACACATCCGACTTTTGTGCAGGAGCCCGTGGAAGGGGTATTTTCATTAATACATGTGTCTTGTTTAACTTGGACGCTGGAGTAGCTGAACTTTTTCTGACTTAGTTCTCCCTCTCTCTATATATATATGTCACACTTTCCTGTAATCAACCTTTCCTTTTTTCCTGACTTGGCCTTTCCCAGCAAGTTCTTAGGTATTGGCTTTTTTCAGAGCTGCTTTAGTGCTGCTGAAGGCCGTTGAAGTGACAGCTCTGGCGATCTGAGCATTCTACTCACCCACAAAAGCTCAGGCAACCACAACGTGGGACTCACAGCTCCTCGCTTCCCTGGCCCCACTTCCAACCTCAGTATGACCCCATCACGGCAAGGGGTGAAAAAGCTAAAGCAGCCAAGCTCACAGATTCCCAGCTTCTTCATACGCATCCTCTAACAGCCATGGGTGAACATCAAGCTGCTTAGCTGTGTGGCTCACTCCTGTCACTTTGGGCAGCTCCGGGGACATACAACACCCACCCACCCCGCAGCTGGCTCCCATTCCGTGCCCAAGAGGCCACGGCAGAGCTGACAACCCCAGGGGCTTGGTGCTCCATGCTCAAACCTTTCACCAGGGTCCATCGGGAAGCCTGCCCGAGGCTCAGCCTCATAAAACCACCCAGCAGTGCCCTGAGAAGGGATTAGATGCGAAAGTCTGTGACCTCAGCCGAGTACAGCGAGTCAAAAGCACTCTGACTCCAGGCTTATTGCCCCACAAAAACATCAGCGAAATCATTTCATTAATCCCCAGGGCCCCATTTCCTTCCTTCCTTCCTTCCCTCAGCCAAGCCGAAGCTTAAAATAGCATTTTGCATTCCTTGTATTTCACTCCAAAGCTAATTAATACCCAATCAGCCAAAAACTCTTCTCACAACAGCCTGGCTTGCTCATGCAACCTGCCCACCCTTGGCAACGGCAAAAGCACTCTATGGGGCTCCCAGCTCCTCCCAAAAGGCATTTCTGATGGAGCATCTGGAGGGAACTGCTCTAAGGCAGGAGAAAACAGAAAAACAGTGAAATTAAAGCCCCACGTGCAGTCTTACCTCTGTCCCACGTGCACACACAACTCTCGTTTACGTGCCCGTAAACAAACTCCTGCTGTTTTCATTCCCCGACACCACAAGCACGGCTGCTCTTCACCAGCTTCTAGCAGCCCCTAAAGGCAAAGGCACGAGTTACCTTCTGCCCCCCCCTTGTTGGTACCCGCTCTACAATGAGGGGCCGAAACCGTGCTCCTGCCTGCTTTCCTGTGGGCAGGGAAACAAAGAGGCAATTTTTAATTCAGCTAAAAGGGCCTGGGAAAACCCTCGGATTCGGAGCAGGGGACAGGAAAGAAGATGGAGCACAGGTCTTTCTTCATTTGGACTTCATGGCTATTCCTCACCCTCTCAGTAGCCAAGCGTGAGTCAAACGACAAGGCTGTGCAGGTGATGGAGCGTAACTGCAAAGTCTGATGTGAGTCTGAGCCGGGCAGGAAACCACAACCAGGAGAGGTCCAAACACATCAGGGCATGAGACATGGAGCCCCTTGCTACAAGATCTTTTTTGCTCAAGGCCCACACACACCCGGCACAGGCTGAGAGGATCACACACAAGGCACTGGCTGTCTCTGGCATGCAGGGACCTGGTCGAGTGGGAGGTGTCCCTGCCCAGGGCAGGGGATTGGAACTGGATGATCTTTAAGGTCCCCTCCAACCCAAACCATTCTGTGATTCTATGACTATGGACCAGGACAAGCTGATCCCATGTGTCCCAAACGCATGAGGAAGATGTGGCAGCTATAGTGGAGGGAGCAAAGGTCACTGAGCACCATCTCACACCAAACACCCACATGACATGTCACTTTATTTTTCAGTCGGTACTTCCACTCACAGACCAAACACAAGGATAGACTTCACGCTCCAGCCCGTCTCACGAGCACCAGCCCTTGCTTGCTGCATTAGCAGGAATCTCATTAACGCAACCACCATGAATATGTGACAGCACCAAGATCTGGAGTGAGTTTTGTGTTGGCTACAGGCCACGGCTGAGGACAACCTCAGTCCCCAGAGACATGGTGGTGGCTCCTCTATCCATCCTGCAGCCTGTCCACAGCAGGAGGAAGGCATGATGGCACTCGGCAAAGGAGGAGCAAAGACCAGTTCTTCCCATGGGGCACCAGAGATGGAAACACAAAGCCCTCTTGCTCCTCAGCTGGATTGAGCTTGAAAATGTTTCCAAAGGGCAATATGGAAAAATCCTGTTACCAAGTGCAACCACAACAGAATTCTGCCCATGGGACAGCTCCGAGGCAGATTTACGGCTCTGTGCAACAGGAGATGGCTCATCCCCTCAGTTTAGGCTGAGCACCAAGCAACCAGGCCTTGCATTTACTGCTTAAAAAATCCTAAAGACATAAAGATACCCATACCAAGTGCCCTGCATCTCTGCAGAGAGCTCCATCTCCTCCAGCTGACAGCTATGAAGATGCAGAAGAGCCTGACCCTCTCCCCCAAATCACAGAGCCCCTCAGAGGTCATGAGATAAAGGCCTGCAGGTGGTTCTTCCTGTTCCTTGAGCAACGATAAGCCCTGCTCCCCGGGACAGCAGCTGGATCCCTCACAGGTCACCTCCCCAGAGGCGCCCCAAAATAGAAGCCCTGAGGAGCCACAATACGGGACAACACCTCTCCCTGGTGGAAGGGCCGCTCACCCACCCCCTCGGGCTGCCCTTCCCCAGGGACCCCCTGCCCCCACGGCCAGGCCCTGCCGCTGGACCCCCCCAGTTCCCCCCCTCCCCCGGGCAGCACACCCAGAGCCTCCCACAGCCGGACGGACACGGCCCTCAGCGGTACCGCAGCCCGTCACGGAGCGCGGCCGAGAACCGACTACTTCCCAACGGGAAGAATAAAGGCGGCCGCCACCGAGCCCCGCCCGCCGCCGCCTCTGGGAGGCACTCTGCCCTCCGCCGGGCTTTTTATACCCGCCCGTCGGGCTCGCGCCTCCCGCCCCCCGTCACGTGACCCGGCCCCGCCCCTCGCGTCACGCCCACGTGCGGCAGCATGGCGGCGGCGGTTGTGGCGGCCGGGGTGGCGCCGGTCCGTGCCCGGTGAGTGCGGGCCCAGGGCTGCCCCGACCCCGACCCTGCCTTACCGCCCCCCCGGGACGTGTCCGGTCCCCCCCATAGTTCCCCCGGGACGTGCCCGGACCCCTTATAACCCCCCCCACCCCGGGACGTGCCCAGCCCCCCATAATAGCCCCAATACATTCCAGGCTCTCCCGTAACCCTCGGTACGTGCCAGGCCCCCTCATAACCCCCCCCAGATTGTGCCCAACCCTACGTGGCCAGTGCCCCCCCATAACTCTCCGGTATGTGCCCGGTCCCCCGTAGCCCCCCGGTTACGTGCCAGGACCCCCATAATCCCCCCCAGTACATACCAGGACCCCCCATAAGCCCCTGCTATGTGCCCGGCCCCTCCATAACACCCCCGTAGATGCTAAGCCCCTCCATAATCACACACACCCCCCCCTCCATATGTGCCACACACCCCATAGCCTCCCTGGTACATGCTCGGCCCCTCTGTATCCCCACTATGTGCCCAGCTCCCCCATAATCCCCCCAGTACATGCC
>JAOQGH010000014.1:2186425-2197679 GCA_025769975.1 Gallinago jamesoni | reverse complement strand
AACCCCCCTGGTACATGCCAGGCTCCCCCACAACCCCCCCAGACCCTCCATAGCCCCCCTGGTGTGTGCCAGGCCCTTCCATAACTGCCCCCCCGCCATGTGCCTGGCCCCTCCATATCCATAGTAGGTGCCCAGCCCCCCCATAACCCTTCCCAGTACCTTCCAGGTCCCCCCATACCCACCCCACCCCCCTCCAGGTACAGGCCTGGCCCTGCTGTCCCCCTGGCAGCCCCTTCTCCCCCATTTCCCTGTCACTCCACTCCCCCTGTCACTGGGCTGACACGGGTGGGGTGTCCCCACAGCTTCCTGGTCTCCAAGGAGCAGTTCCATGCCTATCTGCGGGCCCGGGGTGAGCCCAGCAGCCCCGGGGGCGAGGAGAAGGAGGAGGAGGAGGAGGAGAAGGTCAAGGGGAAGAAGGAGGAGGATGGCAGCTGCCAGAGCGAGCCCTCCGCCAAACGGATGAAGTTGGAGGAGCTCGGTCAGGATGGGGAAAACCGAGAGGATGCTGGAGCAGCGGAGAAGGAGCCGGAGCAGCGGAAGCGGGCACGGGGGCAGAACAAGAGCAGGCCCTGTATGAAACCCAACCACTACGAGCAGAGCAGGCTGTGCCCCTCGGTAACGCAGGTAGGGTTAACGCCCTGCTCCGCGCTGCTTTTTTTTGGGGGGGGGGGGCGAGGGGGGTGTTTGGGACCCCGGTCGGCCCTTTCTGCTCCAGGACTGCATTTATTTTTAGATGTAGGAAAGCAGAGTGGAGATAGAGCTGCACCAGGGCAGAGTCCCAGCAGGGAGCGAGCAGGGGGCTGTGCTGGCAAAACCACCTCCGCTGGCTGCCTGGGAGAGGGAAAAGTGGGATAAGCTGAGCGGGATAAGTAGTGTCATCTTCCCTGAAGCAGTGGTGCTAAATGTCCCCCCAAGTGGGTACGGCACTGCCCTTCTGTGGGACATTCCAGAAATCAGCTCCCAGGGAGCATTTCGTGGGGCGCCCACCGTCACCTGGGTGCTGGGAGTGGTTCTGGCCCCTCTCTGGGCCGGGGTGGACCCAGGCTCACCTCGCTGTGCAGGAAGGTAGAGCCATGCCCAGGTGGGCAAGCGGAGGGCTGAGGGTTTAACTTCTTCTTTCTTGTTCTAAGGGCTGTGCAGAGAAGTGCTACTTCGGCCCTCAGTGCCGCTTCCTTCATGATGTCGGCGAGTACATGGCCACGAAGCCGGCCGACCTGGGGCGCAGCTGTGTGCTCTTCGAAACCTTCGGCAAGTGCATTTATGGCGTCACTTGCCGCTTTGCCCAGGCCCACCTCGGGGATGGCTACCAGAACATCGTCAACACGGAGCTGGCCAAGCAGTGGGAAGGGAAGTCGCTGGTGAGGAACAACCTCTCCAAGAAGCTCCAGCACCAGCTACGCAAAAGGAAGTTTAGCTTCAAGAAGGCTGATGAGTACCTCTGTGGTCTGGCCAAGCCCCATGGTGGTGGTGGGAAGGGAGGCAAAGCCACAGGATGTTCTACAGAGGAGCTAGAGGTGCCCAACTGCAAAACATCCCAGGAGGAGCTGGGAGATGGCCCTGAATATCCTGTGCTACCGGAGCAGGGAGAAGATCCCAAACCAGATGCCTTACAAAGTCCCAGTCCTGCAGCTGGTGAGGAGGCTTCCTCCGTGAAAACAGTGGGCCCCGTGACAGATGAGGACATTATAAAGCTGCGGTCCTGTGAGAAGAAGAAGGTGAGCAGTGAGAGTTTGGCTGAGGGCTGCCGTCTCTCGTGTCCTTCTCAAGTGGTGGAGATTGTGCTTGGGAAGACAGAAGAGACCTCTTAGCTGGGTGAGAGGACAGAGCTGCCTGGGGCCTGTGTTACGGTCAGGAGGAGGATAGGATGCAGGAAGGTGAGCTCATGGGGCTGTGGTGTTGTCCTTGGAGGGGTGAGAACCAAGAGAAGCTGCAGCCCCTTGGATGTGAAGGAGAGCAAGGGCTGAGCTGTTGGAGAGGGTGGAAATGATCTGCAAGGAGAGCTGAGGTGGGGGCTGCTTGGTTTGTGCTCTGCACGGTCCTCTCCTGGGGTGAGGGCTCTCCTCTTTCCTCTTCTCCTCATCTCCTCTGTCCTTGCATCCATTTGCCAGTCTTCCATCCCTCTGTATCTGTAACTGCTTTGAGTTTTCTCCAAGCTGAGCAGTGAAAACAAAGTGAGCTGTTGAAGTTTCTGGTTCTTTTATCCAAGTGATACATTCTCTTGGAATAGTTGAGGTTCTCGAAGGAAAAACAGTGATTTTTTGGGTTTTCCACTGAGTTTTACCCAAGGCAAGTGATAAAATTGCTACCTGGAGTATCTTTCTGGTTAACCACCACTGCTTGAGCTCTCCTGACATACTCCTCCACCCTTGTTGTTTTCCAGTTGGACATTCAGGGCAAGCTCTACTTGGCTCCACTGACCACGGTAGGTAGATAATTCTTTCCTTTTGTCAAAATTTGCCATTGTCACATTTGGAACAGAACAAACCTCCTGCAAACCATCTCTTTGCCCTCTCTTTCAGTGCGGTAACCTCCCTTTCCGAAGGATATGCAAGCGCTTCGGGGCGGACGTCACCTGTGGCGAGATGGCTGTGTGCACAAACCTGCTTCAGGGCCAGTCCTCGGAGTGGGCTCTCCTCAAACGGCATCATTCCGAAGATATTTTTGGGGTGCAGGTGGGTGCTATCATCTTGATAACCAAAGAAATGATAACTCACCTCTGGGGAGAAAAGCTGCTTCTTGAATTCATGCAACCTGTCCCTCTCTGGCAGCTGGAGGGAGCATTTCCAGACACGATGACCAAATGTGCAGAGCTCCTGAACCAGACAATTGAAGTGGACTTTGTAGACATCAATGTTGGGTGTCCCATTGACCTGGTCTACAAGAAGGTAAGGAGATGTTCTGCACACATTCTCCTTCTGTCAATAGATGCTTGTCTTTTGCCTCATAGAATGGTTTGGGTTGGAAGGGACCTTAAAGATCATTGAGTTCCAACCCCCTGCCCTGGGCAGGGACACCTCCCACCAGACCACGTACTCGTGTTACCCGATCATCTCTTCATCTCCTGTTACTGAGCAGCTCCTACCAGTCTGATCCAGAGCTCTGAGTTCATTTATGGGCACTAGATCTCAGCAAGAAGGCAAATAAGCTGTTCAAACATCAGGGAATTGTTCTCTTCCTGGCAGAAGTTGGAGGGCAAAGGTCTATGAGGGTATTTTGTTGAAGGTATTTTTGTTGAGGGTATTTTGTTTGTCCTTTCTCCAAATCTTGAGATGCTCCAAGTCTTACCGACATTCCCTGAGCTGCTGTTGAGCAGCTCCAAGGAGGTTCTTCACTATGCAAGGGGGCAAAAAGACTTGACTCCATCACTTTTTGTCTGCCAGGGAGGAGGCTGTGCTCTGATGACTCGCTCCAACAAGTTTGAGCAGATTGTCCGAGGGATGAACTCGGTGAGTGAGAGCATCCACTGGCAGCGGGAGATGAATTCGTGGAGCCGAGTCCTGCTCAGCCTGGCCTCACTCTCCTGTTCCTGCAGGTGCTGGATGTCCCGCTGACTGTGAAGTTACGGACAGGGGTGCAAGAAAAGATTAATGTGGCTCATAAAATAATTCCCAAGATCCGGGAGTGGGGAGCATCCATGGTCACGGTAGGGAATCCTTGCTGTGGGGTGGGATTGTTGGGGATGCCTGGGGGAACTCTGTTCGCCTGTCAGCCTGGAGCACCATGTGGGTTTGTTCCCACAGCTTTGGGGAACACCTTTGAGCAGCTGCGTACTACTTTTCAGTGTTTTCTGCTAATAACAGAAAAATTCAGATGCAGAGAGCATTTTCTTAGGTGCTCCTGAGCCTCGTATCCTTTACAAAGTAAGATGGTTCCTGTGGTGCTCAGGAACAGAGGTTTCACCCAAATAAACCTCATTAGAACAGGGCTGGGGAAGCAATGAGATGTCTGATTTGCATGGGGATGAGTAGTTCCTGCTCACTTCTTGCTGTGGCTTGCAAATAGACAAAGTGTCACTCAGAAAACATCCAGCCCTTTCTTGGCTCTGCTGGCCACCTCCACAGCCTGCTCTGTTAGCCACTGGCTATGTCCAGAGGGATCCTTTACCCCAGCCTGATGTTATTGCCTTTGCTGAAGCACATTCCTCTGGTGCTTCCCTTCTGCTCTGTCTCCTCCGGGGCGTTTGGTGAGGTTTCTCTCTGACTTTCTTCTCCAGCTTCATGGCCGGTCCCGGGAGCAGCGGTACGTGAGGAGCGCTGACTGGGACTACATCGCAGAGTGTGCTAAAATCGCAAGCCCCATGCCTCTTTTTGGTAGGTTGTTGCTGTTGCTTTGTCACGGGAACTGAAAGCACCACGTTTGATTCAAAATACCTTTCAAAAAGGGGAAAAAAACCCCAGGCTCCCAAGGGCATTTAACCTGGGGGAGAGGTTGGAGTATCCCTGATGATGATGATGATGATGATACAACGGGGTGAATTAACAGCAGCTCTCGTGCTGGGGTCAGACTGAGCGGAGCAGGAGGGAAGGGACTGGCAGGACATAAACCACTTGTTTTTTAGCAGGTTCTTTTTCCCTTGGTTCCGCGGCACAGACAGTCCCAGCTAAACCAGGGTAGGAGTTGGGAGCGGAGAAGAGGAGAAGGCTCTTCTTTCCCTTGTAAGGGAAACATTAATCAGAAACATCTCTGGGAGTCTCTAAACACGAGTCCCAGAGTTTCACTGGACAATCTGGCTTTTGGACCCTCTGTCCATTTTGAATTTTATCCCATGCCTGGATTAACTCATTTTGACTTGTCCTCATGTATCCCTTTGACCTCTGCTTTCTCTTTTCCTTCCGGACAGGAAACGGTGATATTTTGTCTTACGAAGACGCTAATCGAGCCATGCAGACGGGCGTTTCGGGAATTATGATTGCGAGGCAAGTGCCTGTGTTTCCCCTTTGCTTCCGAGCTCTGTTGGTGCAAGACTAAAAAAAGGAATGAAAAAAAATAATACCTGAACAAACCCAAAACACGAGAAGTTTCCTCTTGGTGAAACTGCTCTTTAAAACTTGGTAAAATCAGTTTGTGTCTGTGGGAACTAACAGCAGCTTCCTATTGAAATTGAAAAAAAAAAATTAAAGGAGCGTTGGCTGGGAAATAGGTCCTGGAAAGTCTCTTAAATTAGTTGGCATCTTCAGAATTAGTCATGGGAATAACAGAGCACTTTTCTTTTTTGGCTGCAGAGGGGCACTCATCAAACCATGGCTTTTCACTGAAATTAAGGAGCAGAGACACTGGGATATCTCCTCCAGCGAGAGGTTTGATATCCTCAAAGACTTCACCAACTACGGCCTTGAGCACTGGGGGTCGGACACCGAGGGAGTGGAGAAGACCAGGAAGTTCCTGCTGGAATGGCTCTCGTTTCTCTGCAGGTGACTCTCCCCAGCTGAGAAGATCTTCACCACAGCAAACCTCTGTCGTTTGAGGGGTAGCACATGGTTGCTTTTCCTTGCAGGTATATTCCAGTTGGCTTATTAGAACACCTACCTCAGAAAATTAACGAGCGGCCGCCTTACTACATAGGAAGAGACTATCTGGAGACGCAGATGGCGAGCCAAAACGTGGATGATTGGATTAAAATAAGGTAATAAAGCATGGAATTTCAGTTAAATCGCTACGAAGGGACGCTGCAGAGCCCCACAAAGTCACTGTGCCCACATGCAGCCTCCAGAGAGAGGGTGATGATACTTTCCCATCACACCCAGAGGTTGTAAGGAAGCAGCAAGGGTTAAACAGTGCTTTTCTTTGAGATTTTAGCCGAGCTTCAAGTTGAGGGCACACAAAGAGCTTGCTCAGTCTCTGTGCTTCAGCAGGTCATCCAGTGCCTGCTGCCGATCGGAAATAGCTGGTCTCTCTCGTGACACACTGATAATCCCAGGACAGTTACAGGGACCAGCAGAGGAGGGCACAGCCATGGGATGTCTCAGGCTTCCAGCACCAGATCCCCCCGAGCTTGGCCCATGCAGATGCCAAGCAGGAGGGCAGCCCCCCTCCCCTAGTTAGGAGAACTGAGCATTTTCCCCATTTTTCATTATCTGATTTCTGAGTTCATGCAACGAAGTGCAGGAAACTGTTTTTCCCCACATCTACAAGTCCTCAGGCACTGGCTTGAAATGACTTCACAAGCTCAAAGGCAGCTGAAGCGAGGGCTGGAGGAGCCAACTGCCACTTCCCATCTCATGGAAACAGAGATTAGCAAGAATAGAGCATGGCTACAGCCTTCTCTGGTTTTGCTAATCCTCATCCATTCTGCTAATACTGGGAACAGCTGCCTGAAACCATGTTACAAGTACATGGAGTTTTGATCAGAATTTTTAAATGCCATTTTTCAAGCGGAACCTGCCCGCATGAGGCTGCGCAAAGCTTTGTAACCCCTGGGCTTTACAGTGCCCATAGTGTAATAGACATTTATAGCCATAAGAACTCAGAATTTTAGACCAATTTAGAATCATAGAATTGTCTGGGTTGGAAGAGACCTTTAAGTTCATCTAGTCCAACCATCAGCCTAACTCTGATAAAAACATCACTAAACCATGTCACTAAGCACGATGTCAACCTGTCTTTTAAATCCCTCCAGGGATGGTGCCTCAACCACTTCCCTGGGCAGCTCATTCCAAGGCTTGATAACTCTTTCAGTGAAGAAATTTTTCCCAATATCCATCCTAAACCTCCCCTGGCGCAACTTGAGTTCATTTCCTCTTGTCCCATTGCCTGTTCCTTGGGAGCAGAGACCGACCCCTCCTGGCTACACCCTCCTTTCAGGGAGTTGTAGAGAGTGAGAATCACAGAATCATGGTTGGAAGGGATCTCCGAGATCATCGAGTCCAAACACAAAAAAAAAACAAAAAAACCCAAAAGAACACCAACACCCAACCACATCACACCCACACATAAACCAACAATCTCAGGCGCTAGAGCATGCCCTGAAGAGCCACATCTACATGTTTGTTAAATACGTCCAGGGTTGGTGACTCCACCACCGCCCTGGGCAGGCTGTTCCAGTGCCTGACCACTCTCTCAGGAAAGTCATTCTTCCTAATAGCTAATCTAAACCTCCCCTGCCCCAACTTCAGACCATTTCCTCTGGTCCTGCCATTCTTCCCTTGGGAGAAGAAGCCAACCCCCACCTCTCTACAACCTCCTTTCAGGGAGTTGTAGAGGGCAATGAGGTCTCCCCTCAGCCTCCTCTTCTCCAAACTAAACAGGGCCCACTTCCCTCAGCCTCTTCTCATATGACTTGTTCTATAGACCCCTCACCAGCTTTGTGATTCTCCTCTGGACATGCTCCAGCTCTTCAATGTCCTTCTTGTAGTGAGGGGACCAGAACTGAACACAGCACTCGAGGTGAGGCCTCACCAGTGCCCAGTGCAGAAGCACCATCACTGCCCTGCTCGTGCTGACCATGCTATTCCTGACACAAGCCAGGATGCTGTTGGCCTTCTTGGCCACCTGGGCACACTGCTGGCTCCTGTTCAGCCAACAGCTGACCAACACCCCTAGATCCTTTCCCCTGGCAGCTCTAGCCACTCTGCCCCCAGCCTGTATCGCTGCAGGGGGTTGGTGTGACCCGAGGGTAGGACCCAGGACTTGGCCTTGTGGAACCTCATCCCGTTGGCTTGGGGGGGCTCATCCTTCCAGCCTGTCCACATCCCTCTGCAGGGCCTTCCTACCCTTCAGCAGATCAACGCTCCCACCCAACTTGGTGTTGTCTGCAAATTTACTGAGGGTGCACCCCATCCCCTCATGCAGATCATTGATAAAGCTGAGGTTTAGATTTAAATTTATTATTAAAGCACGTTTCAAGGAGACGCTAACCAGGAGCAGGGTTCTCTGAGCACACTCCATTTCTGCTTTTGTGCTGTAGATTCAGGCTCTTGCTGCGCTGTTCAGTGCCCTGCTGGGCTGCTCTCCCTCTGACATGTCTTGTGGAAAGTTTGAGTGATGCTGGATCGAACCAGCATCCAGGAAATAAGTTAAGCCTCCTTGACTAGAAAGAAAATTACTCTGCACTGAAAATACAATGCGTGTTCCAAAGTGTGAAATAAGCCAGGATAAATCCGATGGCAATACGACCACCTTACATCATTTCAGGACCTGCCCTTAATGCTTTCTGGCACTAACAGGGTTATGGCTCTGCACAAGCACAGCGAGAGGTGGGAAGGAGCTTCTCAGGGGCTCCTGGTGATTTGAGGCACGTCATTGCCCCAGGCCTGAGGCTGGTAGTCGCCAAACTTAGGAACCCGCTTTGGCATCGGTTTTGGGTGGCTCCCTGGCAAGGGGACAGCGATGGGACTCCCCCGTGGCGAGGCTGCGTCCCTCCAGTGCTGCGGTTCAGGGTTAAAGCTCAGCACGAGGGGTGGTTTTGTGCAGCAGCCCTGAATTTCCAAGAGGGTAGAGGCTTGGTTTGACACGTGTGACTGCACCACCGTCGCTGTAGAGCCACAAGGCCACGCAACAGGCTACCGATGGCTCTTGGACTGAAAATAACTTCTCCTTGGGATTTTTTTTTTTCCTTTTTGCTTTCTTTTTGCTGTTTTTTATCTTCTAGTGAGCTGCTCCTGGGACCCGTACGAACCAACTTCACCTTCCTGCCTAAACACAGGGCGAATTCCTACCGATAGGGCTGAGGAGGCCCTTTCCCCGTGTCATCGATTGGCGGGGAGGCGTTGGGACGATGCGTGCGGAGGAGCAGGGTGGTTCAGCTGTGCTCTGACATGAAATAAAACTTTTATGTTTTTAGAAGTGCCATTGCCTTCACACCCCCAGCATCAGCCCCTGCCACGAGTTATGCAGCAGATGGTTCTCACACAATCTTCTGGCATGAGGTGCCTCGCTAACAGAGGGTAATTAATCTGTTTAATTAACAGAATACAGGCCACGAGATAACCCTGGTCTCTGGTTGACGGCAGGAGTTGTCCCAACTCCCCCGCACCACACAATGTTCATGTACCTGGAGTGAGAGGCCTCTGCTCCTACCAGGGTGTCCTTGGTGGTGCCAAATCCTCCCCTGGACAAGGAGGGGCTGTACTAACCCAGTCCCTGGGGTCCCACAGAGCACAAACACACCCAGCATCTCCTCATCCCATGGTGTGCAGAATCCAGGCCTTTTTGGGAGCATGCAGCAGCGTGTACAGTCTCCATTTACCATCTCCTCCTGAGTGTCACAAAGGCAGGAAAAGCACAAATCCCTCTGAGGGGGACCCAGAGCTGCTTGTTTCCCGATCAGGAGACTAAAGGAAGCAATGGCACAACTTGAGGGAGGGCTGGGGGGAAGCGTGACACCGAGTGACGCCGACCGTAACCTTGCACCCTCAAGGTCCTTTGTCCTGTCTCTGGTTCACTCCAGTCAAGGCAGAAGCACAGGTGATGGTCACAAAAGCATTTCTAGAGTGACACAAGGAGGCTGTGAGTGCACCTTGGTCCGCACGCACCTCGGCTGAAGCCACTTCTTCCTCCCCCACCCACTGAAAAATACTGTAGAAATCAAAAAGCATTTGTACCCACAGCCCCAGGGTAGGGGCCAGTAGGGGCCAAGGACACCTAGACTCCCCCTTAGACCCATCCCTACCCAAAAAGAGTGGGGGAGGCTGCTAAAAAGGGGGGAGGGGGCGCCTGGAGTCGGTGGGGCAGTGATGAGGGGATTCCCAGAGGGAGCCCTCACGTTCCATCCCAGGTGACCAAAGAGTCCTTAGCAGCACAGAGAGTGAAAGGACTGACCATGGCGCTGCCACCACTCTGGCTCCCACCAGACAGCCCCTGGGCCCCTGCAGAGCCCCAGATCCTTCAGACTGTTGTGCTCCCCCAAACCTTCTACCCCCAAGGCAGGGACTGACCCCACCCCACAGCCCAGGGATGCTCTTGGCGCCAAGAGCACAGGAGGTGACCGTGGCCATCGCTCCTGTCTCTCTTCCAGGCTCACCCACCCTGGTTCCACTGCCCGGGCAGGAGCAGCCCTTCCCCACAGCCTGGGCACCCCCCGCGGGGGCAGCCCCATGGGCACCCCAGGCCCCACCACCAGGTATGATCTCCCTGTCCCCTTTGCCACCATCCATGACTAAGGACCCTTCTCACCTTCCCCATACCACCTCCCCTGTTACCCCACAGCAGATTTGGCACCAGGGCAGGGGGGGGTTCAAGCCCAAGAGAGGGAAGGACATGCCTTCCAGCCCTGTCACCAGTTTGGTTGCCCTCCTCTGGGGCCATCTGAAGACCTTCCTGTCCTTCTCCAATGGTGGGGCCCAGCCCTGCACCCAGAGCTCCAGAGGAGGCCACACCAGTGCCAAGCACAGTAGGACAATCCCCACTCTTGGCCATCTGGTTCAATGGTGTTTGATGTCCCCCAGGATGGGGGTTGCCCTCTTGGTGCCAGGGGACAGCGCTGCCTCCTCCTCAGCTGCTGCCCCCAGCCCCCCAGCACCCCCAGACCCCTTGCTGCAGGGCTGCTCTCCAGACACCCCTCTCCCCACTGACACTCCTGCCCACACTTACTCCCTCCCAGGGCACAATCCCCCACTTTTACTGCTTCAGCTTCACGCCCCTGATGATTGCCCAGTGCTCCAACCTATTGAGAGCCTTCTGCTCCCTCAGGAGGGTCAGGAGCACCTCCTGCTTGGGCATCATCAGCTCATTAATGGGGCATTCACCCACAAAATCCAGGGGAGCAACTCTTCCCAACGTTTTTCTCATTCCACTGACAATTTTAAACTTGGCCATTTCATGAGGACTGTGGCCAAGACTATCCCATCTCCAACCAGTCCTCCAGCAGGAGATGGGGAGGCTGCTGGAGGGGGGAGTGGGGGGGCACAGGGAGCGCCATCATTCCATCCCGGGTGACCAGAGTCCTTAGCAGCGGAGAGAGCGAGAGGACTGACCATGGCACTGCCAACACTCCGGCTCCCACCAAACGGCCCCTGGGCCCCCGTGGCACCCCAGATCCTTCAGACTGTTGTGCTCCCCCAAACCTTCTACCCCCAAGGCAAGCACTGACCCCAACCCACAGCCCGGAGATGCTCTCGGGACCAAGAGCACAGGAGATGACCGTGGCCATCGCTCCTGTCTCTCTTCCAGGCTCAGCCACCCTGGTTCCACTGCCCAGGCAGGAGCAGCCCTTCCCCACAGCCTGGGCATCCCCCGTGGCCATGGCCCCATGGGCCCCCCAGGCCCCACCACCAGGTATGGTCCCCCCTGTGTCCTCTGCCACCTTCAGGCCCCAAGG
>JAOQGH010000014.1:2162042-2173101 GCA_025769975.1 Gallinago jamesoni | reverse complement strand
CCTTCCCCCTCCTCCTGTGGCTCCCCTCCCTCATCCAGAGTCCCTCCCCAGCTTTCCTGGAGCCCCTTGAGGGACTGAAAGGGGCTCTAAGGTCTTCCTGGAGCCTTCTCCAGGCTGAACCCTGACAAGTCTCTCAGCCCTGTCCTCCCAGCAGAGGGGCTCCAGCCCTCTGATCATCTTTCTGGCCTCATCTGGACCCATTCCAACAGGTCCATGTCCTTTCTGGGCTCTAAAACACTCCAAAATGAGAAAGAAAATGTACCTATAGAAAGACCATTTCAACAGGAACTGCCTGGCTGCCTTGGGGAAGCTGGGACTGCCCTCATGATGCTTCAGGACTTGAGTGACAACATTATCCAACCAACTAGCCCACTGGTCCAGAGAACTCTGCTGCTGCAGGGTGAGCTTGAAATCCTGCTCCAGCTTCTGTACCATGCCTTCCTCACACTGGCACACCCACGAGGCTTGCTCCTGCTCGGAAAGAAGGGTTGACAGTTACTCACACCAAGCCTGCGTAGTTGGTGCATCCCAACCCAGGAATTCAACTTCATTTCTAGGAGACAAGGTCTCCAAACCAGCTCTGAATCATGTCTCCTCTGATCTGTCCAGACCACAGCATGATATTATTGTTAGGATTGTATTATTGTTGGTATTGGTATTGTTCCTTACTCCCTTCTCCACTGTTCACAGTGAGATGTCAGACTTACCCGGAAAAAAGTAACACCAAACCCATGAAATTGTTCATTTAATTGCTCCTTAGTGTTGGAAATAAGATGCTGGTTACCAGCAGACAACCTCGTTCCAGAGTCCCAGTTCTAGACACCACGCCACAGGAAAAGATGCCGTAAGTTACCTGCACGTTGGTGAAGTCGACCCGGTTGAGGTCGCTGAGCATCTGGTTGATCTGGGAAGTGTTCTGCAGCACGGCCCGGGCGGCCTGAGCCAGGTGGTTGAGGGACGTGTATCTCCGTAACGTCTGGGCGAAGGCACTCACCACCCCGACCTGGAAGACACGACGCAGGGCACCGTGAGCAGGAGGCCACGGGACTCGGTGGCCAACGGTCCTCGACACTGAGCCCAAGCACACACTGCCCATCAGCTGGGGTTCCCCACGCAGTCCCACCCCGGCTGCTGTCCATGGCACACACGAGCAGCACTTTTGGAGCACCTGTTGCACCTTGCAAAACAGTCTCAGCATTTATTTTCTCTAAACTAACAGGTTTTCACACTCTGTGTCCAGCAGAGGCCAGCAAGGTGAGAACAGGCTGCAAGAATCCATGGCTTTAGGAGAGGAGGAGTAAGAGCCTGAGGTTCAGACTCTTAAATGCCCCTCAGTCCATGAGGTGTCCTCTACTTTCTAGTAGGACAGCTTCACCCCAGTGCAGAGATTTTCTTCCAGGAAGCTTTACCTGCAATTTCAGGACGTGGGAATGGCTCCATGGACAGAGCATCAACAGCTTCTGGTCCAGAGGAATCGCCCTGCTCGCCCTCCCACTCCTTGCTGATTTGGGTTGATAATTATTCATGACACCGCGCTAGTCTGGAGGACACGTGGCCAAACCCCAGCAGTGATTTCCAGTCCCCGTGGAAAACTGCACCATGCACACACACACACACACACACACACACACAATTCATCGCCCTGCCCTGCCCCGTGCTCCCCCTGCTTACCTTGGTCTGCACGACGTAGGAGGGGAATTCACTCATTGCATTCATCAGCCACCCCTCCAAACTCTTGGCAAAGTTCCGAATTGCCTGGGTGAGCGTGCCTGCAAAGAAACCTGCAGAGTTAGAAAGGCTGCTCTGGATCTTTGGACAGCTCTTTCTAGCTTAGGGCTGCAGAGGAGAGCGCAGCCGCTCGTCGGGTCAGCTCTGAGCTCTATTTAGCATCAGGGACATCAGCTGGGTCCTGAGATGCACTCAAAATCTTATTCTTATTCTCTAATAAAGTCAAACTTTTCTTCTTATCCTTACCCTTATTCTTATTTATTCTTATTCTTTCTTATTTTCTTACTTTTATTCTTATTATTCTTATTCTCTAATATTGTTAGAGAACAAGTTACTATTATTGTTAGAGAATTAGTTACTCAAACTTTTATTATTATTATTATTATCCTTATTTTTATCCTTATTCTTTTATCCTTATCTTTATTCTTATCCTATCTTATTTTCTTATTTTTATTCTTATTCTTATTCTCTAATATTGTTACTCAAACTTTTCCTCTTATCCTTATTTTTATCGTTATCGTTATCCTTATCCTTTCTTATTTTCTTATTTTTATTATTCTTATTCTTATGCTCTAATACAGTTACTCAAACTTTTCTTCTTATTCTTATCACAGAATCACAGAATCACCTAGGTTGGAAGGGACCTTTTAAGATCATCCTTATCCTTATCCTTATCCTTATCCTTATCCTTATCCTTATCCTTATCCTTTCTTATTTTCTTATTTTTATTCTTATTATTCTTATTCTCTAATATTGTTACTCAAACTTTTCTTCTTACTATAATTCTTATCCTTATTTTTATCCTTATCCTTATTCTTATCCTTGTCTTCATTCTTATCCTTATTTTCTTACTCTTATTTTCTTACTCTTTCTTATCCTTTTCTTACTCATGGTCCCTCCGAGCATTCTCCAAATTCAGAAACAGGCTCCCTAAAGCCACACGTGTCCTGGCGTGCAGATTGGCAACAGCAGCTCCAAAGGATGTGGCTTTCCTGTCCTCCTCAAGCCAGGGCTGTGCTGAGGTCTCGGAGAGAGTGATGCAGGCACTTCATTGAGGAGCCAAATCAGAGGGAAAACCCTCGGAATCCCATCCCTCATCTCCCAAGCGAAAATCGACCCCGTATTTCCAGGAGATGCCGTAAGGGACTGGATGGCCTTAGGCAAACATCACGCTGTCTCCAAGGAAACCCCTCAGGAGGATTAGCTGTGCCAACTCCTGCCTTCAGCCCCTGCTTTCCCCTTGACTCCTCGCCAGCGGCAGGAGATGTGGAGATGTGACATGCAATAAACCCCCTTTTAAAAAGCATGGGAATTTCCAGGGACCACAAAGCACCGCTGACGCAGGGCAACGCTGTAGCAGCAGCATCGCCGTTGCCGTAATATTTTGGCTTGTATTCCAAGCCAAACCCCCTAAATCAAGTTTTTACAATGGAAATCTTTGCGGCGAGCGGTGGCCAGGGCGAGTGAGTCACGGGTCACTGCTTGGCAGAGGCAGCATCCCGTGACTCGGCCCCAGGCAGGAGCGGAGCCGGGAGGCGGGGGCTGCGGGATACTCACTGGGGACCGGCCTCAGCACGTCTGGGATGAGGATCTCCACCAGGGCCTGGTACAAGATGTGATCGCAGCTTCTCATCCACTTGAGGATGGGCTCGTATTTGCACAGACTGATCAGCTTATCTTTTGGGAGGGTCCCCTCGTGTTCCTCTTCACTGTGGGGGGAGGAGGAGGAGGAGGGAGGCAGTGTTAGCAGCAGGTTTGCATTCAGTGTGTTCACCTTCCTCTCCGTTCCTAACCCCAGCTTTCAGCAGAAAAAAAAAAAACCCACTCGTGTTTCTTTCAGAAGGAAATGTCTGATGATTTGTACAGTCCTCTCTGACTCCACAAGCTCCTCTCCATCCATGGGGATGGAGCTGTGACCGGTTTTCCCTCAAATCCAGTTCTCCCCATTGCCTGGCTCCCTACCTTCGCTTCCTGTGCCAGGGAATTGTACTTCAGCCCAGTCATTCCAGCCAGCAAAGGCTCAGCTGGTTCCTCCTCACAGACCCAGCTACTTCCAACTCCTTCCCACCTCTCCCCCGTGCTCTGAATCAACTCAGCTCTAGCAGGGGGGACAAATATTTCCAGCGAAATGTTGTCTGAGCACATTATCTGGTATGGAAAGATCCTACAAATGGTTTTCAAGGTGTTTAATGCCTTCACATGCTGAATGTTTTCAGGAGGAGAAAGATTTGGTGTTTTGATGAGAACAGAGCATCTTGTCTCTAACTGAATGAGGTCAATCAAGCTGCATTATTTCTACTTTCTAAATGTATGGAAACATCTTCTGCGTGATTAAGGCGTAAGATATTTGGTTAAACAGTGAGCAGAGAAAACCAAAGCCTTCATGCTCCACCAGAGCATCAAAGCAGAGCTACCAAGGCATTATGCTGGGAACTGGGAATTTGCAAGGGACTTTCCCCATGCCTTACATCAAAACCAGTAAAGCCAGGGCTTGGACATACTATAAAGAGGTGGTTACAGCCTCCGCCTGGGAGGTTTTAGTAAATGACACACAGACACACTCCTAGAACTCTCACATGGAGAAACGGGCTATCGAGTACCTAAAATTTCTGTTGAGTGGAACCATTTTCTGCATTTATTCATACTTTCAAACAGTTTGCCACTTTGGTTTATACTTGTCTAGAGATAGAGCAGGGGGAGGGAGTGCTTTATTTACCCATCTTGATTATTACCATGATACGGGGAGGCACTGGGGTTGGTTTAGAATCATAGAATCATTTGGGTTGGAAGGGACCTTAAAGATCATCGAGTTCCAACCCCCCTGCCCTGGGCAGGGACACCTCCCACCAGAGCAGGTTGCTCCAAGCCCCATCCAGCCTGGCCTTGAACCCCTCCAGGGATGGGGCAGCCACGACTTAGTTCCCTGTTTAGACGGAGCCCTGGGGAAATGCTGCCTCCGGTCCCCGAGTGAGTCTGTCTGTACCCAGCCCGGCTCCCTGGGGGGGCTGCAATGTGCCCTGGGGAGACACCCCTAAGGAAAAGAGATTTTGAAACAATCAAACGCAGCGACAGTGATTCCTTGTGGGAAAACATCCATTGGGTAATATCTACTGAGGACAACAGGGCCATATTCTACAGATTATTAGGTGACAGTTGCTTATTACTCAAACTTTAACTATTTTTCTTCTGAATATAAAATGTCAGCGTCAGAAGTTCTTATACAATCAGTAAAAGTGGACATCAGAGACTTACAATCAAATTTTAAGAAGAAACCTTCACCTTTTCACTTTTCTCTATTTTCCCTTATTTTCATTCCCCTGTCAGGGAACTAACGCACCAAGGATGAAAAAAAAGGGCAGTAACAGCGAGCCAGGCAGGAGTACAAAGATCAGAGCAGCTTCGTTTGTCATCATCTGCCTCAAAACATGAGGCACTTCAAGATCTGGACAGGCAGCCAAGGAAGAGAGTCGGTCTGGATATCACTGGAACCTCAAAGCCTGGGATGTCCCTCGGACTGACACGGAATGACACAGACTCATTACTGCCTGCTCCTCCTGACATCCCCTTCTCATCCATCCAAAGGCCCTCTGCATTTTCCATTAGCACTTGTTGCAGGAGGTCAAAGGCACGTGGATGTACAGAGCAGATGCTTTCCTCTGGGGTCTGAATTTTGTGTGGTCGTTTTGATATGAGACCCTTCTGACACTCTTTGTAATGATCCCGTGGGGAAGCAAACACTTTCAAGTCCTACAAAGCCCTCAAAATGCCTAATGAAGCTTAAAATACTTTGGCCAAGAAGGTCAACAGCATCCTGTCCTGTGTCAGGAGCAGCGTGGTGAGTAGGACTCAGGAGGTGATGGTCCCACCTCGAGGGCTGTGTCCAGTTTTGGGTCCCTCACCACAAAAAAAGACATTAAGGTGCTGGAGTGGGTCTAGAGAAGGGCAGCAGAGCTGGTGAGGGGTCTGGAGAATAAGTCTGATGAGGAGCGGCTGAGGGAGCTGGGGGTGTTCAGCCTGGAGAAAAGAAGGCTGAGGGGAGACCTCCCTCTCTCCAACTCCCTGAAAGGAGGGTGTAGCCAGGGGGGATCAGCGTTTTCTTCCAAGGAACAGGTGATGGGACAAGAGGAAATGGCCTCAGGTTATGCCAGGGGAGGTTCAGATTGAATATGAGGAAAAATTTTGACACTGAAAGGGTTATTAAGCCTTGGAATGAGCTGCCCAGGGAAGGGATTGAGGCACCATCCCTGGAGGGATTCAAAAGCCGGGTTGACATCGTGCTAAGAGACATGGGTTAGTGATGGGTTTTATCAGAGTTAGGTTGATGGTTGGACTAGGTGATCTTAAAGGTCCCTTCCAACCTGGAGAATTGTATGATTCTACTTCATGTGTTTTTAAAATACCATCCCAAAAAATGGAGCACTCGGAAATAACCAAAGCAGAGCGGTACCTGGGCGGCAGGGCAGCAGAGCCATCACTAGAGGGTGTTTTAGGACTCCAGAAGGATTGCCAGAGCTTCTCAATATAATGAAACTGAAGATTCATGACAATGTCCAAAGTCATCTAACAATGAAGAACACAACCCATGAGCTGCTCTGCCAGCAGTGTGTCACACAGCCTAAGCATAAATTTCACATGCTGCCACTTAGATGAAATAATTTACAAGAAAAATAATAGAAAGGGCATTGTTTTAATGATCAACATGACATAAACCAGGTCACAGAATGAAAAAATAGCACAAAGTGCAATATTTGAGTTGTAATACCCAGGAAATCAAGCATCCCCTATTATATTCTAGCTTTTCCTAAGAGCAGGATATGAGATGAGCACATGCATTATGTCCCACATCAATTAAGAAAGCCATTAAAAATATTCAAAGCAATCACCTCGCAGTGTCGCCTGTAAAGGAGCTGCAGAGTTTTCACATCGTTCATGGTGACCCCTTCTCTTAAGAGGACGTTACCCAGATCCGGGGCTGGGAACTCGGGAAAGACATGGGTGACATCTAGGGAAAATAAAAAAATTGGGAAAGATGGTGAGAGTTGGGAGCATTCAGGATTCCAGGTGGGTACAAGGTGCTGCTGTTGCTGGTTGTGATCTTTCGTGTTTCAACTGGGGATGAAATGGGAGAAACGAGACAAATAACCTAGTATTTTCCCAATTCCTGCTGTTATACAGGGGAAAAAGGGAACAACCACAGCCCATTTATTCAGTGTGGAAAGGAAAACGTTTTCTTTCTCCCTGTAATAAAGAAACAAGAGTAGATTGTCATCATCCACCGCGCTTCCCATTAGGTTTTCCTCTGAAGCCTGACAAACGTCTCTCTGCTATTTTGAGATGGAATGGAAAATATAATTGGACAAGAGCAATTATTTTTCAGAGCAGGCTCAGCACTGGCCAGGATCTGGTGTCTCTGCTTGAATGATGGAGACACGTAGATCCACCACCAGCAAAGCCAAAGAGCTTTTCTCACGAGGAGAAGGTCCGTATGGATCGTCCACGGTTGGATACTTGGTGCAGCCTTTGCAAGGAAAAGAATCTCTCTCTTCTCCCTCCGGCTCAGCCGGGCTCTCCGGGACCTTCACTCCTTCCATCCAGTTTGGGTAACACCGAACGGATTAAAAACAGATTTGGAAGGAACAGACAGACCTGATGGCACAAGAAAAAAGGCTTCCTGTGGGTATGGGAGTGAGCAAATAAACTTAGCGAGTGTGACGTTACAAGAGCTTATTAGAATATATACTGCATAGAATATAGATATTATATATATTACTATACTGTATATAAAATAGATATTATATATAATATATAATCCTGTAGATTAGAAAAGCAAACAAATGCAGAACAGCCAGGCTTGCTGGTCGACACCTTCTTTCCTCTTAAAGTTATGAGCCAAGATGGGAGATACCTCACACGTTAAGGTTGTCTTCTCACCTATGAATTGCTGATGGTGTTGACTTTGAGCAGCCACCGACTGCTCCGGCGTAGCGTGCGGGTTACTGTTGGAGCCACTCTCTGCCATCCCATCCATCTTCTGCACCGGCCGGTACCTAAATGGAGAGGGATGGGATCGACACAGGCACGAGCAAACGAGTACACGGCGATTGCAACACAGTCACGTGGACTTCTGTCTTCATCGTGGACAACAGGAGGTTACGGTGAAGGCCAGCGTGTTGAGGGCTGGCCGTTTATATCACCTACGTAACTGGAGGGGGAAAATGAGAACCTCCTTTTGAAAAGCATCCCCCAAGACAGAATTAAGGGGGTTAAGAGTTTGCTCAAGGTGACATGAAAGAAACAAGAAAATGAGAAGCAGAGTGGTTGCCAGAGAGCAGGCTGTCTTGGGAGCTAACTTTTGCATTTACTTTCTCTTTAGAAGCTGAAGAAATAAATTCTTCTGCTCCTTCTTCACTCCAGCAGGAACCAGAAGCATTTGTGCTTCCAGGAGACAATTCCAAATTCCTTTGCACATTTGTGTTTTATATCCGAAATTACTCAGACACAAGACTAACCACAGCACTACTTAAGTTGCTCTGTTGCACACACACAAAAAAATCACAACAAACCCCAAGCCCCACCAAAGCACAACTCAAGCCCCCGAGTCCTTTACACTGGTTTGGCACAAATCACTCCGTGGCCAAGGTCCAAACACAGCTGGTGAGAGGGAGGCAGTGAAGAGCAGCACGTAGGGTGGCGTTCCCTGGAGCAGGGGGCAGATAAAGGCTGTTTCATAGAATCATAGAGCAGTTTGGGTTGGAAGGGACCTTAAAGACCATACAGTCCAACCCCCTGCCACGAGCAGGGCCACCTTCAGCTAGACCAGGTTGCTCGGAGCCCTGTCCAACCTGGCCTTGAACCCCTCCAGGGATGGGGCATCCAGCTCAGCTCTGGAGTGTGACCTGTCCCAACACATCCCAGCAAAAGCCAAATCCCCAGATGGGCTCTGGGGCATTTTTTGGGAAGGAACCTTGCTCGCGGCAGCCCTGAGGAGCACCTACCTCTGCTTCTGGTGGATGGGCTGCTGCCTCATGGCCATGTACTGGGTGTCCTCCTGCAAACGGTTCAGCGGAGATTCCGGTTTTAGTCGGATCCCGTAATAATGATATTTGGAGTTTCCCCTGGAAGTACAGTGTTGAGATTGCTCAGGGTGAGTTAGTCAATGGAAGGGACACCACAGCCCTGCAGTTTACTCTTAGGCTTGTTTTGGCAATACACCCTACGTACAGCACACGGCTGTTTGCTGCCAATTGAATGGCTGGACTAACGAACTAAGGAATGCCATCATCCCCTGTAAAATTTAAAACCACGTGTCACAAAGTTCAGTGACATCCCCGAGTCAAACCCAGCAAGGTTTGTTCCAAGTAACCCATGGAAACTGGAGAAGAGGAGACAAGGGCTACAACACAGAGTGTTATTAAACAGAATGACAGAAAGGCCTCAGGGGACACTTTGCTATTTGATTAGGGTTTAAGGAGTTGGTTTTTTCCATAAAAACAAGCTTCTATCTTTATCTAGACTCAGATAAAACAAGCCTGATTGAATAGTCATCTACGATAAGAAAAATGTCTTTTTCTTGCCAGCACTTTCACAGCAACGGCACCAGGCTTTGATGTGGCTTTGTTCTTAGAGCTCCTCATTTTTGTAGCTTTTTTTTGTAAAAACGGAAAGCTTTTCACGAGCAGAAGAGGCTGCAATTCTTTTTCTTTTGCTGGTAAAGGCGAAAGGCAAAGCTGCCAGGACGCTCCTTAAGGAGAACATCTTTCCATCCCATTAGACAGATGTGTCAGATAAAGTTTTTTTCCACCAAACTGGAATTTTTCAATCCCCCAAGCGCCTGCTTTTGGGAGGGAGAAGGACAATTTTGCAGCCGTGGATACACGATGACAGAATGTCCAACTTGGCTTTAGCCAGTTTGGCGAGTCCTCAGCAAGAGAGGAGACGGAGCCAGGGAGCAGCAGCCGGGACTCCAGAGCCCTTACTGGGAACACTGGAACTTCATTTGCCACGTCACTACGACAGGGGCTGAAAGCACCTTGAATCCAAGGGATCGAAACCCATTAAAATCCTTAAATCCACTGGAAAATTATATAGAGAAAAATTAAGAGGGGAATAATTGTCAAAGAGTTAACCCCTTCTTCCCAGCCGGTGGAATTCTCTCTTTGAATCGTTCGGGCTTTGTCACCGTCACCGAAGGGCTTTGCACACCCTGAGTGCTCAGGTATCAAGTGGGCTTCAATCCCATCTTAAGTGATTTTAAGTGCCTGCAAATTAAATAACGGCTGCATTTATAATCTAAATGAATGGATAAGAAAATAACGGTGGACAGCTATTTCCATATTTATTGAGGTTTACTCTGTCCTTCCCAGCCTGCACATTTGCAATTTTAAGTCGGTTTTTTGCTCGTTTGGGTTTTCTTTAATCCTTGATGGGATGAAAGAATTTCTCTCCTCTAAAGAAACCACTCCAGAGCTCTTGCACTTGAACAGAAATCCAGAAATCCAAACTCTCCCCTGCTCATCCTCCACGTTCCAGCTGTGGAAAGCCCCAGACACATCTGGGTTTGGTCTTGTCTAGAAGCCCAAATATTTAAGCTTGAATTTTATTTAAAAATCATGTACAATCAGAGCAATCACTGTTTCTCTAGTGTATTAGCTACTTTTTTAAAAATAGAAGCTGGGATAAAAAGCAAACTCAGCTGTGCAAGGTGTGCAGAGGCTCTGGATGCCGCTTTGAAGGACACGTGTGTAATTACAGCAAGCGTAGCTTCTTATGCTTTTGTTGTAACATCATGTGGATCTTTGATGTTTTAAAAGAAAAAAATTCTGTCGCAAGATTCAGCCTGCTGCTTTGGGGACTGAAGAAACCAGTCATTGCCACCAGACCCAAAGACATGGGCATGGGTCCTGTTCCCACCCACAACAGAGGAACTTTACTGGATCCAAAGGGAGAAACCATTTCACTGCACCAGAATTTTGGGCTCTGCAGCTGACAGCAGCAATCGTGAAAATGAGTTACTTCATCTTTTTGAGGGAGTAATGGAATGACTAGAAACCTAGGTTCAAATAAAATATTCTTAGGCTCCTTAGGAAATGGACTCAGACCAAATTCCACCGTGAGGCTGGAGGAGGCGCTGCCATCAGACCCGGAGTGTGTCTGAAATGAACCGTGTTGTCGAGCCTCTCGCACTGACTCACGGTGAGAAAGCAGCTTTGCCTCAGAACACGCGGAAATGACTTCTGGGCCTCAGAACAGCAATTTCTTTTTTTCCCACAACACCATGCTTGGTTGTGTCTGTAGATCTCAGAAGACAGACCTGCGCCTGCTAAGTGATCAT
>JAOQGH010000014.1:2142048-2161942 GCA_025769975.1 Gallinago jamesoni | reverse complement strand
CCCTCTGATCATCCTCATGGCCCTCCGCTGGACCCGTTCCAACAGGTCCATGTCCTTCCTGTGCTGAGGACTCCAAAACTGGACACAGAGCTCCAGGTGGGGTCTCACGAGCGCAGAGTAGAGGGGTAGAATCACCTCCTGAGACCCGTTGGCCAAGGTGATGCTCGGTAGGTTCTCAGTATGCGTGAGGGAAGCTGTAGGACTCTTTTTTTTTTTTTTTTCCCTATTTAAATGTAGATTTGTACCAACCTGGTTCCCAGGCGGCGAGTCCTCAGCCCCATGAACACCGAGCGGATGAGTTTTCCGAAGGAAGCGGCGTTGACTGGATCCAGTTTGTGCTCCTGGCAGTGCCGCAGGTAATGGTTGTAGAGAGAGCTCCTGGGAAGGCTGACGCCTTCCGCCGTCTCGTAGTTGTCCAACAACCACTGGAGCTTCAGGTATGGAAAGCAGAAATAAATAAAGAACACATGAAAGTCTAAAGAGGGCTGGAACAGGCTGCGTCCAACAGCATCAAGGCTTTAAGAGTTTCATGAGAACTTAATGCTGTGTGGGTTATTTATCTGAGTTAATTCATAGAACTTATGCCGGTTGCCTTTTTGTACAGATAAAAGGCACCCCAAAGTTAATAACCCAACCAAAATGCTGTAGGATTTTGCAAAAGCACTAGACCACAGTCTGCCTGCCACCTCGGGCTCCACCTCGCATTCGGATGGACTCCTGCAGAGCCAAAACAAAGCTGTGAGAACTCGTGTTTTCCAAGCATAAAGATGTTAGGAACTTTATTTCTATTGACTGTTTGGTTTGATTTATAAAAACAAACCTAGTCCTGGTTTGATGCAGAGCTGGCTCTTTAAGGACGGAAAAGTTAAGATACTTCCTAAGAGGAATGAATTTTAGGAGCCCCAAATATGCTGCAAATGGTTTATTAATTTGACGGCTGGCACATCTGCGACTGTTCCCTTAACAATAAAACTGATGGTTACCAAAGCAACCTTAAAAATCCGAGGGGTTCCATCTATTTCTCAAAATGCACTGTCTGAACTTCTTCCACCGTTTCTGTTGATTAAAGTTTGCAATTAGATATAAACTATTTATACCCCACCAGTGCAAAGGGGCAGGTCCCGCACGTAACGTCAGCGCTGGAATTAAAACGCAGAAAGACAAAAACCCCAATCTCCTTTAATTGGCCAAATGAGTTCAGCATCAATGAAGTAAGTGGTATATTAAGTGACTTTTTGAAGGAACTCAAGGTACAAATGGACTAAAATCAATAGCTTTGGTAAAAGCCCTTTTATTGTCATTATGGACCTTTGGGGTTAACATTTTCAGGACTTCCCTCTCCACCCTGCGTGTGTGGGAGGCTCAGATCCACCAGAAGCTTCTGCACTTGCACCAGAGCTGAGGCAAAACACACTCAGGTTACGGATGCCAAAATATTAGCCACATCATCTCCTTACGACAATTAGTTTAACCACATATTGTAATTAAGCACAAACGTAGTCTAGAGACCAGCAGAACTGACCCATGCCCATGGATGGTTCCTCTCCACTCGTACTCTGGTAGCTGGCTCTTTTCTACCGTTTTCTGTTGGGGAAACTTTGGGGTCCCAATTCCCCACTACATCACTCAAGTTTTATACCAATCACTCCGTGAAAATACAACCTGAAATGTGCAATGACATCTCTGACATCTCACTCCATTGATTTCTTTTCAGTTCACGTCTTTCATCTCAAATTTTGCTCTCACCCAAAGGCTTTTCAGCCCCTGTGAGTGTCTGCTCCATGGTTATCATTCACGTACCCAAATTTAAACTTCTGCTACTGAATCCCAAGCTGTAGAGTTAAACTATTTCATTCATCAGTTGGTTTTAATCCAAAGCAACCCTGAGTTCAAATCATAGGATCATAAAATCACAGAATGGTTAGAGTTGGAAGGGATCTTAAAGATTATTGAGTTCCAACCCCCTGCCCTGGGCAGGGACACCTCCCACCACACCACCTTGCTCCAAACCCCCTCCAACCTGCCCTTGAACCCCTCCAAGGATGGGGCAGCCACAGCTTCTCTGGCCAACCTGGGCCAAATCTCACCACCCTCACAGCAAAGAATTTCTTTCTAGTATCTAATCTAATTCTCCCCTCGTTCAATTTAAAACCATTACCCCTTGTCCTATCACTACATTCCCTGACCAAGAGTCCCTCCCCAGCTCTCCTGTAGCCCCCTTCAGGTACTGGAAGGCTATTATAAGGTCTCCCTGGAGCCTTCTCTTCTCCAGGCTGAACACCCCCATCTCTCTCAGCTTGTCCTCCCAGCAGAGGGGCTCCAGCCCTAGATCCATTGGTTCTGGTGGCCTTTGGAGCAGAGCATGGGCTGCCACAGCTGGAAGAAGAAAAACCTCTTGGACATTTTCCCCTCTGTCCTGCTTTCCACTGAGCTGCTTGTCACCTTCCCACCTTCCCCCAGTTACGGATTGCCCACGACGCTGTTTGAAGTGGTCTTCCAGAGAAGAAGGTCTTTCTGACCTCCAAACCCTATGGTCCCAAGAGGTGGTGGTTGCTAATGATCCGCCTCCCTTTGTGTCCTCATGTGTAGAAGGGGCAGCCCTGGGAAGCCCCCAGATGCCGTTCTCTAGCCCGGAGCCACCCTTGCCCATTAATTTATCTCTAGTAAAAGTGGTTTTGACATACAAGACCAGCAGTAGCTCAGTTTTTAAGAAGTTCAGACCTGTGCTAATTGTGGCCCATCTCCTGTATTAAAAAAATTAATGATTAAGAAGGTTCTTTTTTTTTTTTTTTTGACCATTTATTTTATTTATCCTATGGGTGATACTGAATGTGGATCAGCTAATCATTTTCTATGCCTCTTCTAATTCCGAGTCTTAAAAAAATAAATAAAGTTACATGTTATTATGGAAAATTGAGATATAGATAAAACCCTCTCAGTTACATTTGATCCTGGACGTTTTCAGTCTAATCCCAGATGTTTCTAGGATATTCCCTTCATCTTCCAGCTTTCATTTTCTGCAAGTATCTTTTTATATTCCTTTAAACATTACGGAGTTTCACAATATGAACTCCCACTATTGAATTAGAAATTCACAAAACGCACAAAAGAGCTTAAAAAAAGAAATCTGTCAGAATAGAAATAATTTTCAAAACATTATTTCACTCTTCCTGCATTAGTAACAGCAGACCGGGCACTTACAATGAGAACATTAGAGATTCTTTCTATTTGTATCCCTTATTTTGTTGACTTTTTGAATTTTGCTTAGTTGTGACAATGACAAGAAATTCTACACTTTCATTTCTGTTTATTTTACAATCACCACTGAGTAGCATTGTGGGCACTTTGGGGGAATATTTCCACCTCGTTTCTCTTGAACTTTATTTCTATTGACTGTTTGGTTTGATTTTAAAAAATAATTAAAGAGAGTCATCGTTATCCTGTCTTTCTCACTGAGCAGGAGATTCATCCTTCATTAGGTCCTCACATTCCTTCCCCAGCCAAGAAAGAATTATTCCCTTTAATAGTTTTCCTGTTTCTCTCGGTCTCATTTTAGGTGTTTCCACCCAGACACCATTTGGGGGTAAGATCTTTTCCTGGGAGGAAAATCTCCATCAGCACCTGCCTAAGAGCCATTCACATTCCCTAAGAGGGAAGAAGGCCAATGTGGTTTTTTTTTTGGGGGGGAGTATTTTTTTACATTTCTTTGCATCACCTGCAAGCTCCTAACTGGCTGAGGAGAGCTGCTCTGACCCAGCGACTCTGGAGTCCACTTGTGAGCGGAGCTTTTTCCATAACAGCAAAAGATTTCATTAGTAACGCCACGTGTCACCGGGGTGTTAACATTAACTTGGGCTTCTAAATGTGATGCTTCACGTGCACTTAAATAACCTCTCAGGGAGTTTTTGAGGCTGAATTGTGTTATCAAGTGTGGATCCAGCTCCCATTGACTTTGCTTAAACAGCACAATGTAAAAAATTATTGGCTGAGATACCTTTAGTTTTTCCTTTTTTTTTTAAACAAACAAACAAACCAACAAACCAACCAAAGATTCCTGGCGTGAAACATCTGACGGCAACAAAACATGCAAAGTTCAAAGCAAGGGATGGAACGCTTAATGAAAAACTCTCCAACCTTAAGACAAAAAGCAATTAAGTCACAACTAATAGCGCAATTAGCATTATCTAACAACTTCCTCAGTCACTAGGTTTCTGTCAAGCTCATATTTTGTTTTCAGCCTTGACAAATCACAGTCACCTCCTGCTTCACTTACTGGTTCCCGTGCACAAGCCTGATAATATCACGTGTCAGTCACACATTATTTGGGAGAGGTTCTGTTTGGATATTTTGGGGTCTTTTTTAAACCTAAAGAGGTGGAACTGCAACATCCCAACAGCAGAGACCCTTCTACCACTGAACACGTGCAGAGGTTCAGCGCTGGATGCTCATTGGGTTGTCCCACACATTGTGGTTGGGAATAACCTCTGGCAGTCTCCAGGCGGTGAATGCTCCATCCCTGGAAACATTCAAAGTCAGGCTGGACCTGATCTAGCTGAAGATGTCCCTGCTCATGGGAGGGGGGTTGGACTAGATGGCCTTTGAAGGTCCCTTCCCACCCAAACCATTTAGAATCATAGCATCACAGAATTACCTGGGTTGGAAGGGACCTTTCAGATCATCAAGTCCAACCATCAACCTACCACTGACAAAAACCATCACGAAACCAGATCTCCAAGCATTATGTCTACCTGTCCTTTAAATACCTCCAGGGATGATGACTCAACCACTTCCCTGGGCAGCCTGTTCCAATGCTTGATAACCCTTTTGGTGCAGAAATTGTTCCTAATATCCGTCCTAAACCTCCCCTGGTGCAACTTGAGGACACAAATGATGACTCTATGATTCCAGTCCAGACTCCTACTCAGATCAGGGCTCCCTTCCAAGGGAGGTCAGGTCCCTCACTCCAGGGGAATAGGACACTCAGCCAAGTCCTGTCCAAGCCTCCGCGGGACAGAGAATCAGAGAATCATTTCGGTTGGAAAAGACCCTTGGGATCATGGCAACAACCCTCCTCCAGCTCTGAAAAGCCACTGCCTGATGTGGTTCTGCTATGTGCTGCGTTTCCCATGGGCACTGCTGGGACCATCGCTTCCTTGCCATTCCCCATGTCTGCAGACACAGCTCCGTGCTCCGGGAAGGCAGAGCAAGGCCACTGGATGTGCACGGGGCAGCAGAGGACCCTCAAGTTCCCTTGGCTCAGGCTCTGCCCCTTGGCAGAGGGAATCACCTGGCCCTGGAACTGCCCCGGGCAGCAGCACGTGGCTTGTGTCTGGACTGCCATCCCCAGCGGAGAGCTGATGTGTGCACACACGCTCAGCAAGTGGTTTATTTGCTTTAGAATTTGTAAGAGAACTTAAGCCTTATGCCAAACTATGAACCACGACCTGAGAAGACAGACGTTATGTTCTTTACTTCTACCCTGCAAGACAAGTGTGGGGAAGAGGTGATCAGAGGCTGGATTGGGCCCCAACTCCATCCTGCACCCCCTGCGGTCAGATGAAATCACTTTTCTACCTTTGCTTTCTTTCCTCTGTCCTTTTCCTGCTTTTTTTCACCACAATCCACCCTGTCTTACTCCCCTCGTCCCTCTCTGCACTGGGATGAACAAGAAAAACTCTGCAGAGCAAGATCACCCTAGAGACACCCGCACAGCACCGGAGGCACAGCACGGGACAGGACGGATGCACCGAGATGCTCAGAACGGGAACCACCACCCTGATCCCACAGGTTTGTGTTTCCCCAACTACAACAAGGAACCTTCCATTTCCAGCAGCTGAAATAAGGATTGAGCTCAGGCAGGAGCCCTGCCATGGAGTTCAGCATCAGCTTAAGAGAATCACAGCGTTAGGTTTAAAGCTCCTTTCATTTTCTCAGCCTAGAAACCCTAGAGAAACCCTAGAGAAACACTCTAGGGTGGAAAGGGCAAAGTTTGGGTTTTTTTGCAGGACCTAAAAATGACAACAGATCTGCCCCCAAAGGCAAAGCAAAAGGAAATCTGTCGGGATAAGGAAGCCCCACTTTGCGCCCTGTGATTTATCAGAGCAGGACATGCTTCAGCCTAATCCAAACCACAACCAAGGCAAGGCAAGTCCGACAACTTCAACACAAGTTGAATCAGACCCTTCAAATCTCACCCAAGCGTGTGCTCACCATCAAGCGTTCCCGCATGGGAGCCACCAACCGCGGTGCAGGAGGCCCAGTAGAACAGTGGGAACTTCACACAAAGCAGGGCATTTGTTGGCAAAGGGAGAAGAGCGAGGTCTAGCAGATGGCTTTAGCACAGCATCGTAACAGCAACGTCTTCCCCAGGCACAGAGAGAGGCAATAAAGGCATTTGCAGGAGCAGCTCTGGGTGCACACTACCCAAGGGATATCTGTCCTAATTCACTCCGAGTTATTACTCTCAAATTGCAAGTTATTTTCCAGCCATCTTTCAACTCCAGCGAAAGGAAAGAACTTCCTCCAACGTGTTTATCTAATTGCCAGCAATTTCCATTGCAAGGCGGATGGAATAAATAAACACAGGGCAGTTTAACAGAATCCAGAGCATCTCACAAACCAACATTAACGTCGTGGCACTTTTTTGCAGGTTCTTGTTTCTTGGGAATAGGGCTGATTTGGGGCAGCACGGCTGAATCCCGGGCTGCTTTGAGCGGCTCGTGCTGTCGGAATATACCTAAAGGGTGACAAATAAGGCTCCTACCAAAGCGGGAAAGAGGTTGTAAATTCCGATTGTAACTTACATGGCTGTTGAGCAAACTGCTTTTGTGTGATGTAATCCCTTCACTTTTTTGTAGGTTTTCAATCGCCATTTCAAGCTAAAGAAAATGTGCACAGGGAAAAAAAAAAAAAAAAAGGAAAAAAGAAAAAGAAAGGAAATCAGATAGTTAGCAACAGCCAGAATTATTATTTCTTTATTAATATTTGAATGATTAATGCTTTATATCAAGCTTGTGAAAAAGAGGCAAACAGATGAGGCACAGTCCTTATGGGATGAAGCTGCGGGGACGTTATCGCGTGGCATGCAGGTGACACCGTGGTGAGAATCCCTACAAGGGGCAGAGAGCGAGACCGGGGGGGTGTGTGATCTTCCACTATATCCATCACCCAGATACACAAAAGAGAAGCTGTTTTCCTTCTCCTTTCCTCCTCACACTAGACCAAACCACCACCAGACTGCAGCAGGTCAAAGATCTGCTATAAAGAAGGCGCATTTTACCCAGATCTTCCAAGGAAACTTGTAATTAATTACTTTGGTGGTTATTATTTCTTAAAATTTTGACAAAAAAACTAATAGCAACTAAGTAAAATAAAGGCACAAGGAGGGCTGATGCACAGACTGTTTAAGCTGGAATAAGCTCTTATCCAAGAGCTCTTTGCTGCTAAAGGGCACTGCAAAGGGACAGTGAAGGAAGAGGAGAGGTTTCAATGAGGTGGCCTTCTTCCCACCAAGCCAGGCTGGCAGAACTGGGTGCTACTCGTGCTCATTTCCATTCATCTCAGAGCTCCTGCACGTGGAGCCATGGCCCCCGAAGAGCCCCCTTGGTTTCCTCAGTCTGGCTTCTCTGCTACACCAAGCCCAGCTACAGCTCCTGCCTTGGCCTGGACCCTCTCCTGGACCCTTCTTGTCTTCTCCTTCCTGCTGCTGAGGCTCCTTGGCAATCTCTGACAAACTGCTCAAAGGATGCCTACTGGACCCAGAGCTCTCGTGTTCCTTAGCACAAGCTTTTTGCAAGTGAGGAAGGGGAAAAAAAAAATACCCCACACCAAAAAACCACCCCACATTAATGGACTCGCGGGAGCAGAACCTGCTCTTTCCCTCCAGTAGATGTTCTCAAAGACGTGTTATCTGTGATCTCTTGGTGCAGGCAGGAAAAGAAGGCACACATCAGTCAGCAAAACTTGCTGCTATCTCTGGCATCTGTCCTCATTTAAGGGCAGGGTCCTGCACGCGTCTGGAGACACACGCGTGGCATCTGCACAATGATCTGTCAGCAGCCTCTTCACACACCAGTTACCTCCCCCAACTCCAGTTTGCACCGACTCACAGCGTGCTGAAGATAATGGTAGAGATAAAGCCAGCCATTTGCAAACCCCAGCTCTGTCAGGAAGGTGGTAGAACGGAACAAATCCCATGTAAGCCCTGAAGTAACATCCCACGACTGAAGGTTACGCTCTGTCCAAGCACCCCCAGCACGTGTCCCTTGGTTTCTGTCCAAAAGCACCACCACTTCTCAAGAAGTTATCGGTGAATTCAAAAAAGGGTCAGCCTAAGACCACGTGTCAGTGCTTTTTGAGAAAACTGTCACACCGTGATGTGGGAGGGGGAAGCAGAGGCTGATTGCTGAGGCAGCTTTCAGGAAATGAGTCAGTGTGCGAGGGAGACACCGTTTCCTTCCTCTGTTCAGGGCGCAACGTGGTGCCCCTTGAGCAACACTTCCACAAGCCCAGACACACCGCCTGCCCTTTTGGCATTTTGGTAAGTGTCCCATACAAAATCTGCAGAAAAAAAACAACAAACTATTGCAGGGGAAAGACTAAAAGCTCTTAACCAGCCCTGCACAAAGGTGAGGAGCTCTGAGGACTCACTTATGGGAGGTCTTCAAGGATTTCCTCTCTTGTCATACCCTAATTTAAATGAAGATTAATGATGTCTGTGCTCTGTGGCACAGACATCGAATGGGACCCATTCATGTGCTGGTTTAGCCCTTTCAATGGAGCTGAACATCATTATTCCAGCAGATATGGAAGATGGGTTTCTTTAAATATTTGAAGATTTTATTTTAGTGTACATAGTCTTTACCCAAATATCCCTCAACCTCCTGAAGCAGCTCTTACACCACTGCTAATTCTGAAGCACTACCTCATTCCCTGTCTCCTCTGAAGACACTCTTCCTGCTTTCGAGGTCTCAGAGCAGCTCTTCCTTAAGCACTCAACACCCTCCAAACCCTCATTCCCCATTCCTCACATTCTTGCAGCTGCCTCTCTCGTTGCCAAGCCCTCGCTTTGCTGGCCACTTTGACATCCATCCATCCATCCATCCATCCATCCATCCATCCATCCATCCATCCATCCCCTCTGCACTATGCCCCCAAACCACATGCAAACCCTGTGGCTTCCTTGTCTACCTCTGCAGGAGCTGTACTTCTCTTGCTCTCCACGGAGCTCTTAATCCTGTCCTAAATACATTTTGCCAGGACTACAGCCTCTCCAGCCTCTTCAACACCAGCCTTTCCTATTCTCTAAGCAAGATAGCACAACAAAAAAATGATGTTCCTACCCATGGATTTCATTTAGTCAGTGCTTTCCTTTCCACTATCCATCCACCCATTATAATGGGGAATTTAAAGCAGTTCTCATGGCTCTGCTTTATCCCCCTCTGACCCTGGTCTGTGCTGAAAGAACTGGAAGCCACACACGGACACATTCCTATCCTGTCTCCCACCCAATATTTCACCCTTGAGCCCCACCACAAGAGCCACAGACAGTTTGTGTTAGAATACCTTCATCCCTACCTGCAACAGAGGGAATTTACAGAAAGGTCACTTCCTAAATTCTTTTTTTTTTTTGCTGAGCAGCTTTACTTCATGTGATAGACAGCTACAAGCTAAATCTGTTCATGGGCCATTTCTGTTCACACATATTGTACTTGGGCTTTTTATACCATAGAAATTTAAAAAGAAACCCCGAAAAACACCCCGAAAAACCAAAACCCAAGAGTAAGGTTGTGCAGCTTTGCAAGATGCATCTCACGCGGGTGACAAGATCAGCAGCTACTTCTTTCAAAATAACAAGCCTGAGAAAAAAATCAGAAGATGGTCCAATGCTAGTTTTTAACTATGAGCAGTTAAAATACACACACACAACAGTTCTCACGTGAGAAACAAACCCCAGCTAACCCAGATGCATCTGTCCTTTTCTCTTCTACCCAACTAAAGACTTTTTCTCTACTTCTACCCAAGGCAGAGCACATTTACTCCAGGATCAAAGGCAACCTTTCAAGGCATAAAGATTCAAAAAGCATGAAGTCTATATTCTAAAACTCAGTGGGAAAAGAAAGAACAACCAAGCCGGCCAGATTTTCAAGAGTACTCAGTGGCAAACGGCTCCTGTTTTTCTCCCTGGGTGGTGCTGTTCACATTTTAAAATCTGGCTGCACGGGCTGAATTACACCTACATTTGTAGTTATGTTTACATACAAACGTATAAACACACATAAGTCAGTCTGGGAAGGAAGGTGAGAGGTGTCCCAGAACACAAGCTCCAACCCACTCCTGGCAGCAGCTGCTCCCGAGCCGAGGAGATTCCCAGAGAAAAGCCCTGGGAGCTTCTGGCTGCAGACAGGAGGGTTTGGGTGAGTGATTGTACCCCCCAAGTCCCACCCAGCTGTGCTTCCAGCACCCTGGCACCTCGCTTGACACTTGGGGGGACATGATTAAAAACAGAGCTCTAAAACATTTCTGTTTGATAAGTATTAACCCTAAAATACATTTTCTGTAACATATGGCACAGACAGAATACACAATGGTGTAGGAGAGCCACACAAAGACTTTTCGCTCACTGTGCATTTGGCGTGACCAGCTTGACACATTCTATGTGCTAATTATCCACTGTGTTAATAATGGATTTTTCAGGTCTCGTAATTAAAAATATCTTTATACATTTCTTTGTTTTGGGTAAGCCAAGACCCATGTTCAGATGTTATACTCATTAAAAAATGTAAATATAGCCAATTGTTTTGAATTGGAAAGCCAAAACATTTTGCTCAGGGGGAAAAAGCCAAAAGCCCTGAGAATTTTCTCTTATCTCCATGCTGTGTAATTTCAGTGATCCGCTCCGACAGTGGGTCAAGGCTCTGCCCACCAGCAGGAGAGACATTCCAAACTCCTGTTGAAAAATATCTGTAGCACACCAGTGTCTATTCTCTCCCTTGCACTCGCACGACATGTTATACAGACATATACACAGTGATAACGACAGCAAGTTTTATTTTCTGAAGGTTTTTCAGTTCCCTTGGAATAATTCCTGGCCCCCGAGCTGCAATATCTGCAGGGCTACATACCGTTGCTGGAGAGGAGCGTGAAGTATGTGACAGGGAATGTCTAGTGTTTTCCATCCCCCCATGAATGAGATAGGCTCCCGAGCCGGAGAGGATCGGACTTCCCCCAATGTCCATGGTGATGCCCACCATGTTGTGAGAGGGAATGGCTGTAGGAGAGGATGCCGCTGTAGTCACCTGAGCTCCACCTCCCTGGGGTTCGAAGTAGGATGCCGCACTGCTGGGGGCGTAAATCTGAGCTTCGGTGTTGTAGGAGTAGGTGGCTCGTCTGTCAAAGGAACAAGAGGGTCAGGAGGTTGGGAGGGGCCTGCAGAGCTAATCTCATGGACAATAGTTCCCACAATCTAGACCACACCCTTTAAAACCAATAAATTTGACTCCATTGTTGGTGGGTTTTCACACAATCATAGAATCTGTTGGGTTGGAAGGGACTTTTAGAGGTCATCTAGTCCAACCTCCCTGCAGTAAGCGGGGACATCCTTAACTAGATCAGCTTGCTCAGAGCCTCATCAAGCCTGACCTTGAATATCTCCAGGGATGGGGCCTCCAGCACATCTCTGGGCAACCTGGCTCAGTGGGTCACCATCCTCACATTAAAGAACTTCTTAAGGTCTAATCTGTACATACCCTGCTCTAGTTTAAAACCATTGCCCCTTGTTCTACAGCTACATGCCCTTGCAAACAGTCCCTCCCCAGCTCTCCTGTAGGTCCCCTTCAGATGGTGGAAGGCCACTATAAGGTCTCCCTGGAGCCTTCTCTTCTCCAGGCTGAACAACCCCTTTGCTCCATTGAAATTGAACCCTGTGCTGTAAAAGTCACCATGTTAATTGTGACAATGTTAATCAATCCCATGAGGGCCCTGGAGCAAAGTTCCACAACCAGAGCGGAACCTAGGAACTGCTCTGCAGCCATGGGAGCAACCCTGGTGGAGAAGGCTGAGAGCATCCCAGAGGGCAGCAGGGGATGCTCAAAGCAGGGGGTACAGTAGAGAGGAGGAAGAGGAAACCTTACAAACCCCTCCTTCTTCCTTTACCAGTTACACTCTGGTTCCTAAAGCCACCCCACCTCACCACACAATGGGCAGAGGAAAATACGGGGCCATTTATGTAGCAGGATTCCCTGGAGAACAGCCCCTCCATGAGCAAAACACCTCCTCCAAGGGTGGAGTCTGGCTGAAACCACCCCCGTGCACTCAAGGGAGCATAGGAAAGGGTTGTTCCTCCTCTTCCTCCCTTTAACAGTGGGCTGTGCCAGCAGCAGCACCTGGGTGGAAGGAACCGGGGAGAACCCAAGGGCTGAGCCCAGCTGGGAGGGAACAGGGCTCTGGGACTCTTACATGGTTCCATTGGTATAAACAGCTTCTCCTCCTTCCACATACTGGACCTGGGATGGATATACGTGCTGCACAGATTGCACCTGGAACAAGCAGCATAAACTGGAGTTAGGGGTGTGTTATTGCCAAGGAACAGCAGGAGAAATTGCATATTACATCCTTAAACAACTTTCAACCTTACCTTGACATTTAGGTTTTCTTTTTTAAAAAAAATAAAAATAGAAAACCAAAACAAACAAACCCCCCCACATGCTTAGGAATCCCAAAGGACCAATTTATTTTAAAAGGTCATATAAAAATAAATAAATAAGTCGTTGCTCCATGAGCAGTGGAAACAATGGAGCTGGGTTTCCTCTGCACACATGTCTCGGGGCTGGTTCTCTGCTGACTAATAAGGGTGAGATCATGCTGCAGCCTGTCCTTCAGAGAGAAGGTTGGCAGCATCCCTTTGCACCCCAGACCCCTTTTTCCTTGGTCTGGGGGGGATCTACTTGCTCTCTGTCAAGTTGGTGTTGGTGGTTTTTTTTTCCGAAACTGAGCAACCAAATAAAAAATCGCTAGAGGAGAAAGTCAAGAGTCAGACTCAGTGTCCACATGAAGCAGCACCACATATGCCTGGTTTCTTAGGAAACGAGGACTGCAAAAGGCAAAGTTCAGATAAATAAAAACACTTGCATGGCTCTCTGTCACCTAACCTTTCTCTGAAGCCACACGCAGTCAGTACATTTATTTCTGTAATTAAAAAAAATCCCAAACACCATGCCTCTAAAAAAAATCTTTAGAGAGGAGGACTACTTTTAAATGGCAATTAAAAGCATCCATCAAATCTTCAAATGTATGAAAAGCAACTGCTACAGTAAACGTTTTTTCTAAACTTTAAATAACTTGAGAGTTTCTTTCACTGTCCATCTCAGAAAGGAAGAGAGAGATGGAGAAAGCTGCTCTCACAGTCATCGCCAGTTCTCTAATTGCACACAACTGTCTAATTATGATTTTTCTAAGCAGGTATCTGGCACAGTTTCAAATGCCATGTGGGACGTGGGGTCCTGTTGACACGGGAGTCCCTGCGTGGTGTCTCACCCTGGAGATATTTATTACCTGTTGTGGAACCTGCTGAACTCTGGGCACAGAGATTTGCTGCATCTGCGCTCCTTTGGGAGCGGAACCTGCTGCTTGGACCAAAACCCTCTGAAAGAAGAAGAAACAGCAACAAACACTTACTTTCAGTCTGTAACAGAGTTAGGATTCTCTTTCAAATTTTCATGGAAAGCTTCCCCTCTGCTCCCGAGGCAGCAGTACCCTCACTCAGCGTCCCTGTGGTCCCTGTCCTCCCAGTGTAACCTGCACTGGACACCAGCCCGAACTCAGAACCCTGAACCTGGGAAAAGCTGGATCCACCTTTTCTGACACAGATCATCTTTTAAGTCTCCACACAAGGCAAAAACCAGCAAATGGTAGATTGATGAGAGGAGCTCAACATGAGGTTCAGTCACAGCTAAACAAGAACCACGTTCACTTTTTCCTCCTATGGCTGCAAAGTTTCTTCTCTCACGGCTGCCATGACAAACCTGCACCATCAAATCGTGCTCTCCAAGGCACCACAGCCCTTACAGGTTCTACCAGCACCAAAGCTCAGATGGTTTGGTGCCACCAAGGGCACGGAAATGCTTCGTGTTGCCTTACCGTGGTCAACTCTGTCCTCTCCCTCTCCCCTGTCCTTTCCAGCATCCCCTGCTCTTTGTGTTAAGCTTGGCATTCAGTTTGAGGATGGACACACATCTCAAAGAGAGCTCAGCACCTTGCAGATACAGCCAACCAAGCGTGGGGATGTGGTGGATGGAAAGATAGGATTCAGCGAGGCCTGTGGGAACAGAGCCTGGGATACTGGCACGAGAGGAAGGAAGGAGACATTCAAGCCCAAGATCAACTGATGAGGACCTTGTCCGAGGAGACAGTCACCCTCTGTGGCTTGAGGCTTTAAAAATACCCAGAAGATTGGGCCAACAGAACCAAAAATTGCAAAACAATGCCACATGAATACTAGAAGAGACCTTACCAACTCCTTATATATTTATGATCCTTAGACCTCTGACACCTTCCCAACATGCCCTTTGTAACCAGCCAGAAATTCTATTCTAGCACAATTATAGGAACGTGATAATTGCCCAGATTTCTAGGCACCCTCTATCACACCAATCCCCAGGTGACCTTCAGTAAGTCTGGACACACTGGAGATCCTGCCGCTGAAATACGGACACATACAATTACGGCAGCCATCACTTTGTCCCTTTTCTCTCCAAAAGAGGCTGTGACCAGTACATGATGGGAACATAAAAAGCCCAAGTTGGAGCCTTGGCAATGCCACCTACGTCGAAGGCTCAGAAAGATTCGTTCCTTTCTCCTATTTTCTACCCATTTTCTGCCATTGCTTTTACTAGTGACACATCTCCTTTGGCACAGCTGCCCGGCTCAGAAACTTGTGGAATTTGTCACTGCCTGTCTGGTTGCTCCCACTGCCTTCCAATCCAAAAATTTAACCATCCCCAACCTGTAAGATGAGGCCATCCTGTTCATACAGCCTTCGCTCACACTGGAAGGTAGACCAGTGATCGACAACACCAAAGGCTTCCTCCTCACACCACTCATGCTGCCAGTAGTTCATTCCTAGCGTTTTCTTTGGGCTGCTGGTGAGAAGGGAAGGCTCTGGATGCTCCTCCTCTTCAGCAATATTCCACCATCCTCTGGGTCTTCCTTAATCCATGAAGTTCCACTCAATATTCCGTGTCATGATGACAGCACTGGCAAAGGCTGGACAGGTAAATTTCATAATCCAAAGCCGATAGGTTTTCCCAACTTCTTCAACGTGTCGTCACGGTCAAATTCCCACTAATGACTTACAATCCCTATTGATCAGCAATAGCCACAGAATTCCAACACGAACAAGAAATGTCCCCCAGAGCAATGGAAGATGGGAAGGCTGGAAGATGATCACCAGCTGGCCAACCACGCACTGAAGCACACGCTGGGAATGTCCGAGTTTCCTGGTGAATCGAATGCTCCTACTAATTCGCGATTTTCAATTGTTCCTTTTCATCAGCATCCAATGGCAGCTACTTCTGCTCACTTGGGAATCAGAGAAGGGTGTAGCTAAGTTACACCCACCCATCCTCTTATCCCTCCAGCTTCCTGTGACAGAAACTTCTTTTGATAGTTCCCCAAATGGCATAAAAACATCCAGTTTTACTTAACCCTTCCCATTTTGCACTGGGTAGTTTTCATTCATCGGTTGAAGCTATCATTTCTGTCCTATCAGGAGACTTCCCAAGTGCATCATATTCATCTATATGAATCACGAATCACAAATCCCACCTCCCCAATTTACAACCTACCAAAGGAGGAGCCCTCCACCCTCCCCATTAGCACTCCCCCACTCTTCTCCGCTGAGCGCGGTACCCGATTTGCAGAGATGCCTTTAAGGACAGTTTCATTTTCTCCCATTTTTATTGACACACCAAATAATGACAACAGGATTGCACTGAAGCAAACACCAAACTGGCATGAAATTACTTCCTTGGGGAGCTAAGTTAAAATTTAAATCCCGTGTTTTAAACTTTACTTATTCGTAGGGCGACCACACAAAATACCTATGGCCTTTATCAACACAGCAACAGATTCTCCCAGCTCCCCTCAACGAGCCCATTAAAAATCCTCTCCCCCATATAAAAACCGTGGATTTAAACCACATCTGCCAGCAAAAGAGGTCTCTTCTCCATGGAAACGGCGTTCCCAGCTGCGCATACGTTACCTGCTGCGAGGCTGGCACGGGCTGCACGACGGGAGCCTGGGCAGAGGTGTGAAGTGCCACAGAAGCTGCTGAGTCTGATCCCCCCTCTGGACTCTGCATGCTCCCTGCTGGGGAGAGCACAGCCCCGTCAGGCAGGGAACACACAGCCCCACACCCCAGCAACCCCCCCGGGAACCCACGGGGAAGAGGAGCAGAATCCCAGTGGAAGATCCAGGGGAAGCGCTGGGAAGGAAGGTAGCTGCCTTCCTACACAGAGGAGCCTTTTTAGTCTTGTAGCTAATTTTAATACGGTATTATATTAAGAAAAAAAGAAAGTTGCACAATTGTTCCACAGAAAGGAGAGGGAAGGAACAGAAAATGCACTTCTAAATATAACCGAAAAGTAGCATTGGAAAATTATTGTGTCAGAGCGAGGATATCTTGAGATCTGGAAGAGTAAGAGCATGTTTTAAAAACCATTTTTTTTTTGCCTCTCTGCCTTATCATGTTTTAACTACTGAAAAAAAATATAAAAATAACCAAATCTAAGTACATGCCTGGAGCTTTCATTTGGAAAGTGAGGTGGTCGATTTGGGTTTATAGAATACATTCCATATATTGATGGAATAGTTTGGGTGTGAAGGGACATGTAAAGGCCATCTCACCCCACCCCCTGTCCTGGGCAGGGACATCTTTAACTCGATCAGGTTGCTCCAAGCCCCCTCCAACCTGGCCTTGATCCCTCCAGGGATGGGGCAGCCACAGCTTCTCTGGGCAACCTGGGCCAGGCTCTTACCACCCTCATTGTAAAAAATTTCTTTCTTAGATCTAATCTAAATCTCTAACCCTCTTTTAGTTTAAAGTCATTACTCCTTGTCCTATCGCAACAGGCCCTGCTAAAAAGCTTTTCCCCACCTTTCCTGGAGCCCCTTTAGGTACTGAAAGGCCACAATAAGGTTTCCCTGGAGCTTTCTCTTCTCCAGGCTGAACGTCCCCAACTCAAATGCTTTCATCTGGAAAGTGGGGTGGTCAATTTGGGTTTAGACTCACAAATATGAATAGCAGAAGAACAGCGATTGAGCACCATTTGAAAACCCTCAAACCACCCCCACGAAGAACCACCTCTATTCTCCCATCTATGTCCTCGCCCCAAAATCCCATCAGCATCACCAAGGTCCCCAAACACAGACACAGCATTGTCTTCTGGTCCTGTTCCCATGGTGCCACCCTACGGGAGGGATGCCCTCAGCACCTTCAAGTCACCCAGGTCCCCAGCACTCACCCGGTGTCACTCAGGAAGCATCCCAAGGGCCACGTGGGGATGTCCTGGGGATGGGGAGGTGGCAGGAGAGCTGGCCCAGCAGCACAGGCTCTCCAGCCCCTGGGGCTCCTCGCCCCATGAGGGCACTATCCCCCCTCCTGGTGTCCGTCCCCCACGGGCCACGGGGCATGTCAAAGCCCAGCCACCCCAGGGACACCGAGGTGACACTGCGATGGTGCTTTGCGAGACAGATAATGTCATCTGGGGTTTTTTGATGTAATACAGAGGGGTGGGGAAGCCCTTTTTTCTCACCTTCTTGTGAAATTTCCTGTTTAAAAACCTATTTTTGGAGGGTTTCTGCTGTCACTGCAAAACCAAAAGATTCAGAAACACCCAGATTTTGAGCAGTGATCTTTCCCCTCTCTCAGCCTCGCTGCTGAGCGTAACACAGCCTCCAAATAACGGTGTGAAATCTTTTCTGGTTTATTTCCCTTCTCCATCCAAGATTTAAACTTTTTCCTCAACATTGTGCAAGCGGCAAAAGGAAAAATGAGAAACAAAACTCATTTGTGGTAAGAAGAAATACAAGGGGAAGGTGAAATTACGGAAGTTACCTGTTCATTCTCCTCCAGCCAACAAAAAAAAACCCCAAATATTTAGATTCTTCACAAAAGAGGTTTTAAAGAGTATTTTCTCAGTCAGTGCTGACTCCATATTCCCATGTTACCCATTAGCAAATTACACCAATTACTCTCTTGACTCCCCCAAACCCCACAGCCTGTGAGTAATTTTCTTTAACATTATCCTTCTTGCATCCAGGAGAAAGAGAAGATACAGAACCCACAGAGTCACTGCTCCAAATACAGCATCCAGGTGAATTTCCTGACCCAGAAACGCGGTAAAGAAATGAAGTCACTATTTGTGCCCATTGGTGGCCCTGGAGCCCGTAGCAGAGGGGCCCGACCCCATTCCCTGCAGCTCCACTGAAGCGTTTGAAGCCAAAACCAGTTTGTGAGAAGACACCAGTTGCGCTAGGGCTATGGGATCGTGAAAATAATAATAATTATTGCAGTAAATTAACAAAATAGCCTTCCGCCTGTTCCAGCCCCAAATTATTTGCAACTAAAGACTGGGCCAGCCCTGTTGGCAAAAGGGGCAGGTTTATAAAGCTCACATGGAGATGCTCAAGGAGAAGAGAGGGGTCACTTTTATCGTACGTGTTCTCCTCACTTTTCAAAGGGTGCTTTGTTGTCTATTACTTGTGCCCAGGGCTCCAGTCCACAACTTTCTAGGGTTTTGCGACTGGAAAAGAATAGCACGGTGAGGTTCCAGAAGAAAGCTGGGTAAGATGTCAAATATATCTCCATGTTCTATTTGAGAATGGTTCCGGGAGGGTGAGATCTCAGCATTTCAAGGCTGCACAAAGGTCTCTTCTCAAGTGAAATTCTAGTCAGAAAAGGACACCCAGGAGCGATGTTATCTCAAAATCACCACCTACTCATCTCTGCTGATAAATTTTGTCTTCTGGTTTCCCTCAGTGACCAAGAGAGACCAGAGCGAGGCCTGCAGGTGGAAGATGAATTGTCTGCTGCCAAAATAAATCATCAGCACTATTTGCAGATTTGTTACAAAGCGCAGGCTCTCTTGATGACAACCAAGCCAGACACAGAGACCCCGATGAGATCTGTGGCTGGTCCTTCCAGACAAGGTAGACAGTCACACAAGTTCTGGACGGCCAAAGCACACATACAAGACAACTTATTATTTTGTTTATCAGCAAAACATCCTGGATAAAGAATAATTCATTTCCCATTAAAGCCATCCTGCACTTCCTGAGAATTGGAGAGACAGATACGTGCGCGCCATCTGCTAACATTAATTTGCGCTGATGAAGAGCTGAACAACATAAACAGAATTCCTACACTCGGAGAAACCATCACGAGGTGCTACAAAGCTTCACTGACACCCGTGGAGGAGAGCTACCAAGTGACAGCACCTGAGCCAAGGCACCAGATGGATAAAGCATTGGCTTTCAAGGAGGAGAGGAAATACGGCATCCAAAGTCTTGCTCTTCCCTCTTCCTGGGAGTTGTGCGTGTAAAGGAACGCTCCTGTAGCTCCTTAATGAGCATCAGCTGCTGGAGATCAGTAGTTTGTTTCTGCAGCTCTTTGGCAGTGCTGTGACAGTACTGCCACATCCCCTGCACAGGAAGGACATGAACTTGTTGGAGCGGGGACAGAGGAGGCCATGGAGATGCTGGGAGGGCTGGAGCCCCTCTGCTGTGAGGGGGGGCTGAGGGAGTTGGGGGGGCTCAGCCTGGAGAAGGCTCCAGGGAGACCTTAGAGCCCCTTCCAGTCCCTCAAGGGGCTCCAGGAAAGCTGGGGAGGGACTCTGGA
>JAOQGH010000014.1:2130210-2141881 GCA_025769975.1 Gallinago jamesoni | reverse complement strand
GTGTCCCTGCCCAGGGCAGGGGGTGGCACTGGGTGGGCTTTAAGGTCCCTTCCAACCCAAACCATTCTATGATTCTAAAGAAAATGCCCGTGAAAGAACTCACCACTCCTTCCACCTCCTTTTTCACCTTCTACAGGGGAGTAAGTTTTACCATGTTCTTGATTGCTCTCTCCTAACAGAGACTTCGTGACTCAAAAGCAAGCCCTCCTGTTTCCCAAAGAGCTAAGATTTGCTGCCTTCCTCTTAGACCTGGTCTAAGAAGGAGAGGTTCATCCCAGCCATGCTTCCTTCCCACCCCTGGCAGGGGGAGAACACTGTGGCTCTGTTGTAGCAGAAATGATGGACAGAAGCCATTAAAAGGTGTCTGGTGGCTTGTGACAGCCGGTGGAAGGCTGATAGCCCGGCAGGAAGGCTGATAGCCCGGTAGCTCCCTGGTACTGGGGAGTTTGCACAAACTGAGAACTTAATTAGTAGTCAACAAAGCCGGTGGTGGGTCACAGAGAGGATGAACATCCACAGGTGACTTTCTCAGCTCCAGGGCTCCTTACTGGGTTCGAGACAGCAAAAAGACAAGTCCATTATTTTTGCCAGAGGAATGAGCAGACGGGACCTAACCGTGTATAAGGAACAGGATCCCAGTGAGAAGGGTCTTACTCAGACATTGGCGTTTCGGGTGGAAACAAGTTGAAGAGTCTGGTTGCTCAAGGGGGCTGGTGATGTCACGTGCGGCATCACTACCCTGGAAGGCATCGCAGAAATCTGGATTCCAGATTGCATCATCACTGAGTGAATCAGGCAGATAACGAGGCCGCTGCGCTTTGGCAACCTTCTGTTTACACACAGCTATCTCGGTATCCAAGCAAACAGCTCGACAGGAAAGGAAATACAGAAAAAAAACCCCTAATAACTTCTGGGTGCTATTTCTGGTTCTGCCACCAGCTTGCTCTGTGACTTTGAACAGGATGCTCTCCCTTCCCTGTGTTTCAATTTTCCCGCTCCTAAAAAAGCCACGATACCCCTCTCCCAACCCCAGGTGAGGTATTTTTCAAGCACCGGTCTCAGAGGGCTGTCAAAGCCTGAAAGAAAGACGAGGGGTAACATTACAAGCCTCGAGGGTTGATAAAAACTCCAATTGTCACCGTTTCATTCATAAGCCACGTCGCCTTCATGTAAATAGCTTCGCCTTTGTTAATCTCTCCTGCCTAAACCAGCTCCAAAATGCTGGGAAAACAGAGATAAGAGGAGCATTTTCATAATATTTTTCGCATTCAAGGTTGCGTTGAGAAGGGGGAGAAAAGGAGGAGGCAGCAGAAGGGTGTCTTTCTCCTGCAAGTTGCTTCCATGGGCCGGGAAGGGAAGGGAAGGCGGCAGCATCCTCTGGACCAGTTCCCAACGTTCCAAAAAGAGCTTGGGAAAAAGGCGGGGGGGGGAAGAGGGGGGATGTGAGAGCCCCCAGGAGCAAGATGGGTGCCCCTGGGTGCTCGTCGGTGCCGCAGCCCAGGAGCTCTCCCATCCAGGAGATGAGGAGGAACTGCAGATATTTTTCCACAGAATCTTTTAATGTAAACTATCAGCTCCTGACCACTCAAACAAAAAGGGTTCGGAGCTAAACGCCGAGACCTCAAACGTCTTAATAACTGCTGCTGATTAGAGCCAGAGCAGGGAACCTGCCCCGGGGAAATATTTGGTTTATTCTTCTCGGCTGCTCTGGTCCTGGCTCCACGGGACGTGTAAGCACAGGGCTTGAGGAGCACCCCAGACTTCAAATAAAAGAGGATTGAAATCCCAGGGTCACTCCGGTTGTAATTGGGGCCAACCTACTTGGTGGTGTTATACTAGAAGAAAATGTCCCCACTGGAAGTGAATATAACTCTCCCCTCACCTTATTTTTATTTTTTAAGAGCAGCTTTACATAAATCAGGAGCGGGACTGGCACAGGCTTGGCTCTCATGGGCTCTTTAGGTCTTGTATTTACATATCTTTAGTTTCTGAAGGTGAGAACAGAAAACATATTAACTACCCTACACCAGCACCCAGGGAATGACTTTTTTAAAGCCAGAATATTCACACAATCACACTAGTGTCACAATTGTTACTGTCTCAGTCGATCGCTTGCTCATTTGAAGACGAAATGTATCATAAACTATTTCATTTAATTTGCTTTTCAAAGCTTACTTGGTCATCCTTTGATCTTATTCAAACTTTTAAAATTCCTTTATTACATCCTATTTTTTCTGGCAGAACTTTTGAAATAGAATATTATATTGGGACATAAAGGAGGAAAAGGAAAATATCTTCCATGAGTTTTTTCTTGTCGTTTTTAAGAACAGTCAATTATTCTACCTCTGGGACAAAGTTCCTTGCAGCTACTTACATTTAAGCTTCCTGGTAAACCCTGGTGGGTGTTATCACCTCCACTGGGTGGGTAACTCCACTGCCCCCCCACTTGCCATTTGTAAATGGTCTTAACAACTTCTTCTCAAAGGGGATTTTAATGTGGGGCATAAATATCAGCCAGGAAAGTGACTGCCTTGAAGCACAGGACTCAAGGATAAATCAGATTTTTGATGACTGAAGGATGTATTTCATGGCTTTCATTTGAAATCAAAGTATAAAGGAGGAAGAATTTTTTTTTTCCAGGTGAACCTATTAGAATTATGCTTCTCTTTTTATTAATGGGGTTTAGAATGGCCAACAGCCAGAGCCCTCAGCTGGGCACTGTTTGTGCCTCGAGTTACTTTGGTGAAGGGCTCTCCGGCTGCCCAGGGGGTAAAATAATCAGGGAATCCCATACAGTCACAGTTCCCTATATAAGTTCATGATACAGCTATGAATTTTTTATAGAAATCTCCTGATATCTGGTATTTTCCCTTAGGGAAGGCTGTAGTTTAATTAACAAAATTAACAAAAAATTCTCATCCATAACATTGACCTGGTAGAATCAAAATTCAAACCCAGGTCTTCACTTTTTGTGTGTGTGTGTTTGGTTAGTTTTGTGCATTTTTTGCATGCTTTGAAAGGAGGACTTACATTTAAAAATAGTTATTTAGTTTCTGGAACTTTTATTCAGGTTTAGTTGGCTTGGAGCTTAGATAAATAGGAAAACCAGAACAGCAATAACTGAATTCAGAAGAAATAAAAATGCTGTTTAACCATCACATTCTATATGGGCTCTAAATGGTATTTTGCCCCCTGACTACAGAAAAAGGAACTATGTTTTTTATATTTAATGCATTCACTACTGAAAATCCTCAATGCTCTCAAAAGTGATTGAAAATACTAAAAAGAGTGCAGGGAATAGCAGATTTTGATTTTCTTTTCTAGCAGATGAATGCTATCCATCAACTTCATCCACCACGCTTTGCCACATTTATTTTACTAAAGAAAACCTTCATAAATATTTTCCATTTAATTCAACATTTTTGGCTTGGTCTCTATTTAACAATTTGCCCTGAAAAGGCATTAGGTGTGTTTGAATCAGAGCAGAGAAAGGAAGTGAATGACACCACCTCAGAGCAGAACCACGGCAAACGCTTGTGTCAGACCCAGCCTCCACAAGCATCCTTTATCCCTGCTGTGCACATCTCCAAAGCATCATATCTCCAAGAAACAACAGGCGTTTCCCTGAAATTCCAACGAGGAAAATATTAATTTTTTTTTTTTTCCATCACCCATAAAACGCAGAAGCCGGAGGAGCCCAGGAGCAGGCACTTGCAGGTGGCCAGCACGTGGCTCTGAGCTGAGACCAAGGGCCAAGTCTGGCCCCATCTCTGCATCCTCTTTGGAAACACATGATTCCAGCTCATCCGTCTGTGAATCCAAAAGAAACTCTTTGCTTTCGGGTGGTTGAGCCAAACACAACCTGCACTACCAGCATCCACCTCCCAGAGTTATCTTTTCCTTCAGTCTGTGCAAGAGATGGCTGGAGAGCAAAGCTCCCGACGCGGCTCTCAGCAGTGGGCGCAGCTCAAAGCATTTGGCAGTTTGGCTGCTGAGGACCTGAACTTCATCCTCAACCTGAATTTAATCCAAAATGCTGTACAACCGGCAATCAGGATGCCAGCTTGACTTAGGAGAGCTAGGTGTCCTGGTTTTTAACTGCTCTAAAAGCCTCGGAAGATGAGCCTGCTCTTCCATCTTCAGAGGGAACCAGGGAACATGGGAGCAGGTTAGGACTGGAGGGAGTCTTGGCTCATTAAAACGTTGGCTTCCCCACCAAAATCCCTCGTCCCATACTGGAGACAATCCCTAACACCCATAGCCATGTGACACCAAGCTGCCCCAGATGGCCTGGGATGCTGCAGGATGATGCCCAGCATCCCCACTAGCAGCAACAAGCATCCTGTACCATTGGCATCCCGAGGGTGGGAGCAGCACTTCCCTTTCACCACTAGCCCCTCCTAAACCAGTATCCCCTCCCTGTGGGGGGTTGGGGGACAGGTTTGGGTATCTCCAAGGAGCGTGACCATGTCCTCATCCCCATTGAGCTCTTCCAGACTCACATGAGCTTGGTACTCAAGCCGGCTCATCTAAAGAGGGACCTGAACTGTATGTCACAACCTTTAGCCTTTTAATAAGGGGTGGTTAAGTGGAGGGGATGTAAGGGGGAAGCAAACATGACAAAGAACTTGGTAATAAACTGATTCTGGAGAGGCCACTTATTACGTTGCTCCCAAATGTTATAAACAGAGAGAAGGCACCAGAGCCTTCCACTGATTAGGTTAAATTAATTTAAAACAGAAGCAAACGCCGCTTGTCTAAGAGCTCTAGTTACCTGGAAACAAAGATAAACCCAAAACACACGTTTCAAGGGCAGGCAGTAAAGCTGGTGGGGTTTTTTCAGAAACCTGGTCCTCATGGAAAAATACAAATTTGGAAAAGGCTTTTATTAGTAATAGTTAATTATATACCGAAATACAAATACACACTTAGTCTTTAATTATAGATTTCATGGAACCAAGTCAAGTCATAGATATACACACAGAGAACTGTTGTGTAACAGGAGTTCACTATTCTTCGCTGTTTCTTTAAAAGTAACTTTCCGAGAGGCAGAGAGAGGGAGGAATGTATCTCTGCTGGCGTGTAATTTGGAGTTTCCTTAACAGCCAGCTGAGGCTGAAGAGCAGAAGCCGGGATGGTTTAACGGGGCTGGCAGCAGCCTGTGGACAAATCCCATGTGCTCGGACCTGAACACGGGCAAAGGAACGTTGCAAACCTCCTTCTTGTACAAAAACCTGCCCCGTTCTCTTTATGGGTTAATAACACGAACGCTCCCCGAGCCTCAAAAGCCAGGGCTGGATTCCTTCAGAACTAAACTACATCCCCTTCTGGTGCCCAGAAATACAGAGGCCAGCACACAACCTGTTTAATGCCGCGCTGCATTTCTCCTCCGTCTCCCACAGACTCACCTGCGCCCGTCCCGGCAGTTTGCTCGTAAGGAAAACTCCCAACAGCTTCCAGATTTTCAGCCCGGCACAACCCTGTCAACAAGTCGCTCCAAACTCCTTGTTTCTCCCCTATTAAGTACCGCAACGTACGCGCTGCCGCTACCTGCTGAAAGCTAGCACAAGTTCTGAGCTCAAATTCATAGCTTTCCCGTATTTTCAATATGTGCTGTCGGGGTTTCCCAGGGCTGGGATTCAAACAGGGGAAATACAATGCGGAAAGCAAAAAAAAAATCTGCCACAAAACCATTTCAAAGGTTCCTTTCTAGGACAAATCTTAAAGTTTCAATCGTCACCCAAAACCAGAACACCTGGATATTCTGCCCCTGCAGACGGCAGCTCTGCTTCTGCACGCTCCCGGGATGATCCCAGGTCCCTGGGTACAGCTAATCCTCCCCCAACTGAACTGGGCTCATTTTGGAAGAAACAGCAAACCTTAGTACTTGGCTGCATTTTTGCAAGAACCTGCTTTTATAGCTCATTCTACGGCAGAAAGATAAGGAATATGTCACTTATTTTAAATTAATTCCAAGAGATCGGCTTAATTTAAACCTCTGTGGTCATCAGCCATCACTTTTTACTTGTTTAGACTAGATGATCCTTTCCGTGGTCTTAAGGCCAGGCAGCCTTTTGACAATTTAAGTGTGAAGGAGGAGATTTGCTGCAGTATTTCATTTAGATGTGGGGCGGCAGCAGCAGCTGTTTCCGTCGTGCCGATCCGGAGAACAGCAAAGGCAGAAGTAACCGCTGCCAACACAGCCCAGTATATTGTTATTTATTTATACAGCACCATTCAGAAGCATCGTGGTACTTAACGAAGTTAAGCAGAACAAGCCACAAACATAAACTGTGGCCGTTTGGAGAAGAGACAACTTCATCTCGGATTTTATGGCAGCTTCTGAGTCTGTCCCCCTGAGGTCTCTGGGAGAGATTCCATAATGGAGGGGGGAAGGAAACACGGCACGAGGGGATAAATAAGAGGTCACGAGCATTAGTGGGTTTGTAGTGAGTAGTTTGACAAACCAGAAAGAAGATTTGGAGAGAAGAGAGAAACAAGAAGTGGTCACTTTTCCCTCTGAAAGGCAGCTAGTTCCTGGGTGGTCAGAAGGAGGAGGAATAGGAAGAGAAGGGCTTGTTTGCTCTCTCCTGACACTAAGGGCAAGCTTCTTTGTCTCTCTCAAACACCTGCATGAGCTCTGACTCCACCATCCTCCCGCCTGCACACGAGATGCTCTCCCAGTCTGTGCTACCTTGCTCAGCCATCGCCCTGAGCAGGGACTGGTGTTACTGGGGAGGAACCACCACGGCGGTCTGGGCGCTCCGCAGAATGCAGGGTCTCGCCCTTTCTGTGATGGTGCCAGACTAAAACATACTCATGGGGACGTGGAAACCTTTCTCTCCAGAGCTGGGGATGTGCTGGTTGATGGTTCTGCTTCTCCCCATGCAGTAAAACTGCCCCAAGCTCTCGACCCCCGTTCCCTTTGTGCGTTCACACGTGAGCTACAGGCTGGCACGGAGAGGGGGGTGTCCCAAAACTAAACTCACAGTTGTTATTCAACTGCTCCATCACAGTATTCAGTGCGTGTTTCAGCAAGTAACTGCACAGAAGCACTTGTTTTCCAAACCAGTGCTACCTGTGAAGAGGGGGAATGAGCTGGGGTTTTTCCCCGTGGAAATTTTCCCATTCAGACAGACTGGGACTGCAGGCTCCGGGACTAAACAAGAACCCCCCCAAAAAAAGACACAAACTACCTAGAGACGTGCAATTCTTCCCAGAAAGGCAAAGAAAGGAGAAGGCTGCTTCAGAGTCCCTAGAAATGCAGTTTGAGAATGTGTATTTGAATATTCTGCACCTGGAGAAAGGCAGCGCTGTGGTTTTGGCGAGGACAGTAATAGGTCAGCCCGGATTCTAGAGGAACAGGAGAAGATAAAGGCTTGCACTGATTGTACACTGCTCTGACAGTTCACACTCTCCCAAAGAAAGAGAATTGACTGTTACCCGACTACAATGAACCGAGTTATATCTTTTACCCAGGCAATAAATTCCTGTGGGCAGTATTTTTGGCCTGGAAGGAGGAGTGGGTGACTTTCCGACAGATATCGCAGCCCACTGAACTTTCTTCTGTCGTCTGGCCAGAGACGGGATGGGGGGGGGGGGTGTGTGGGGGGTGTGTGTGTCACACAGCACCTAAACCCCAACTTTTTCTCCTCCATTCAATAAGTGGACAAAGCAAAGCTGCAGTTTCAAAAGCTCATCCTCCAGCGCTGCGTTGATCAGGACTTTGCTTAGAACCTATGGAGCCGAGCAGGAAGATTTAAGCCCTTTTGAATCATAAACTAATTGTGGGGTTGGGGGTGTCTTGAGCCCTAATTCCAAGGCTGCCTGGGAGGGGGTCACGGGAGAAGGGGGGACCCCCCGCAGGGTGCAGCCGAGGAGCCCAAGCCCACCCGAAGCGGAGGAAGAGGCCGATGGCGGGGAAGAGGAGGAGGAGGAGGAGGAGGAGGAGGAGTGGGGAGGATGCAGAGCCTGAGCTGTTTGGGGAGCAACAGCAGTTGCCAGGGGCGACGCGGTCCCCTCCCGTGTCCAGGGCGCGTCGCTAGGCAACGCGGGGAGCGCTTCCCAAACCAAACATCCCCATCCCCATCCCCGCCCGCCGCGAACGCGCACTAAATATGTCAGCGGGTATTTTCAGAAGCCCGGGAGGACTGACAAATAATTTCTTTGCTATAGTAACTGCGAAGGGAGGGCGAGGGGGGCGGGGGGGGCGGACCGTGGGGTTGGGTGCTTTGTTTTGGTTTTATTTTCCTTTATTTAATTGTTAGTTCAGGATAAAGGGATTAACAGGCTCGACAGTGTTCTTGAAAGCAGATGGCCAGGAAAGGAACAATTTTTGTGTGTGTTTTTAAAAATATCATTAAGGAGTTAACCTCCTTTGGAGGCAGTAGTAACCGGTCCTTCCACCAACCCCTGTGTCCCCAGTTTGCTGCCCGGGGGGAGGAACACCCCATGGCCAGAGCTACCCACAAACACACAAGTCCCTGAGCAAGTATTCTTTCAAACTTAAGCGTTTTTTCTACCTATTTGTAGATTCCTAGAAGTTTCCCAGCAGAATTTAGATCCCTTTCAAGCAGGATTTCGCTGACTTCAAACAGGTTTGCTTTTCTTGGTGGTATCTTTGAGTCCAGGGAAAGGCAGTCTGATGGGGAAATAAGCTTTCGGAGGGGGCATGTGTGGTTTTTGAGCACCCTCTGATTTAATAAAGAGGAGAAGCTCACCAGAAAGATGTTTTTTTCTAGTTCTATGACCATGGGAAACTAATTTACATTCTCTACTTTGCATTTTTTTACATTAAAGTTTGAGGCAACTAATGATAAACAAAAATTTATACAGACTCTGTAAGGGAGAGTTTGCTCTCTGTGGAAATAAAGAATAGAGACAGGCTTTTGTCGGGCTGGTGGAAAGGGATCATTGTCCTGGGTGCAGTGGTATGGTCTAAAACATAAAAGTTCTGCTGTGCTTGCTAATCATCATTAGCCCACATGCTGCCGTCACATCTTCCCTAATTCAATAGGAGTAGAATTTGGGCAGAATTTGTCCCTCCAACTTCTAAATCTAAGTTTAGGCATCCCAATAGTTCACCTTCACAGTGATCAAACCATAAAGTTTATCACTGAAGTCGCTCATTTCTAAGTGTGATGTGCTTTTAGGGCTCCCCTTGGCGTTTCTCTGGCATTTCTCTACTAAAGGTAGAGTCCTCCAGGGCTCTGCAATGGAACTGCAGCAAGGCTCCTGCTTCTCTGAGGCAGATGTCATGAAAAGCAGAAATCACTCAGCCACTGGATAAAAAATAAAATGTCCTAGGAACCAGCACTTTCTAAATAAGGTCTAAATAGGACTACAGAGATGATGAGGGGCCTGGAGCACCTCCCTTACAAGGAAAGGCTGAGGGACTTGGGTCTGTGTAGTCTGGAGAAGAGGAGCCTGAGGGGGAGATCTGATCAAGCCCATAATAAAGCCCATAAATACTGTCAAGAGGATGGGGTCAGTCTTTTTCCAGTGGTGCCCAATGACAGGACCAGACGTAACAGGCACCAACTGGAACATAAGAAGTTCCATCTAAACATGAGGAGGAACTTCTTCACTTTGAGGGTGGCAGAGCCCTGGCAGAGGCTGCCCAGAGAGGTGGCGGAGTCTCCATCTCTGGACACATTCAAACCCCCCCGGACACATTCCTGTACAACCTGCTCTGGTTGGACCTTCTTTGGCAGGGGGTTGGAGGAGATGATCTCCAGAGGTCCCTGCCAACCCCATATCATTCTGTAATTCCATTTAAAAAATTCTGTTTTTTCTTTAAGGATTATTTTTTTTAAACTATTGCTGATCTCAGCCCCCAAACTACTAGCAATCTTCTAGCATTTGATTGCTAGTCCTTCTTGGGGGGACTCGGGTGCCTCTTACATGAGAACAGTAGACCCATGAACATTTTGAAAGAGGTACCTGATCTTTTTCTTGTGATGTTCAGAGCAGCATTCAACAGAGAGCAGACACTCATGCACGACAGCCAAGAGTTTGGCATAGCTTGGCACCTTAAAAATGACAACTGAAAATCAAGAAGTATCATCACTTGAAGAATCTCCCCTACAAAGGGATAAAATACGCACCATTTGTAGCTGTTTGGGGTGATCTGGTAGCTTTTGCTGTCACTACAGAAAGAAAGTAACCTCAAAGGAAGTTCCTTGACAGTATCCCTACACATCCTACCAGTTGCCCTATGGTAGACTTCAGCGCTGACATCTCCAGGCTGTGTGAAATACAGTTAAAAGATGCTTTAACATTGTAACATTTGGCCAAGATAAGGACTTCAAAGGATAATTCTGGCTGAGAGGAACATCTCAGCCATGACAGCAGCAGAAGTACAGATGAATGTGTCAACTCTGGTCCTACTCAAATGCCAGCCCGTGAAGCAAATCAAAACTCACTGTCTAGACCCGCTCCCTTCTTGGTCCTTCCACCAAAAATTCCTGGAGTGATGACATCTTTGCTGGCATTGACCCAAGACCTATCAGCTCATTTCAGAGTGTAACAGAAGCTCACTGCCCCTAAAGACCCACTTCTTATTCCTTATTAAGATGGGCAAATGAAGTCCAAGATTCTTCTCATTCCATTCCTTTCTGCCAAGTGCCCTCATTCCTGGTTTAATATGCTAAAAAGTTACCCCCGGGATGAGGAAAACACATTAAAATTGAGAGTTGACACCTCTCATCTCCCATGTGGATGCTCGTGGGGGTTTTAGGGTTCCAGTTACTGGAGTCCTGTTATTCCCACACAGCTTTGCCTGACAAGAAAAAGGGTTTCCAGCTTTCCAACTCTTACTGAAAAAGTCAAAAGACGAACCCAATTGAAGAAAGTCACTATTTAAACAGTCAACCTTCTTTATTTTATTCTCCTAGTGGCTTTTAATCCAACTTTATACTTTGGGGAATTTCTGGCCTCTCAGAGGAGAGAGAAATTATTTGCAATCATACAGCAGCTCAAGCCCCGCCCCCCCATTTTATTTTTCAAAGTATCTTTCTGCTTTCGCTTTCCAGAAAATGTACATCCACTTCTTGCAAGAAGGAGAGCGATGTTAGAAGCGTTAAGCGTGACTGCAGGAGCTATTTCCAGTCTCTACAGCATTTACTGCCTGCGCTGAGCAGCATCTCGCAGAGGCCGTGAAATGCTAACCATCTCCAGAGTGCTCGAGATACAGTCCTAAATAGAAGGAAAAAGTCACTTTGAGAGATTTTTTTTTTTTTTTTTTTTGCCCATTCCATCGCCACAAACCATACAAAACTTTAACACCTCCCTTTGGCTAAAGCTTTCCAAGTTACACTTGAAAAACTGAAAAGGAAAAACAGATGGGGGGGGTGGGGGGGGTGGATAGAGATGATCCCACAGAGCTAAAATATCCATTAGTGGTAAATTCCACCATCTCCTCCCCCCTTCCAAAAAAAAAAAAAAAACCAAAAAAGAACCACGGGACTGCATGGGTCAGATTCCACCCGCAAACTGAGAAACCAGCTCCAACCACATTCACTCAGACAGCTCTTTTTATTCTCCTGCTTGTCTAACTGGCTGCTAAGCAACCCGAGCAGCATTGCTGCTCATATGCATTAAGTATTAACTATTATTTCATTCCTTCCCCCCCCACTCCCCCCCCTTTCTACAAAAAGGCAGAAACCTCTAT
>JAOQGH010000014.1:2112966-2130110 GCA_025769975.1 Gallinago jamesoni | reverse complement strand
CCACCTGGACACGTTCCTGTGGGACCTGCTCTGGGTGACCCTGCTCTGGCAGGGGGTTGGAGGAGATGATCTCCAGAAGTCCTTTCCAATCCCATATAATTCTGTGATTTTGTGATTCTGTAAGGGTTAAAAATACCCATTAAATTACCTGTAGGATGCTCTTGATGCAGGTGCTACAGGATGCATGGAATTTCCAGCATCAGCCACTTACCCCAAGCACCCTCATCAGGGGCTGAAGCCCTAATTTTTGGTGTACTGGGAGATGCAGCTACTCTGACCCAACCCCTGGAGGTAACTGCCTTTGTGCTGCCTGTGCAGGGATTCTAAAATCCTGATTTTATGTTTAGTGCCTGGAGTGAAGCAATGCAAACAGCCCCTCTGCTCTGCTGCGCCCAGCCCTTGCACGGGGAGAGGTGTCCCTTCCGAGCGGATTATCCCTCCTGGGATAATAAAGCCTTGATTTTGCCAGGACAGGTCACAAAAGAGGGGAGATGGCCAGCAGAAAGGATGTTGTTGCCCCACGTAAGAACAAGCTAAGGTAGAATTTGAGAGACTACACAGTGTGTGAGGCTCTCTGCTCCTCTCCCTCTGGGGGAACCAGTTCTCCTACCAGTTGGCAAGTACCACCCCCATCTTTGCCAAAGGAAACTCTTCCAGCAATTTCAGGAGACTTTTTTTGCCTTAAGAAACAGCAAATCAAAGTCGGGACAGGACAAAAGAAAGCAGCGGCTGCCAGTGTTTAGAAATGGCAGGGATACTTCAGGTCAGCAAAGAAATTCAGTGACATATTTATCTCCCCTTTTAAGACGGGTTCCAAATTTTGGTGACACTCCTGTACCCAAAGTAATTACCAGAACAACCCTTTAGAACGAAGGAGGAACTTGCTGCTGCAGACAATAAGGCCTCAGGACAACAGGAGGACTCCAAAGGTAGAAGGAAGTGGGGAGAAAAGGCTCCTGAGAGGCAGAGCCCAGCTCTCTTCCAGCCCAGTGACATTTTTGAGTAATTACAAAACCTTAAGATCCATTATAATGTTAATTTGCTGGCTAGTTGTTGTGGAGAAGTGTAATTAGATGTTGTGTAGCTACTATGCAGACTGGCAGGAATGCTAAGAATGCCTCCACATGCAAACCCAGCAACAGGAGAAAGAGCACGAGCTGGAGCAACCACGCACCTCTGGAGCCTGGGAAGGGGTCCCTGGTGGCAGAAGATCCTGGTATCAGACCCTCTCTTCAGATGCAGCAAAATACAAGCTGCCAAGCAACGACAATGTTCAGTCAAGCCACCAGCCAGTAAAGAATGAGAAGATCAGGTGTGCTTTGGTGTTCCAAAGCTTGACAACCCTTCTGGAGAAGGAATTGTTCCTAATATCCAACCTGAACTTCCCCCGGTGCAACTTAAGGCCCTTTCCTCTTGTCCCATCACCTGTTCCTTGGGAGAAGAGACCAACCCCCCCTGGCTACACCCTCCTTTCAGGGAGTTGGAGAGAGCGAGAAGGTCTCTCCCCAGCCTCCTTTTCTCCTGGGCTGAACACCCCCAGCTCCCTCAGCCGCTCCTCAGAAGTTCTCCAGACCCTTCTCCTTGTGCTCCAGCCCCTTCACCAGCTCCATTGCCCTTCTCTGGACACGCTCCAGCCCCTCAATATCTTTCCTGTCATAAGGGGCCCAAAACTGGACACAGAACTCAAGGTGGAGCCTCACCAGCGCCCAGTACAGCGGGACCACCACTGCCCCAGTCCCACTGGCCATACTATTGCTGATACAGGCCAGGAAGAGGGGTACCGCTCTCCATCACACTGCCAGGCTCCAAACAAAGAAACCTGTATTTGCCTCAACTGAGAGCATCCTATTGATTTATGTCACCATTTTCATCTAAGTTTTCAGGCTAAATGTTTTCTCTAATACAGGCCAGCCAGAAAGTGTTTGGTTTTCAAATTATGAGACGTTTCTTGGGTTGGGGCTGCACCCGTAAGCAACAAGTGGGCTTGTAAGTGGGCTGCAGCTGAGGATGACAAAACCTTTCAAAATTAAAGCAAATCTCTTCATACACAACGACTCTGCCCATTGCGCAATTAAGAGAAGGAATAATCATGGGGTTTGGTTTTTTTTTTTTCTAAAAACTAATCTCACCACACATTTGGAACCTGAATCAGACACCATTTCATTTCTGAAACACACCTGTATTAAAAGGACTGCCAGATTTGATAGAAATTTTCCTCCACAAAATAAATTGATTAAATGAAAACTAAATTGGAGTCCCTAAAGCTTTGTAATAGTAAACTTCATGGAGCAGTTTTGCAATTTGCAGGTGGAAATACAGAAGAGCATTCATTTGCAGTCTATGGCAAGCATCTAGTTACTCTGCAAAATAACATTTTTAAGCTATCAATAGTATCTAAATAATTCAGGGCTGGAAAAAACAAATCTATCTCCTCTAGAAAGGAAAGCCTTCAGCTGCTGAGAACAAAGTAACCACCATTCTCAGGCCAAATAATCAGCAAAGCAAATACTAGAAGAAAAGTGCTACAACATTAACAAGGAGAAAGGTTTTCTAGGAATGCACTTGCAGTCCAAAATATGAGCAGAATTTTGTAACAGAGCACATTTTATATGTTCAAGGTTTTACAAAGGAGCAGGTAAAGCAGAGCGAGAAGCAATGTCCCCAGCATCACTGCCTTCTCCTGGGTGATCACAGGAGACAGTGAATTGATGTGACAAAGTGGGTGACCACGAGGCTCAGCAGTTGGGACACCTTTCCTGCTTATTTTTTTTTTTCTTAATAGATATTTCAGATGGCAACAGCCTGTCACGCTTGTTTGTCAGGCAGAGTTTAAGTGTCCTGTGCCACTCCATCACCGACACAGCCCACACCACGCTCTTGTGTTCATCTCACGGCGATGTCCCACGCACTCCCGGGCCCTTGGCAGTAAGAATCACACAGCTTTTAATTCTTAAATCGTATGAATGAGTTGGAGTAAGGGGAGGGAGGAATTGGGCCTCTTCTGCCAGGTTCCTGGAGGAACGCGGAACTCCCTCGGCCACCCGGATGTTTGTATATTCACATAAAGAGCCTAATTAACAGCGCAAGAATTAACAAAACTTGCTATTGTTAAAAGCAAGGTCAGCCTCCCTTGCAGTGACACCCCAGCTGACTTAAAAACTTCTGTAAAAAGCAGCTATTTTCTTTCTGGAACTCCCAAGAAGGTAGAAGGATGCTGTTGGAGCTGTAGCACCCCAAGAGCCATGCCTCCAGGAGCACCAGTTGAATATTACTGGTTTGAAGCATCCTCTATAATTGCCCGAAGCATCGACCCGTTCCGGGTTTTTGCAAAAAACCACAGTGGAAGAAACACTGAATTGCTCTGAACCCTCCGCAGCAACTTTTCCCCTTTCTGCTGCTGCGAAGAACAATGAAGATTTGTCATTGTAGGAAACAGAGGGAGATCGGGCTGAGACACTGAGAGCCAAGACCCTGCTCCTCTGTGGGGGCTGGAAGGCTCCCAACGGATTTTTTCCGTAAAAGAGAGTGCCCGGGTGTCTTGATTTAATCACCTCAAAGTGATTCTCCTCTCTGAGCTGCGCAGCTTCAAAAGCGTCGGAGGAATCAGTCAACATTCATATTTTCCAGTGGTATTGGGGATATGCTGCTTTTTTTTCCCTTTTGTAAATTATGAATTGTTTAGCTATCGAACCATTATTGCCCTCAGTGAATTTTCCTTTCATTGCTTGAATTGCATAAACCAGTCTTTAAAAAGAAAGCCAGAAGAGAGATGCTAACACAAACCTCTCCATCCCATACGGTAAATCCCCCGTTTGCACCGTTCTTCCCCAAATAGGCAAAGGAAAAAAAAGACATTTATGAAGGGGAGAGAGGCCAGGTCAAAGATGGGGTTTGGCACTGTCAAATGAAATATCAGTTTATTCTTTTACCTAAGGTATGGGACTGGGGTTTCTACAACATCCATGCACAACCCTTCCCTGCTCCCTGACTCACAGGTCTCTCTCTCATGGGCTATGATCTGTAGGTATTTACGAGCCAAACGTGCTTCAAACAACTCAAAGCATTTTTAAAAAGCTTCCAATACCTCAAGAGAGCCTCGGTTCAGCAGGTAGCCAGCAAAGGCCATTCTCTGCCAATTTTAAAAGCAGAATGATTTGTTCTCTTAAAAAACAGTTAACCTTTTCAGAGGCTCCTTTATGTACCGAGAAGAGCTTCAGATGGGGAATAGAGGGAAGAGTTTCTTCAGTGCAGCCAGATGGAATTCCAAATCCAGCCAGTTTAGCCAGGGAGCTAAGGGGAAGATGTCAAAACATGCTTTCCATTAACGTAATAGCAGAAAACACAACTGGTTTAAAATATTATATACCAACAATTACTGCTCGGCTAACAGAACCTTTGCCAATAGGAGTGATTTTATAACCATGGTTAGTTTAAACCAACAACAACAGAGTTGTAAGTCAGCAATATGGTATTTTATTCTTAAATATTTGCTCGGGATGCTACTTGACATCAGACTTCAGTCAAAATAAACTTTAGCAAATGATATGTTAAATGATCCCATCTGTCTGCTTCAAAGGCAAAAAAAAAGTAGATTTTGTTAATCCTGAATTTTCAGTTCAATCTTCCAAAACGGAAAGGTCGGTTTCTGCTATTATTTAGCGTGTTATAAATGAAAAGCGAATGGGCTGAGTTTGGTGCTATAGGTCAGAGGAGCACACACAGTCGAGACATTAACAACTGTTTTTAAAAATCAAGTACGACATTAATTTTCTTCATGGGGAAGTTTTACTTTCTGCAGATGGAAGGGGAAAAGGAAAACACCGTCACCTTCTCTGCATCTGCACTGATGCTGCTCCAGCAAAAAGCACTCCACGAGAAATAATGCACATTGTTCAGCTGAGCGTTCATATCAGATTATATTTTTTTTTTCCTTCTGCAATTGTTATATGCTAAAAAGTCAGCTGGCTTACCCTCCAGCCCCACCACGGATCTACATAGGGTTGTCTCAACCCAAGAAAGAGACCTGAAGGAGTACTATAAGACATTTATACCAAGTTCCCGAGCGACATTGTTGTCTCTAGGATAGAGGCAGTTACAGTGATGATGCCAGAAGCCATTTGCAAAGGGGAAAGAAAACCAAAAGAAATTAAAAAAAGAAGTTGTATTCGCAGCCTTAATCTCCAGATCCGTGGGTGTGTGCACACGCGTGTCCAAGGGAGAAGGGCGTTTGTGCTTCTGAAGTGGGAAAACTCCCGCTGTGGTTAGAAACTCATAAAATGGCATTGGTACAGACATTAGTTTACCTTCCAAAATAGATTTTCAACACATTGTCGTCTCAAAGGAACAACACCGTCAACTCGCTGTGCCCAGCTGAGGACAATTTCAGGGGATGGAGAGGGAGACAGACTTTTAAAATTAAAATACTCTGTTATTACATTTTTGGACTGTATTATTGCATACCTTCCAGAAGTGATCAGAGTATTCTAGTGCTGGTTTGGGGGAAAAAATAAGACTTCCAGCTAACAGGCAGTAGGTCAACCCTTATCTTAACTTTCTGATGCAAGAAAATTAGTGTAATTTTCATAAACTTGAGAAAAAGGCATAAAAATGAGAGGCCACAGGCTATCAGTTCTTACCAACTTCCAATTCCCTATTAGCTTAGGGTGGCTACAAGCCAGAAGTGTAAATTAATTAATATTTAATAAATAAATGAAAATGTAAATCAAGGTAAATAAAAATGTAAATAAATTAAAAGGAGCCATTAATCCATAGACACTTTCCTTTTCTCCAGCAGGACTATTGTGTAATGTTCTATCTAATCACTTAATTCAACCCTCACCTATGAAGAAAGCAGTTTGAAATGAGGAGGTGCATTCAAAACTTTCGCCGTGGAACATTTTGACGTCCAACATCAGAATAGAAATTCAACCAAGTCGCTGCCAAAATGAAAGCTATCACAAAAATTCCTTAATGGTAGACTAATAAGAGGCTAATCACCAAGGTATTAAGTCAGTCTTCAGGGAACATGAATAAGAATTGCAATGTATGATGTATTAATTCAGTTATTTGGTGGCATTTAAGAAAAAAGCTGGAGTTTTAAGGACATGAGGTTTGAATACAGCTGGAAAAATTCAATCCTCAACATAAATCGTCTCTTGAAATGTGGAAAGAGAAGGAGTGTCACCAAAGTTCATGCTCCCAAATATTTTTCCCCCCTTTGGCAGCATCCAGAGGGGAAAAGGCAGAGACATAACCATAGAATCATTTAGGTTGGAAAAGACCTTTAATAACAACACCATCCGAAAAAAGGCATGTGATTTTGATCAGCGAGTAAAACTGCAATCATCTGAGGATTTTAAAGTGCTTTACAAATATTAATCCTTACAAGTATCCCCATCTCAACTTTCTGGCTCCTGGAAAAAAAGGCAGGTATTGAATTTTTCCCTAATGGAAAATAGAAATGGAAGCACAGAGCAAATAAAGCAAGTTTTCCCCAAAACAGACTCAGAAGTACTAATACATGTGGATCCCAGGTCCAAAAAAAAAGACGGGACTAGCTAGATCAGACTAACTTATACCTCAGAGCAGAGTAGGTGGGAGATTCTGATTCTAAGGTGGCTCGGAAACCCCAGATGTTTTGATATTAAAATGTTGCCTTTCAGTCCCCATCAAGAAAGTGATGATTAGTGTTTTTTACAAATGAGATACTAAGACAGATGTCACAGGGTACCTGTGGAGCGAAAGACAAAGCACATTTCCTTCCAGGGCAACAGTGGGGGCCTTTAAAATTCCTCAGCATTACAATAAGGCAGATGATGGTTTTATGAGTGATTACATCCATGAAAAAGATGCAGAAAAGTGTGTATTTAGGAGAGGGTCACCCTGGAAACCACTATCCAGCTCAGCTGAAATCCACCGTGACAATGGATACAGAGGAATAAACAGAAAGGCATTGCCTGGCCATCACTCGTGTGTGATACAACCAGACACTGACTCCCAAAAATCACCTTTAAAAATGAGGACAAAGGAGGCTGTTCATTCTCTGGGAAGTTGATCTCTAAAAGGGTTACGTATCTTAAATAGCCTGAAGATCCCTCACTCGAGGCACATGGGGCTCTTCCCTGGTAACGAAGGGCTGTGGCGACAGCTCTTCCCAAAAGCACGGAGATGACGCAGCAGCAGATGAGGCACTGCACTGGAATGTCTTGGATGGGGACTGCAGAGAAGGTTTCTGTGACGGATAAAACACTCTGCCAGCACAAAATAAGTAATCCCCCATCTCTGTCGGAAGACAATCTCTGCTCTGCCTTTTCCACGAAGCCACTGTGAGCTCTTTGGGGCTGCCCTGGATAACGGGTTATCAGGGTAAGGAGGGGCTTCCCGGCACCATAACAGCTCAAACGTTCATGGTTCTTAACTGATATCAGATAATAAATCTTAAAAGAAGCAATTTCTACTTAGTGCCTCTACCTCAAGAAAGATTAAATCACGAACTGACTCAACATTTCAGCAGGCAGGTAAACTTCTGGGAACACATAGTTTATTAAACATTAGAGAAATGGTGGCTTCACTTTTGATCTAACAAGTTGGGGGGGGGGGTTGCTGTTTTGTTGGTTGTGGGGTTTTGTTTGGTTTGATTGGTTGATTTTTTTCTTAAAGATTTTAAAATTCTGAGCAGCATCTAGATTGGGAAGAATAAAAACATGGGAAACAGCAGCGGTAAGAATCAAAAAAGCACTTTTGCTGTTCCAGTATAATTCAAAACATGAATTACCTGGCTCACAACTCCTTACCTCCCACAATCATTTCTGATGGTTGCAGCACACAAGACAATACTCTGAAATTTAAATAAGCCAATTTATTAGCACAGCAAGCAGCAGTTCTCACCATCTAAAGTGCTTCCTGCTGGCCAGTGGCTCTTCTTCTGCTGAATATTATCTGATCACGGTGATGGGAGCAATCTTAGGGGAACTACCAGAGTAAATGCTGTTCCTAAAGGAAACCACCGACACCACCAGATCCCCCAGGCTACGTCCCAGCCCCTGTAGGTTGTCAGCCTCAGCAGAACCTGGTGCCTCAAACATGAAGGGTGAATTTTGGATTTATGGCTTGAGGGAAGGTAATTAATATAGGAAAATCTACATTCTGAGTTCAAACAACTGTGGAGGAGAGGTAGCCCCTGTTTTTTTCACAGGTTTTAGGACCCGGTGCAAGATATTTCACTTTCCTGGTGGGTGCAAGTCTTCTGAACAACAGTGCCCATCTATCATATTAAGAAGAATAAATATTTGCTAGGAAGAAGGAAGCTCTGAAGATTAGCTTGGTGACCAGAAGTCATTATTTCTCTTATTATCTCTACATATTAAAGAAAAATTTCCTCCCATGATTGGTCATTTAAGGTCATGAATATTTGAAAAGGTCTGCATTTCATCTTTTAGGGGGAAGAGGGTGGGGGTTTACACAGCACATATTTTGTTTAAATGCAAGGACTGAAGATAAACTAGACAGAACTGATCCACAAGCACTTATTCACATCTCCCCCACGTTTCACAGCCCAGAGATGAATTTCAAGTTGTGTTTTTAACTGTACCATCCAAAACAGTTTAGGGGAGGAAAAAGAAGGAGAAAGACATCCTTGCACAGACCCACGAGGTGACAACACTGATGAACAGCCTACCTACAACACAGCGAGAGGTTGGGCTTATCTCAGAGCTCGCTTCCTCCTTTCTGCAAGCTTCGTCTCACAGTGGCTATGCAAGAAGTCTCTTTGCTGCCCAAACAAGAAAACATTCTGAGTAAGAGAAAATCTGAGACTACTGCCTCTTTGCCAGAAAGGGGGCCAGAAAGGCCCCAGATCTGGCTGAACCGACTGAAATATCTGTGCACAATCCACCCATCAGTATCATCTCCCATGAGCATCCCCAAGCTGGATGGAGAAGGGCCATTTGTCCATGTAATTCTTCATCTCCAAACCCTTCCCTTCCCTGTCTGGGTTGCAGCAGTCTGGAAGGGTTTGGCTGAGCAGCAGAGAACAGGTACACTCACCCGAGGAAGGTGGTGATACCCTGCTCGGTAGGGACAGGCTGCCTTCTCCACCCTTCCCAGCAAAGCCCTGCTTTGTCCAGATGGGAACCCACCTCTGTCCTCGGACACCGGTGAGAACCTCTGCCACCCCAGCCATGGGCTGATGGGGAAAGGAATGCCCTCTGCATTTGGAGTTGCTCTCCCTGTGCCTTGTTAACCAGTCCCACAGACTCGTTTATACACCCAGTAGAGGATGCTTAAGACCAGTAAGGTTGTCCACCACCAGCCAGTAAACCCATCCCAGCCACAAGAAACACTAATCCAACCCACACATTATCAAGCACTGGTTCAGCTCAGGATCAGATCTTGGAGAAAGCCAAGCAAGGAAAAGAAAAAGGCCTTTTCCCATGAACTAATTAGAGCTCCACCACAACCACACCTGGTCCTGGGAGCAACACAACATGGGCAGAAGCAATCATCAGAACCAACGTGCTCAGATCATCTGGATTGTTCCTGCCTTTGAACATGGTTTCCAAAAGGTGCTATTCTAGAAGAAATATGCATAATAATGACCATAAATAACCTTTCCAAATCAAGCAAACAGAATCATTTCAACCAGTCTTGCATTCAGGCCACTGCATCACAGTGTAGGGCTGCTGGATGCCTATATACAATAATAATGAAAATTAAATTCTCAGTGCCCCCATTTGTCTAATCACTAAAGCACTGGTTTAGGGAAAAAAAAAAAAGTCCTTGTAAAATGTCCCACTAACAATGTGTACAAAACAGGTAACACCCTCTACCCAAAGCTGGCTATCTGTGGACTAATATGCCACATGAGAATTTTCTTTTATACTCCCAATTATGCTCATAAACATGAAGATTTAGGTTCCTCCTAAAATGTTGCCTTATCTAACCCAGGTAGGAGTTTTATCTGTCAGCATAAGGTTCCTTTTTCTAAAGCCCCCTGATCTCCCAGCATCCCAGATCCCCTCCACCAGAGATTAGAAAAAAACAGAATAACTAATATAATTCCCCAAACAAGGTGGATGTTTGATCAGCTGTGTGTGAAGGCAGAAATTATCCAGAATAGTTCCAGGGTTGTCATGGTGGCAATGGGATCTTCAGCTGATACTAAAGAATAGTCTCACAATGACTAGCTAAGGAAATTGCTTATTATGCTTAGGTTGTTTGCTTATAATCATTCCACCTGCGCCTTTTCCTTTCTCTCGTCTTCCCCTGATGTTTCTTGTCAGTCTTAGCCAGTGACATCTCCAAAAGAAGGAGCATCCTTAATTAAGGACTCAGTTCAATGGAACCCTTTGCCTTGCGTTAACCTCCAAGAACCACCAACCACGTAATCCCAGACAAACTCCTGAGTAACTGGAATAACAATGGATTCAACACTGATTTTATCCCAGCGTTTCCAAATGAGTTGGACACTTACAAAGCTCAGCTATGGAGACAGAAAGGACTTTTTTCACATCCAGATTCACCCATGCCACGTGGACTTTACAAGGATTCACTGGTCTATAACGTGCCCACCAAGGCGTGTACCAGCATGGGTTCAGTTCCCAATGAGAAAGGCAAAAATGTGCACTCCAAAGCTGCACGGGAAAAGAGTAAATCCAGCCAGGATGGGGGAAATATAATTGCACCTGCCAACATCTCCATCCAGGAGCCATTTGGTGGCTAAGGGAGGTGGCAGCAAGACTGGAGGCTGGTCTCCTGCCCCAAACCCTGGAGCTTGTTGCCACATACCACCGGACAACCCGAGTCCTTCCCTATGGGCAGGCAATGTTTTGGAAACCCCAACCCACACTGTGAATTTCTCCCAAGAGAACAGCATCAGCTGCCAAAGTGCAGACAGAAACACCCCTCTTTGGCACCACGTAAGGCAGCAAAATTCACAGCATAGATGCAGCGAGCACCAGAAAAGCACTTTTGTCAGCTCAGCTTGGGCTGCCCCGAGAGGCGGAACAAGTCCTGGAGGGCTGGTGTCCACACAGAGACACTGCTACATGCATCTTGGAGGTGGTAGCATCCACAGGAGCCTTTTCCTTCTTTCTGGTTGTTCTGCATTTTCTTTGTAAGGACTAGAGACTTTGTGAAAACTAGAGATGCCCTGAAGGAGTCTGAGCACCGAGTCACTCTGCTGCAGAAGACAGGGACACGTCTCAAACTGCTGGTCTTCATCACAGCCTACACACAGGTACCTGCTGTCGATTGTCCTCGTACACACTCAGTCATTCCCATTCCTGCACATAAAGCCAGGAAAGAACCACCTCAAATAGACAAAAAATCATTTGTGGAGACTGGACAAACATAATACACATCAATGAACCAAATGCTGCAGCAGCGAGGAATACCGCTGCAGTCAATGCAATTATTTCTTCTGTCACCTTCTTGCCAGAGACCCTGAGAATTTCCTTCAAAGTACAAATTTGTGACAAGAAAACAAAGAATCCGATTTTTTTTTTTTTTTGGCATTGGCTTTATATAAAGTCATCACTGGTACAAGATTCTGACCCCAGTTTATTGAAAGCACCTGCAATGTTCAATTGTGAATCTCTTTCAGGGCTTCATCGCTACGTGACATTTCTACTATGCTGAAAGTTCTTATTTATTAAGGTCAAAAATTCTTAATTTCTTAATAGAAATCTAATTTAGAGAAAAAAAGCAAGCTGATCAGTTGCCTTTAAATTACTTTTCAAATGTCTTCATTTGGCATTTCTACAGCTCTTAGTGCCTGTGTAACACCAGGTCAACAAACCAAAACAGTTTATAAAGTTCTGTTTGGGAAGACTCTTGCTTCTGTTCCGATTTAAAATACCCCTCGTAAATTTGTCTCTGGATAGATACCGTCTAACCCCCAGTGCTGGAACTGAGCAAGAAAATCATCATCATCAGAAGATGTATTCATTGACATGAAACCACATGTCTACACATAACTATATATTGTTTTAACAAGTTGGCTGAATTAAAGACATTTAAACTTTTCCAGTCCTTCTGTTTTAGCCGGGTAAAACGCGGCCGTAGCTACCTTTCATATAAATATGACCCAAAGCTGAAAGTGTGTTTAGTTTTTTCCCTTTCCCCCCCAAACTGGGAGCAGTTTGCGGGCTGATGTGCCTTGAAATAATTTTCTCCATGCTTTCTTTGTTCAGAAAAGTGATTTTCTATTGGTAGTGTGCTGTGCAAAAGGATTCCTCTTTGCTCAGTGTATCAAGGAGCACATGGCTTGCACTGAATAAATGTTTTCTTGTTTATTTATGTATTTACGGCTTAATTAGTTCATATGCTACTTAGATGGAAACGGCTTAATGTGAGAAAGCCAGCAATTTTTTTTACAATAAAGTGGATTTGTGAAGGCTTGAACACAGGAATAATCACAGAATCTTAGTGGTTGGAAGGGACCTTTGAGATCATCGAGTCCACCAGATATATAAATATATATAAATAAAGAACCACCAGTCCAAAGAAGACAAAATACCCAGTCCCAAAGTGCAGATTAGGGGAGAAAAACCTCACATGGGTTTCAAATATTGAGAAACACGATCACGGATCCCGGAGCTGACACACACGGGGAGGTGGAGGGGCTCCTCTCCGCAGCACCCACGGCGAGCCCTGGCACGCCGGCGCGGGCAGTGCTTGGCTCCAGCTGGCCGGCGGCCAGCCCTGAGCTGCGCTGGCATTTCTTTGGAGGGAGGGGAAAGAAAGGAGGCAGGGGGGGCAGAAAAACTTGGTTTAAATATAACTCGGCAGCCTCCAGCAGAAACTTTGGCTGAGAAGGCGGGTGGGAAGATACGCCTGTTGAATCAGCAGTGCCCTGCCTGCGCTGTGACTCCGCACGCCGCAGGACGCTTTTAGCTCCGGAGTACTAAAAGTGAACAAGGAAAATATGCTAAAATACGTTAAAACAGCTATGTTTACAGGCCTGTATTAAAAGGGAAAACATGTTGTGATTAAACGTAACAGCTGTCAATGCTCTGAGGTGTTACAAGCATAAGACTATTTAAAGACAATGACTGGCGCCATCTATTTCGCTGCGATGGAGCTGGGAAAAGCTACAGTTATTAACGACTGACTGAGGCTTTACATTTGGGGGCAGCCCTGAAGTTGTCACAGAGGGGGTAACGAGGGTAACAAAGTGACTTTTTGTGGCAACAAATACTCTCAACCAGAGAATTTACCCCAACAGATAAGCAGGACACGCGACATCAGTGGCACTAGCTGCTCGAGGTCTTCAGCCTTAAATTACCATTTCAGATTTACACATGCAAAAATATACAGAAAGCGTGTTTTTAATGTACCTCCACATACATAACACATGATTTAACAGCGACTCTCTCTAGACCTCACTCAGCCTCAAGGTCTGAGATGGACGACCCAGTCCCTCCCTCCCACCCCTCCTGGGGGGGACTCAATGGGACACGTGGTGCCCAATCCCCTGATGAAGACAGGTCTCCGTTCATATGCCAAACATACAAATTTATAAGCCAAACCTACAAATTTATAAGCCAAACCTACAAATCTATACGCCAAACCTACAAAATGCTCCTTGAGAGGACAGATCTGATGCTAAGGGAGAATTTGCTGCACTGGGCCATGGCCACGGCCCCCGGAGTGTCACCTGCAGGGCTTGCAGCCTCACCGGCTGCTGGACCCTTCCACAGAGAAGAATTGGCACTCAAGGCCCCAGGACAGGGACAGGCAGGGCCCCAGGACAGGGACGTGATGCTATGAGAGGAATTCATGAGATGCAAATGGCACAGCAGGGAAATGCAGAGCGGGGCCCGTGTCTGCGGAATCCCCATGCGAAGTCCGAGGGACCTGGCTCTTGCATTCCTCTGTGGCAGCGGATGCTCTTATCACCATCCACCAACACACTGGGACCGTTCCCATTTCGCACTGGGATCATTCCCATTTTGCGGAAAGCAAGCAGGGACAGAGACATTACAGTTGTCAACCCCTGGCTTGCTTTCTTGTGAGCTTTCAGACTTAAGGCCAAGATGCTGCTGTTATCTGAGAAGCCAGATTCCATTGAAAAAGATGAGTATTTCTAAACCTCACCGGTTTGTTCACAAACACCTTTGAGAACACCAACTCTAAAGGCTTCAGCCAAACAAACAGAGCATGCCCACATCTGTATAGGCCGGAAGGCAAATGCAAAACATCTCACAAAATTCAAATAAATTTTACATCCCTTGGGACAGCAACATTGAGAGGTAAAGAAACAGTTTGTTGTTGTTGTTTTTTTTTAAATATGAACTAAGAATTTCAAAACAAACCAGTAAGTGTCAACGCGGGAAGCACCGCATTCCATTCCCCACGTCAGATCACCCCCACCCACAAATCAGTTCTAGAAGTGTGGCTTTTCCTTCAGCCCCTCTAGAAGTCAAACTTTGCTCATCCTTGGCTCCCTCGACAGAGAAAGAGATCATCAGAGCCTGATTCAGTCCATCCCGCAAGAGGTGACGATGAGAGGGCCTCCCGAGATGCCTTCCCTTCCACACCACCTGCCTTCCAACTTTAAAATAAACCCTAAAATAAAATAAAACCTAAGACTGAATTGTTCTTAAACCGACTGAAGCAAACTCACACCAAGAAGCCAAACAGGAGAGGCACGGAAGGAACCCCAACCTAAGGGAGCTCCAAAGCTTAAGGTTTCAAAGCTTAAGGCTTTGGACACTGATTTTTATTTATTTATATATTTATTTTTAAGCCAGCAATTACTCTCTATTCTCAAATGATTTGTAACAGAGAGGGAGAGTTGAAAAGTTCGGGCATAAGTGGATGAAAAAAAGCCTTGAGTAACCAATGAACCCGAAGCTGAGCATGGTCAGTTTAAAGATATTCCAAGCCCCAAAACATAATTTTTTTTAAATTATAATTTATTCTGCTTTGCTCTTTAATTAAGATTTGCCTCTTTCAATAGCAAAACCAAAAAAAAGACTTTAGAGTAGCATCTAAGTCAAAAAATGGAAAGATTTAATCAGGCGGCAGGAACTCACGCTCGAAATAGGCACACGGACAAAATGCTGCTGGAACAGGAGACGAGCCCTGTTTCACAACGTCCTTTATTCCAAGCAAACAGGAGAGACCAACTCGGGAATAGACGGCAGATGCTTAAAAATAAGTCCTCTTGCAATTTTCCCTCCTTTCTAAGCCCGACGACACAGCAAAGCGCGGGGATTTCAGAGCTCTGGCAAACTAAAGGGATGAGCTGGAGTTGAAATCAACAACACCACCCCCCCCCCCCCCCACACACACACACACACTCCCGGTAAGACCGGCAGGAGTGCCGGGGGGGGAGGGGGAAGAAAGAGGCGACACAAAAGGTAAAGAAGCTTTTTAAGAGGCAGACAGGGGGGGGCTGGCTGCCCCCTGTCCCCCCCCCTGCCCAGCTCGGGGACCCGGAGCCCGGCGGGGTCTGCATCATCCCAGGTTTGTCGCTGAACAGGACCCGCTGCTCGGAGCTTGGGGGGGGAACGGGAGGGACGGGGGGAGGTTGGGGGGGGGGTGGAGAGGAGGAGGGAAGGGGAAAACGCGACCCGGGGAGAAGTTTGGGACCGGGGGGGGGTGGGTGTGCTGCCCGCTTCCCCCCTTTCCACACACCCCCCCGCCGGTTGGGATGGGCGCTGGGCGGGCAGGGCGCGGAGCGGTGGCCCCGGGGAGGGGGAGTGGGGGAGGGTTGAAGATGTCACCTCCCCCGCTCCGCCCGGCCCCGACGCCGCTCCCAACTTTCCGGGGGAGGCGTGGGGGAGCTCCTCCAGCCCCGGGCCGGGGGTGGGGGGGTGAGTGTGAAAGACGGGGGGGGGGGGAGAACCGAACCGCTCTGAAGAGAGGGTGGGACCGGGCCAGCAGAGTGGGGGGGGGGCCTCACAGAGACTTCCCGAAGGCCTCACCTCACCACCCCCCCGCTTCGTTCCCTTCCCCACACACACACACACACACACACCCCACACCCCCCCGCCGCGGGCCCCCTTCAGCGGGCGGGACCCCCGCGGCCCGGGCCCCCGCTCACCTGCCCTCCCCGCCGGGTGCCGAGGGCTGTGCTGGGCTCCGGCCGCCGAGGCCGCGCGTTGCTGCCGTTGGCAAGTAACAGTCTCCAGGGCTACGGTCACTATGGCGCCTGGCGCCGGGCCGCGAGGCAACTGTTGCTACCCTCTCCCCCGTAACGTCACCGCCCGGCCACGCCCATCAGGCCCGCGGCGATTGGCGGAGAGGCCGTCCGTCAGCGGGGGGGCGGGAGGAGGCGGGGACGAGCCAATGGCGGAGGGGTAGGGGCGGGGCGGAGAGTTGGCGCGCGCTTTGGCGCCTCAGCCGCGGGGCGGGCGTGGGGAGGGGGTGTGCGGGGGGAGCGGGAAGCGTGGGACGGAGCGGGACGGTACGGGACGGACACGGGGACACGGGGGGGGACACGGGGCATGGAGGAGGGACACGGGGCGTGGGGGGGTATAACGCAGCGATCCGGTGCGCTCCGCCCCTGGAAACGGGGAAAAAAAAGGTAGTAGTTAAATTTCTCCCTCTGTTAAATATTAATATTGCATGTTAAATCTTAATATTTAATATTAAAAATTTCCCGTGGCCTCGGGCGGGCTTCTCCGAGTTTCTCCTTACCTGAGCTCCCAGTAGCCCGTGACATCAAACCGTTTCCATAGCAACCAGCTCTGAAGTCACAGCCAACAGAAGTTGGGGGGGGGGGGCTGATGGAAAAACCGGGTTGGGGGGTCCTAGTTTAGTATAAATTATAGAAATATAATTAAATTGCTGCTCAGCATCCCTATGCACAGGAATGTGCTCCCACTTTCCCCCCCCCCGGGGCAGGTGGAATGAGGCACCGGCACCCCTTGGAGACCAAAAATTTGGGTGCTGCGATGGGGGAGGATGGAAGCAGCAGCATCGTCCCCGCAACGCAAAGTGTGCAGTGTGACAAGGGTTTGGGATGCTCCAAAGAGACCTTAGAGCCCCTTCCAGTCCCTCAAGGGGCTCCAGGAAAGCTGGGGGGGACTCTTGATCAGGGAGGGGAGCCACAGGACAAGGGGGAAGGGTTTGACCCTGAAAGAGGGGAGATGGAGCTGAGATGTGGGGAAGAACTTGTTTGGTGTGAGGGTGGT
>JAOQGH010000014.1:2100127-2112648 GCA_025769975.1 Gallinago jamesoni | reverse complement strand
GGTGTGGTGGGAGGTGTCCCTGCCCAGGGCAGAGGGTGGCACTGGATGGGCTTTGAGGTCCCTTCCAACCCAAACCAGTCTGTGACTGTGATTCTACACGGGAATGGGGAAAACCCACCATAGTTCACGGGTGGGAAGAGAGAAAATGAAGCCCAAACTACAGCCTCTGGATGCAGAGAACTGAAAAAGCAGCAGGTCCCTTGGGTCCGCTCTTTCTTCCCTCCAATGAACGTCCCAGCTGCGTCTGAGAATCCGTGTTATCCCGCACAGACATGCCCTGCTTCCACACCTGGGAGCGGTTCAGACTGGAAACTCAGCAGATTCCAGGTGGAGAGGCTGGAAACAGTGCGCTGGGTGACAAAGGGGGTTTGTAGCCTCGGGCTTCCTTTTCCAGTCTGGACAGAAAGGAATGGCAGCGCTCCCCCTGGCAGCGGCTGCTGTCCTGGACACATGCAGACTTTAATCTATCCCTAAGGGAAGCCTTTAGTCCTTCGTTTTTGGGGGGGAAATACGGGATTTTTGATAGTAGGCATCACAAATTCTTCCCCTGCAGGGTTGGGATGCTCCTCTGGATACACATTCCTATAAAAACAGATCAGTGTGTACACACCTTCCCAGGCGGGTAAAGCAATTAGAAATTAATACTGAGTGGTTGCAAGAAGCCCAGCTTGTGCTGAGCCATCGTGTCCTGGTCCTTTCGCAAAGAATGGCCAAATCCTCTTGTTTTCTGGCATTTCATGTTAGCTGAGTTTTTGCCTCTGGCCCTAAGAAAGAGAGAGTGAAGGAATCATGGATGTTGCTATTAGTGTGATGATTTTTTCCTTTTTCACCTTGCATTTGTAACAGGGAATGAATTAAAACGTATTTGAAAGTTAAGATGGTTTCTTTGGTTCAGATTCTGAGAGGTTTGTCTTCCCAACCAAAGGGTCTTTTGACAGTCTCATGATGATGATGATGATGACGATGATGAACCTGGTCATGGCTTTGTGGTTACGGTTTAATACAGTTTTTTGTTCCTAAGGAAGAAATTATGAAGGGGGGGGGGGATAAAAAAACCCTCCCACCAGCACCCATCAACCCGGATGCTTTGGAACCAGCCTGTCCCACGCAGAGTTAACCCCATCCTTTATCCTGGACATTTCTTGGAAGTTTAATATGCCGGGCAGGTCTGAAATGGCTTAAGACACTTTCTTTAATAGTGGGAGAGGGAGATGCTCCGCTCCCCATGGTCTCTCCTGTTTATTTGAACCTGAAAACCCACACGTGCTCGAGGTCGGTCACAGTTCCTAAATCTCTGGCTTTTGAAAGCAGGTGCTGCCAAGGAAAGCTGCATTTTTTTAATAAATCTTTTCAGAATAGTTTCGTCTGGGGGGGATTTTGTTGGGCCCCACCCCATTAAACCCAACAGAACCACCACGTGTGCTTTTCAGTCGCTTCGGAAAATTCCCGTCGGACCTCTCAAGGTTTCATGGCTCACCTTATTGACATGCAATAAAAAGCTTTTATGATGTATTTTGCTGTAGCGTTTTCTGAAAAGTACGTCCCAGCCTAAGCCAGGGAAGTGTGTGGAATTTGTACCCATGGAGACTCCAATAACACAGCCAGCTCCAAATCCCACAGGATTATTACTTTTCTTACAGAACGTATCAGGAGAGGAGTCACTGGAAAAGGGAGAGGCAGAGAGAAAGTGACGGAGGGAGGCAAGATAAATGGGAGAGACTGGGCTTACTGGTTAGCGTGTGGCCTGACCACAGGTTTGGGGTTGGTATTCCTGCTCTCCATATGTTACTACGAGATTTATACTGGAAAAATTCCCAGAGCTGTGTGTCTGAGCACCAAGGACTTATGGGGGGAGGCTCTGAGAACCTCCAGAGAAATGAGAGTCTCTCTCTTAATGGGTTGTAGACCCTTAGGCCAAGGATATTTAAAAAGATCAACCTTTAGGTGCGGGGGTGGCATTGCTTAATAAACAGTAAAATAGAAAATAGAGACGGAATAGTTTTTGTGAGGTCATTGTATGTACATAAACATCCACTTTTACCACGGGAAATGGAGACCAGATTAATATATTTTTCTTTATAGCTCCTTCAGAGGTGTGTGAAGGTTGTTCCCATTTCCTCCCTCAATCTCCCGTTTCCTAAATTAAACAACCCTCTGGTTTTTCTGTAAGAAAAATCCAGGCCTTTCCTACAGCAGCACAACATAAATGGTTATTTTTGATCCTGCATTACTGTGGTCCCTTTTTCCTGCTCAATCATCGTACGTTACATTTGGCCACGTTGAATCAGACCAGGTTTATTTTGAGTCATCGCTCAGTTTACTGGGAGCTTAACGAAACCCTTCAGAGGTGCTCCCAGTCCTTCCCAGTTTAACATGGCCTTGCAGGTCTGTTATCACTTTTGTTTTTAGGGCACGATTCCCCAGTGTGTGGCACCTGTACCTCTGCAAAAGAAACGCAAAACACGTTTGTGTACGCTGTTATTTCTTTCCAAAATACCAATTATTGTACGAAACCCAGAGCAGAGGTTCCCTGTCTCGCCTTTCCCTGCCAGCAACATCCTGAAATTCTCGATAAAGCCCCGCACCCAACCTTTGATAAAGTCCCACAAAGCCTGGAAGTTAGCCAGGTCCCTCCCGGGGACCCGAGGAGTAATCACAGGGCTGATATTTTTAATTAAAGGACCTGCCTGTCACCTCTCGTGTCAAGCTGATCGCCGGAATTAATTTTTTCGTGATCCCTTTCAACCCGTGGCGTACACCAGTTCTCATCCCTCCGCGCGGTGTCGGGGAGGGTCTGGGGGAAGGAGCCGGATTTCAATCTTAAGTTTTTTTCAATTTTCATCTTTTCTGAAGAAAGCTGCCGGTAAAGAACGAGAAGCAACGCCGAGCAGCGCGCTTTGCTGCAGCTGTGGCAGATACCCACAGGAGGGCACGTTCCTCAAAGCAAATGGGGATTCAGCTAAAATCCAGTCCTGCTCAGAGGATCCATCCGTTTGGCTGGATTTCACTGGAGGGAGATTTTGATAAAAACTATGTCTTTTGATTAAAAAAAAACGTCTTTTGCTGCCCCCCGGCAAAGTGGGATCCTTTGAAGTGTCATGTTTATCCGTGAAAAATACTGTTGGTTTGGTTGCTGGTAACGGAACCTTAAATGAAGCTATTCCCTTCGATTGTTTTACTGAAAAAATGAAAAAATTCCCAGAGGATTAAAGCCAAAGCCAAGCAAAAAATTGCCTTTGGGGGGTTTTTTGCTTAAAAAAAAAAAAAAGTTTGCTTTTTTTAAATGGGGAAAGTAATTAAACTGGGAAGCCAGTTTAAATGGGGAAAATCCCTATTTTTATACAGTTACCAGGACAGCACTTCCCCAGCTGAAATTTCTGTGTCAGGTTTCCCCATCTGTGCTGTATATCAATGTATATATCAATGTATACATCAATGTATATGCTATAGACATTGCTATATACATATATGCTATCTATATTATATATAGCTATATGCTATATATTTTGCTATACACGTATATGTGCTATATCAGCAGTATATCATTGCTGAGCGGTATCTGTTGAGGGATATTAAATGTTCAGCATAAATCACACCATATTATAATCCCAAGTAATTTATTCTAATCAAAATTTACTTATTTATGCTAAACGACTAATATCACGTAACTTCTCAGTGTGTCTGGTGGAAAATATAAGGAGCCTGGGCTGGTGGCTCTCTGTGTCCACTCCATAAACAGCATCATCCCACACAAGCTCAGAAGATGAAAGATTTTGCAATAATGGATTTTCTTTTAATATATCGGTGATAAACTTCACGATGATTTTCAAGTGGGATGCAGATGGCATAGGTTCTGGTTGTGCAGGCAGGTAGAATCATAGAGTCACAGACTGGTTTGGATTAGAAGGGACCTTAAAGATCATTGAATTCCAACCCCCCCTTGCCCTGGGCAGGGACACCTCCCACCACACCACCTTGCTCAAAGCCCCCTCCAACCTGCCCTTGAAGCCCTCCAGGGATGGGGCAGCCACAGCCCTACATTGAAATAGGTGCTCAAGAGAAGCACTTGAGAAGACAGTGCATCTCCACACCGACTCTTCCTGAGGAAACTTCTTCAGAGGGACCGAATCAAACCAAAGCGATGGCTTTTCCACGTCTCTTGAGCGCTGGAGCACATGGATAGTGCCAGGGGAGAGCCACAGCCTCAGGAGGGTTGTCTTCTGCATCACGCATTTCTGAATTCACTGCTGGACAGACAACAACCCTCTTCAGGACTTTTGGCTGGGCTTAAGAGGAGAAATCTGTTGAGTGTGTTGTGCAAAGGCCATGCTGGAATTTCCCAGTGGCACCGATCCTCCTCTGCCCACGCGTCCCTGCAGCAGGAAAATTAAATCCAGGTGGCTGCTGCTCCCATGGTCCAGGATGCTCTGTCCTGTCCCAAGAGCATCCCAGAGCTCTGTTCTCCCCCCTGAAAGCAGAAAGGGAGGGGGGGGGAAGGCTGAAGAAAGAAGAAAGAGGCTTTAGCCCTCCCCCTGCCCTTTCTTCTCTGTCCCTTGGGTGGGAGCAAGGATCCCAACAATCCCTGGCAAAGGTTCCCCCACTCGCTGTTTTGAGGATGTGGACTTTGAAGGGGTTACTCTTCCCGACCCCATGTCTCCCCCCTAACAAATTTTTAGCACAGCTAGAAACTCAAATGGTCTCTTCTCCACCCCTGGACATTTTCTTTCCACAGAATTTAAGGACTAAGCATTTATCTGGAGTGTTACCTGTTTGCTTTGGCCACAGCGGTCTGGAAATTCTGCCAAAAGCACTGTTTTTCATGGAAAAACCAGTTTATGTGGGGTTTTTGTGTGCCACTCCCTGCAGGGAGCTGTAAGTCCTGAGCTCCTGGGAGCACCGAGGAGGATGTGTCCCCACATTGGATGTAATCAAAGGTAGTCATAGTGAAATAGCTGAATCAATATAGCTTCTGTCAACACGACTTTTGTATGGAGGCAACATCTGGGTAATTAAACTCTGGGTGAGGGAATAGCCCTGGCGTAAGGTTTCGGTGGAAGCTCTGTACGACGCAGAACTTCTTTTCTCCTGAAACGAGTTTAAATGAGTCTCCTCCCGTTCCCCAGATCACCACGGGCACTAAGGGTGATGAGGAGAGACAGAGGAACCCACGGCCTGGGAGGGGATGACAGACAGGGTCAGGAAGCCAAGGGCCTGGGTGATGTGATGGGATTGCAAAATCAACAAAATGGCTTAATTGGTGTCACCTTCAGCATTTGCAAGTGAGCAAAGGAGTGATTATAAGGCACCATTGTGGAGAAATTCCCCAAACCGTTTCTAGGAAGTCATGGTGCTGGAGTTCCTTTCTGAAGTGCCCAGTCCCATCAGCAGCACATCAGTGTTCCCATCAGGGGAACAAATGGGAGGAGCTGGAGACCTGTGTGCAGGGTCTGGTTGGGATAGTGGAGATGTGGTGAGATGGCTCCCACCACCAGAGAGCTGCAAGGGGGTGACACAGGCTCTGTAGAAGGAGTTCACCCAGGGCTGGGTGAGGATTCAAGAGGAGACAGGTAAGGATGGCATCGTTGTTGTTGTTACAAGCTGCCTGACCAGGAGGGACGAGTAGCTGAAGACATCTACAGACAGGTAGGAACAATCTTGTGCTCACAGTCCTGGTCTTCATGGGGGACTTCAACTGTCCTGAGAGCTGCTGGAGAGACAGCACATCAGGGAACAGACTCCAGGTTCCAGGATATCTTCATCAATGATATCTGTTGGGGGTGAGGCCAAGGATGACCTAGCTTATATTTCCAAGTTCAGGCAGTGCAGTGATGTTCTCTGGGAGTGGAGAAAAAGAAACCCCAAAGCCAAACCCCTGACCTCCAAGCTGTCACTGCTTCCAGATGTGTGAATGCAGGACCAGTAAGTTCTGATTTGGGGTTCTTTCTTCTCGTTAACACTGACAACAGCCAACTTCTGGTTGAAGATGTTACACAGTTTGTTGTCTCCTAATAGGCACCTCTCTCTGTGGCTTCCACTAAGGCAGTTTGCCTCCCAGAATCTGATACGCTGGTGGAAAGATCACTGCCTTCAACTCCCACCACCTTCTTGTGCGGTTTGGGGGTGGACGTTACCAGCAGTGAAGTTGAGAAACGATCAGCAAAATGGCTATTGGGCAGAAGCAGCCACCCAAATTTAGACACGGTATTTACACGATTTAAGCCGTATCAGTTGCTTTTCCCAGAGATGATTTAGCAAACGTTGGTGCAGCAGCAAATGTGTAGGGCTGATGGTCAGCAGGTTTGGGTGGGAGCTTGGGGAGAGGACTTCACTCCTCATCTGCTGGCTCTGAGCATGCTGTGATCTGCTGTTCAAAATGCCCAACTGCACTCGGAGAGGTGGAAGAGCCATTGGGTTCCGTACCTGTGGACTGCTGGAAGGATGGCAGCAAACCACTTCAGCTGCATTTAAGGGAGGTAGGGCTGAGTCTTCAAGGTTTTGATGGACAGGCTGCAGTGAATTGCCATGTCCATCCTCACCTTTCTACTCCAACACTCTGCCAAAAGCCATCACCTGCCCAGCAGTGCCAAGAGAAAGCTGTGGATGCTTCTACTTTGGCCACCTCCATGCAAAGCCTGGCTTTGGAGCTTCAGCCAGAAGCAACATGGGGACAACATGAGGCAATATTGACTTCAACTGCTATGGCATGATTTCTTTGAGCCGTCGGATGAGGGACAATTGTCTTCTACACAACAATCCTGGTTGGGAATTGTGCTGGGGTGGCTGTATGGGCAGCGCTGGCTGTCTTTGGGATGAGGAACAACGGGGTAAAGGCCACATGTCTGGACACAGCGTGACTGGTGGACTGACCCTAGTCGGGGAGGAATTAGACCAAAAACCAGACTGTGGGAGGACAACCACCTTCTGTCTGCCTACTTGGTGGGTGTTTTCAGTGTTTCAGCTCACTTTTTCCACCCTGAACTGGGACAAAAAGTTGAAGTCTTATAGAAGTTCAGAACCTGAATATTAAACAGAAAAGTTCAGCTGCTTGGGAAGTTCAACACGCTCGTGACTCTCAGCATTTTAAAGTCCTGTAATTGTTTTACTACGGGGAGTTTATGTTTACAAAAAAACACATAAAAACATCAGTAGCCCTGTGGATGATTAACATTTCTGCCTGAATTGCAGGTGCATAGGTCTCACACCGTGCTCCGATGACAGTCAACCATCATCATCAGCTCCTCGTATGGTCTCACAGGGCACAGGGTGGTCTCTGAGCCCAGTGTAATCAAGTGATAGAGGGTGTTTACTGTCTCTGACTCCGGTTACACATTCACCCCTTTCCTGGTTACACCACAGTTCAAACGGGGAGGGCAGAAAGGGCACAGCCTTGTTCTGCTTTGGGCTAGACCTGCCTGACAAATATTGTGACACCATTGCCACAGAGCCCCTTGGCTTGGGGACGGGGAAGCAAACCCTCTGTCCTTGTCCTACAGTGAGAGAAAAGATCTAATTCTTTGGTTTAGTGAAGTTCCAGAAACACAGCTCTTTTTTTTTTTTTTTTTTTTTCTGAGCTGCTGGAAACAACTTCCCTCTTGCGTCTGCAACTTCTGCATGAATCTCCTTTTGGAGCAAACAGCTTTCCATCAGATTCTTGTGCAAATGTGGAATTACCCGTGGCACAAATAGCATCACAATTTGGGTTTAGCTTTAACGGTCAGAGGATATAGGCAAAACCTCTGAAGAGGAGTGATATTTAGCACCAAACTAAGTTATTATATAGGTTAGAGATTCTATTCTCCAACGCCTTTCAAATTTTATAAACGTATATGCCACATACAAAAGGTTGTGTGTTGTGTTGCGTAAAACAACAAACACCCTTTGCCTGTGCGGAGTTGTTTCAAAACCCACCAGCGTCCAGGTGTTAATGAGCATTAAAAACATAAGAAGGTGTTTGTGCCTGTGACAGGGCTAAAGCTGTTTGCTCTGGTTTTGTTCATGAGAAGAAAACTGCAGAAGAGTCCTGTTATTGCAGACTGAGGCAGATAAAGGTCAATCATCAGCTGGTGTGCTCTGGTGAAGACTCCTTGACCTTGGGGAAGATGTGTTGATCTGTGACAGCTCAGAGTTGGACTGGAACCTCAAAGTTAATTTGGGGAGGGTGCAATTTTAATGCGTGTGCATCTTTTTTTATGGTGTGGGGTTGGGTGGTTTGTGTTTTTTTTGGTTTTGAGTTTGTTGTTTGTTTTTTCCAGTGACACCTACACCTCTTTGCTGTAGACCCTCTCACGTGACCAGAAAGATGATGCAAGTCCTTGGTGGGAAAGATGACGCGAGCTGTTTAGTTTAGAAATGACTATGCCGTAAACGGACTCTTCGGCCTCCCTTCTTTCCTCGTGATGGCATCTTCACTATTGTCTCAGTGCCTTCCTTCTCCTCTTTCTGCACTTCATCTGGAAATTTCTGAATGACTCTATTGCCCCCCTCCCCCACCCTGTTATCTCTCAAGTCAATGTCCTGGGGTGAAATGGCATCTCCGGTTGAGTCACTGGCTCCCAGTGACTCTGGAACTGTAAATTTGGGAGCGTTATTGGAGGAATGCTAGCCCAGAATAGCTCACAGATCCAATGCCAGGACTGGATGGGAAGGGTGATAAAAGTGAAAAGTTGTGTAAACTCTCTTGGGTCATGCAGGTGGGCGGATGGGACTTGTTCCACACGGGGAATGACTAAGCTGAAGAAGAAACTTATTTCCACTCTCTGGGTCCACAGCACGAAGAGATGATTCTTTGCTTCAGATAGGAAAGAATTTGCAAATGGAATTTCTTCTGTCTCACCAGAAAGCAGAGCAATGTTCTGCAGGTGACAGGAAACCTGTGGCCACAACAAAGAACGCAGCTCTCAGCAGAGCCTCTGTCCTCAATGGCATCTTCCTCCACCTTAGTCTTCCTCTGCGGCATGTTACGTAGCTGCAAATGTCAAGGCAGGAGAGAAACATGAAGGAATCAGATAATCATTTAGGTTGGAAAAGACCCTTAAGATCATTGAGTCCAACCGTTAACCCAACACTGCCAAGTCCCCCATTACACCACGTCCCTCAGCACCATGACTACACAACTTTGAAATCCCTCCAGAAGTGTGTCTTCACTCAGGAAAAGGTGACTCACATCACTGTGGTCAACAAGCTGCAACATCCCGGGCCCAGACAGCCAAGATGCTGCCGTCCTACTGTAAGGGTCCTACTGTAAGGGATCCGAGCAGCCCATGAGCTGGAGCTTTTACTGAAATCATGCATTTCTCTGCATTTTCAACTCACTGCCATATCTGGGTATTTCACCATAAACTTCACCGACAGGAACAAAATGGATCCTGCAGAGTTTTCAGTCCTCCCCTCAAGGTCAAACCCGTCATCAAAAGAGCTGGAGGCTGCAGGACCTGCAACCCTCTCCCCCCTCCCACAATTGCCCATCACAAGCACAATTTAAAGGTAATGTTCAAATTTGGAACTGTTAAGAGCGACTCTATAAAGGCATCTTCAAAGGGGACAGTTTTTTAGCATTTCCTGAATATTCCCTGTTTGCCCAATATCTTCTGGAAGCTTGGTCCACAGTCAGACTCAGTCACCAAGAAATACTCCCCGGCTCCCACGCCACGACCTACCTTTTCTCAGGGCAGCAGACGTGGCGGTTCTTCAAACCTGAGCCAGCCTAAAATTATAACTTTGGTTTAGCATTTGACAATTTACTTGATTTGGAAAAATCTATGTTAACACTCTGATGTGGGCTGATCATTTCGACAAGGGATTTCCCTGGGTAGGTGTGCTTTGCGGAGCCAACCCCAAAGGCACCATCCCTCCTTATCTGCTCTTTTACTGTAAAACACACAGCTGGGCTTTGGGTGTTGATCTTGGCAGGGAGCACACATGGGGCACGGCTTCTGCAGAGCTGTGGCCACCGGCACCAGATGAGAAACTGGTCTTTATTCCCTTTGAAGTCCCAGGGACTGAAAAATGTCCGTGCAGACACTGTTTTTTTTTATACTGTTATACTTTCCTGCACTTGCCTCTCTCCTCCCTGTAGGCAACAACAACAAAAAAAAGAAAAAAAGACAAATCTATTTAATACCTTTTTCCCCCCTCTTTTTTTCCTTTTCCCACATGCCAGTGTATATAACTCATACTGGTTGCAATTCTCATGCTGTGAAAAGTCAATAAGATCAATCAGGAGCCAGTGGGTGATTGGAATGACTAACACCTGCAGAGACTTCCCAGTCCTTCCCAGTGACGGTTAAAATATTATCCCAGTGATAATATCACCCCGTGATAACATTTCCTGGAGCTGCTCAGGCCGCTCTGCTCTTGGTGCCTGGAAAAATGAGAACCTGGGATTCCACTCAGGTTACTTACTGGTAAATATAGACCCGCTCAGGTGATACTCGACACAGGGAGCAGTCACTCTGCTGCACTCACTAGTTCAAGCTTCACGACTCCAAATTTGTTTATAAAGGGCTGGGCTACCATCAATCAATAATGAGGATTCTTGTCCTTACGCCAAGGTATGAGCTGATCCCCTGCAGGCAGTGGGAACGGTCCCTCTCCTGCCCGTGGCAGAGGTGCCTGAGGACCATCTGCACTTAGCTTTGCTCCCGTCTGGTCCTTCACCAGGAACACAGTCCCCTTTGGTCCCAGAACTGAGGGGGTTTTCGCAAACACACCTTGATAGTGTTGCAACCTCAGTTGGACACACAAGGACGCCAGGAGCACAAAAAAGCAGCTCGCCCAAGGTAATTTGTTGGCTCAGGGCATTGTCAAAAATAGAACCAGTTACTCCTGCCTCTTCAGTTAACCTTCGGGTCATGCCACTGAAGCTTTTTTTGGTTCACTGATGATGACGTGCCCCTTGTCAGCAGAGCAGGGACTGGCCAATGACCAAGGCAGGACTGGAGTAAGAGGGTGAGCAGTCTCCTAAGTTTACAGATCTCAGCAGCTTTCCAGATGCCATTTCTATCCTTGCTCTTCAGAATAAATTTGCCATCTGAGTGGAAAGGGAGCCAGGCAGGGGGCTTTGGAGAGGCTGCAGAGGGGAGCAGAGGTAGCTGGGGCAGGGAGGAGAGAGCGGGGGGGCTGCGAGGGAAGGCTCAGACCACAAGAGATGGAGAAGAGCAAGAAGTGGTGGGTGCCTGGACCTGGAGATGTCTCCCGGGGCTCCCTTGGCTTCTGACTGGGCTGCAGCTGCAATATCCTCAGCGCTGTTGTGTGCTCTGGACCTGCTGCTGCTCCAGCTGTGGCCCCGAGCTTCTCCGGTGACGTATCCCTTAGGTTTGCTCATCAACTGGATGGTGTCAACCATACCTTCCCACCCCTGTATGAGTTGGGAATAGCTCTGGGCGGTGGGGGAGGGAGAGAAAAAAAAAAAAATCACAACAATGTTTAGGAATTCTTGCTCTGCCCCGGTGAAATAGCAGCAATAATTCATTTGACGGATACAGCTGTTTTGCTGAGAGGATAAACAAAACTCCAACTTTTCTGCAACTTTATTGGCTAGAAACAACTGAGAACAGTTAGACCATCTACCCGACCTCTAAACATATGAAATAAAAATATAACCTCTAAAAAAAAACACCATAAAAATGTGCCATTGGACTTCAGTTTAAATAAGCAGGGCTCAGGGAAGGCAGGTGATGGTGGAGATGGCATCAGGAGACAGGTTCTGCCCCAGATTCTGGTAACGGGGTGCCTGTTGCTGCCGTGGCCAGAACTGCCCCATGTTCGTGCCCGTGACGCTGCTCACACAGACCCAGCCCATTTCCTTCGTTTGGGCTGATCGGAAACCATCTGCGGTGGGGCTGGTTTTTCGGGGCCAGCCTCCCCCTCTGCTGCAGCACCTCCTTTCTCTTCTTCTTGAAGAGATCCCAAAACTGGACACAGTACTTGAGGTGGGGCCTCACCAGTGCCGAGTGCTGCCCCAGTCCTGCTGGCTGCACCGTTCCTGATACAGGCCAGGTTGCTGGTGGCCTTCTCGGCCACCTGGGCACACTGCTGACTCAGATTCACAGAATCACAGGATGATATGGGGTTGGAAGGGACCTTTGGAGATCATCTCCTTCAACCCCCTGCCAGAGCAGGTCCACCCAGAGCAGGTCCCACGGGAATGTGTCCAGGGGGGGTTTGAATGTCTCCAGAGAAGAAGACTCCACCACCTCTCTGGGCAGCCTCTGCCAGGGCTCTGCCACACTCAGAGGAACGAAGTTCCTCCTCACCTTTAGGTGGAACTTCTTATGTTCCAGTTTGTGCCCATTCCCTCTTGTCCTGTCCCTGGGCACCACTGAAAAAAACCTGGCCCCATCCTCCTGACACCCACCCTTGAAGAATTTATAGGCGTTGATCAGATCCCTCCTCAGCCTTCTCTTCTCCAAACTAAAAAGATCCAAGTCCCTCAGCCTTCCCTTGTAAGGGAGATGTTCCAGGCCCCTCATCATCTCTGTAGCCTCTGCTGTCCCCTCTCCAGCAGTTCCCTGTCCTTCTGG
>JAOQGH010000014.1:2085815-2099977 GCA_025769975.1 Gallinago jamesoni | reverse complement strand
GGGTGGGCGTGAGCGGAGGGATGGGGGGGCTGGGCTTCGTCATCCCCTCGTGGCGCGGGAAAATCAGGGCGGGAAGCCCGGGTAGGGCGTGCGGGGGGGTCTCGGGGGGTGGCACCGGCTCGCCCTTGTCCCCCTCACGTCCCTACGGCCCCCCGCGTGTGGGGATTGTGGGGCTCAGGGGGGGCCGTGAGCCCCTGCCTCCGGGAGGGGTGAGTTTTTTTCACTTTTTCCCTGCAAAATGAACCTTTCTGGTGAGTTCTGAGCCAAGCTGCTCTTGAGGCGCCTTTGGGGAGCCCCAAAACTTGAAAGGGTTTGGTTAAATAAGTCACCCCTCCACCCCCCCACCCCACCCCCCCGGTGCGTTTGGGGTCTGTCAGGGGGCAGCGCTGACAGGGAGTGAGGGGAAGGCCTGGGCCTGTACCCCCGGGGATGGCCTGGCCAGGGGAACCCCAAAACGTGGAGGGGGATGTGAGGGGAAGGCCTGGGCCTTGTACCCCCGGGGAGCCCCAAAACCTGGAGGTTTTGGTTAAATAAGTCACACATGCTGCACCCCGGGTGCGTTTGGGGCCTGTCAGGGGTCAGCGGTGAGGGGGACGTGAGGGGAAGGCCTGGGCTCCCTACCCCCGGGGGTGACCTGGCCGGGGGAACCCCAAAACTCGGAGGTTTTGGTTAAATAAGTCACACACCCCTGGGTGTGTTTGGGATCTGTCAGAGGGCAGAGCTGAGGGGAATGCGAGGGGAAGGCCTGGGCCCTGTACCCCCAGGGAGCCCCAAAACTCGGAGGTTTTGGTTAAATTAGTCACACGCATCCCCTTCCCCAGGTATTTGGGGCCTGTCCGGGGGCAGCGTTGAGGGGGCTGTGAGGGGAAGGCCTGGGCCCCGAGCCCCCCATGGGGTGCTGTGGGGTGACCCCAGGGCCAAGGAATGCTCCGGTGGGACGGGTGAAGGTGGGAGATCCAGGTGTGGGGTGTCTCTGGGAGCGTGTGCCCCCCCATGGACACCCCCTGCCCGAGGGGGTGTTCCACCAGGGGGTGTCCCACCCAGCGGTGCCGTGGCGCTCCCCAGCCACCCGAAAGAGGGAATTAGAGCTGAGGCTTGGGGTGAGTCATGCTGCTTGCGGAATTCACCCAAAATATCCCGCTCTCCTGGAGAAGAGAATTTAGAAGGGTGAGTTTAGAACAAGCTGGCCTGTGGGCAGCTTGGCTTTGCTCACCCCGGGCTCAGCACCATGATGGACCCCGACATCTGGGACAGCGTGTGCTCTGGCTCCTCGGCACAGGGTCACCCTCCAAGGGGGGTTGGGAGGTCATTTTTCCTCCTGTCCTCCCCGCTCTAGCGTTGGGAAGGCACTGGGTGGTTTCCCAGAGTGGCCACATGCCCGGGAGGAAACCTGTGTGTTGTGCCGAGAAAGTTTTTTTGCGGCTGCCTTTTTAAAAATGGAATTTCTCTAAGAGAGGAATAGCCGAGGTTCCTCGGCTTCTGTTTCCTCCCCTCATAAATCTTTAAGGAAAACAAAAGGAACAAAAAAGCCAAGTTTCAGTTTTGGTGGAAAGGCAGGGAGATAACGGAGATGTCCTAAAGGTGATCTGTGGTGCCTTTACCAGTAAAAAGGGGAAAAAAAAAAAAAAAACAAACCCCAAATCAGCAGCAGGAAGTGAACTGGACTGTACTGGGAAGGCTCGGGGCGGCTGATAAACGCCTGCAGTAATTTGAATTTGAGCTGGTGTTTTGGGGCTCTAGTGTGTGTTCTGGAGTAAAGGAGCATTTGGAGCCAGTTATAAAGGAACCTTCACTCCCGTTGACTGTCATGAGTTTGTTTGTCTTCAGATTCCTGGTCTGGGTTGTCTGTGGACCTCTGTGGTGGTTGCTATGAAATCCCTCTCCAATTTCCAGTTCTCCCAGTGCTCCCTCAGAGCAGAAGACACTTTGCATTCAAATAACTCGGGTTGCCACACAAGCTTTGTTAAAAGGGAGGTTTTCCCTCAGCAAGCTCTTTGGGAGTGTGTTCCTCATCACCTGTGGTGTGTTAACTCCTCCAGAAACAGCGTGTGGTGGGGGAGGATCATTCATGATTCTTCTCAGGACCCCCCAGGGAGTTCCTACCAGCATTGAGCAGACTCTGGTGACATTTAGGGTTTTTCCAGGGGCTTGTGGAACAGAGCTGTGGGCACCAGAGCCTGAGAGGGCTGGCTGCAGTGCTTAGCAGAGCTACACAGAGTGTGTATCTATATCCTCATGTCTCTGTTTCCATCCTAAATTGTTGTTGGGGGTGTTCAACCTGGAGAAGAGAGGGCTCTGGGGAGACCTTCAAGCCCCTTCCAGTCCCTCAAGGGGCTCCAGGAAAGCTGGGGAGGGACTCTTGATTATGGAGGGGAACCATAGGATGAGGGGGAAGGGTTTGACACTGAAAGAGGGGAGATTGAGATGAGATCTGGGGAAGAACTTTTTTGGTGTGAGGGTGGTGAGACCCTGTCCCAGGTTGCCCAGAGAAGCTGTGGCTGCCCCATCCCTGGAGGGGTTCAAGGGCAGGTTGGAGGGGGCTTGGAGCAAGGTGGTGTGGTGGGAGGTGTCCCTGCCCAGGGCAGGGGAAGGGACTGCATGATCTTTAAGGTCCCTTCCAACCTGAATCATTCTATGATTCTTGAGTGTCTGGGAGATGAAACTTGGACCTTTCTTTGCCCAACATGTTTCCAAACAACCTCCTCTGTCCAAGAGCTTGCTGGGCCGTGCTGCAGGATTGCTGATGTGAGGACACCTCCACCCTTTCGCTTGAAGCTTTCTCCATTAAAGAGCCGATAGCAAGAGAAAGGCTGTAATTAGCAGAGAAGGAAAAGCTTCCTTTAGGGATGGTGCAGAGCCTCAAACCCCTTGTTGTGGGGTGCTGGGAAGAAATGTGGGGACAGCATTGCGAAAGGGGACAGCTTCTATGGTACGTTCCTCCTCACCTCATGCCTGGGTCTCTCCTTGAGCAAGAGAAGGTGGTGATGGCACCTCCAGCAGGCACCGTGTGGTCTGGGAACCGGCAGGTCCCTCCAGATGTGGGTTTGGGTCCCTCCAGGCTGGGGAGGGGACTGAACCCAGGTTTCATGGGTCTGGGTGGCAGCTCCCAGTGCAGGGCTGCTCTGTGGAGATAATGCCTCTTTTCTAATAACTGTCTTATTAAGAAAAAAATTAATAATAAATAGAACCAACCACTCTTTTAACTGAGATGTGGGAGGTGTCTGCCAGTTATCTCAGGGCTGGCATTTTTGGGGACATCCCTTTCTCAGCTGGGTGTGAATGTGTCTAATTTTTCACGCTGTGAATTGGAGCTGAGTGTGGCGTGAGCAGTGACGTGTCCTTGCGTGGCGGGGACACGCACACACACACACACACACACATGCTCTCTGGGGGCTGGTGGCAGGGCTGTGGCTGTGGTGGTGGTGGCCAAGCACCGCTCTGCTCTGCCCACCCGGCTCTGCCCACCCACCTGAGAGAGAGCTGTGATGGATTCACGAGATTAAAGGTGTCTTCTCTTTTCCTCCTGTCATTCAGAGGTCCACGCTCTTCACGTGTCTCACTTTAAATAAATAGCTCCTCTCTAATGCAGCTACAAAACAACATGCTAAGATCCACTTTTTTTTTAAAAAAAAAAAAAAAAAGAAGAAGAAGAAAGGTAATGAGGTTTGCTCCCCGTCAGAAATTCCCTGGAACAATTAAAACTCGCCCCGTGGAGTCAGACACATCAAAGGCTTGTGATGAATGTAAACCTTAAATAAAGGCCATGTTGCTCTCAGGGGTAGGAAACGGTTTGTGGAGGTGACAAAAAAACCCCTCACGACAAAACCGCTGCAGGAGCCGCCGAAAACACAACGGCTGCCAAAAGCGCTGAGTTTTTTCCAAGAACAGGTTAAACAGGGACCCCAAATCCCCCGGTGGGGTGCGGGGAAGGCTGGGGCCAGAGCTTCCTTAAGAGGCTGCGGTGTGGGGTGAGGAGCCGCTTCCAATTGCGAGGCAGGCAGCACATGACATAAGATGCTTCAGATCTGCCTCCTGGGCGCTAGTTTAAAAATAAAGGATATTACACATCATCCTCCTCCTCCTCCTCGGCGCCGGTGCGGAGCGGCTGGACAAAGGCAATGCGGGGTATGACTGGAGCCCTGCAGGGATGGGCTTGGGGGGGGGGGTGGTCTGAGAGCCCAGCGGGGGACATTGTGGGGCAAAGGGAGAGTAAAATTTAAATTTGGGCTCTGTCAAAGCTGTGATTGTCACGCTGCTTTTCGGACGCGGATGTATCACCCACCCCCGACGGGGTTTTTCTAACGAACGGGGCGATGAGGGGCCACGTCCGCTGTGAGAATTTACCCTATTTCATGCAAATACAGCAGTCTCCAGCCCTGCCTGACCCCGTGCTGCCTTGGTGGGATACCTGCTGCAGGGGAACCTGGGTTTTCTCTAGTGTTTGGTTTGTATTTTGATTATTTATTTATTTTTTTCCAACCTATTTTCACAGGGACGATGCTGTGTGAATCAGACACACGGATGGGACCGGCAGAACCGGTCCCCGTGGCTTATTGTAACGCTGCAGGGGACTGCAAGGTGTCACTGGATGATGTGCAGCTCAACTCTGCAACTAGGTTTGTGCTATTGAAATGTTTGTTTTCTCTATGGTGACCAGTATACATAGGATATAATTTGTATTCTATCATGCTTAGATTAATTAAGATTTTTTTTTTTTTTTGAAGACATTTCAAACATTTTTTTTACTGCTTCCAAAATGCAAAAGCTGAATCTCCAATCCTGAAAACCTACAAATTCTCTCCTTGAAGGAAGAGGAAGAGAATTAAATTTGCTGTACCTGGCCACCACACAGAGCACAGAGCAGTCTCAGGGGTAGGAAACGCTTCATGGAGGTGACAAAACCCCCTCACAACAAAAGCTTTTAATGTTTAATGAACTTAATATGAACTTAAAGCATGGGAATGGCAGGATATTCTGCACAGACAGAAAGATCACCTTTTTATTAAAGGGAACTTTGAGTAATTGTTAACCTATTTAATTGGAAGGTCACTGATGAAATACTTTGAATACCGAGCAGGTCCTGCGTTGGTAGTGGAGCGTTGCTGTCCTGGCAGCAGAGACGTGACTCTGGCGAGGATAATTTCTGTGCCAATTTTTATCAGACTCCTGTCTGTAAATCTGAGCAGCCTCTTACTAAAGAGCAGATTAATAGTTAAGGGTCCGTGCCTCAACACAGTGTAATGAGATATATCTGACAAAAGACTCTTTGCTTAATTTTTTTTCGGGCTGCATTTGCATTGCATGTAGTAAGGGGGGAGAAAAAGATGATGTGAGTCACTGGGAGGGGAACAGCTGGGGCTTTTTTTGCTGATATTACTGGGTCATTTGCATGCTTTGATCATAAAAGCTGATGGAGAAATGGTGCGGAACTATTGCAACTGAGGATTAATTTGTGCTGAAAAATGCTCTCAGTAATGAGGAGGAAATGCATAGTAGGGAATGTCTTGTAATCCCTTTTGGGGGAAATAAAGAGAGAGGGAAAAAAAAATTGATTTACTTCCCTCTGGTTTCTGGCTTTCAGAGTGGGTGGGAGAAGCAGTTCTGCTTTTTGGGTCTTAAATCTTACCACATGCCCAAAGCAATAATGGTTGACTATTCCCTAGAAATTCAGAAGAAATGTATAACAGAGGGAAATGCTTTACCCCTTGTGCTGAAACTCGGGCAGTGCTGTGTGTTGCCTTGGCTTCTCATGGGTCTAGTAGAAGGGGAAGATGTGGGGCTGGGGGACAACCCTCCTGGGTTGGGCTGGGACCCAGTGCCTGCAGGTGGGGTCTGCTGGTGACAGGCAGGGATGTCAGGAGGCTTCTTTTCTCTCCAAAGTTGCCCCTGCACAGGGTTGGGGCTGTTGTGATGTCAGGGATGTGCAGCCCTTCTAGAAGACCCAGGAGCTGGTGCTGGAGAGCAGCCTGGCATCAGACATGGGGGAGGGTCAACACCTGGTGCTGGCATGAAGAAACCAATGCCTTGGTGATGGTCTGGAGGAAAGCACCCCAGGAGGGCTCTTCATCAAGGCAAGAAGGACATTGGGCTCTCTGAGGTCAACTAAACCTTGGACCTCAGTGCTATGCTGATGGTACCAGCACAATATGCCCCAGGGCAGGGGAATGAGTGTCACCTGCCTGGAGGTGTCCTTGCCCTCTAGGGTTGGGACTGGATGGGCTTTAAGGTCCCTTCCCACCCAAACTGGTCTACGATTCCCTGACTTTCAGCTGGAGCTGCAGGAGAAGCTCCTGGTGAGGAGTGGGGCTGAAGGAGATGGGGGACAGGCCTGTTCCCATTTCCTCCCAAACATCTGGTGGGATTCCAACACACTGACTTTATTCAGAATACCAAAGAACAAAATTTCCTGTTAAATCCATTTCCTGCTCTCCAGCTGGCCTGGCCCCTGGGGGATCCCCCCTGGGTGACGAGGGGGGGTTGATGATGTCCTGCTTCGCGGGGGCCTCCCTTCGTTGGACTCCCTTTTCTCAGAGAGGGGATAAACACCAGGTCCCTGTGCCCCATCCTGCCCCTCTCCTTCTCCCTGCTTCAGGCTCTTTGTTCCAGGCACCAAGAGATGACCTCTGATATTAAATTATTGCTGTTTCCTGCATGTTTATGGATCCTTCTGTGGTTCATCTGAAATAAATGAGGACAACACACGTGTTTAAAGGCAGTGCAGGCAAAGTTGCGCACTCTCCAAGAGGGACTTGTCTGGTTAACGTGGCCAAATTAATAAAGTCACCTGCAGAATGTCAGGAACCACTAATTCTTGTTGACATCCAAGGACTAATATAATTAAGGGATGGAGTGAGCATGCCTCGGGCGTTCTTTAGCCCATGTGCTAAGGCCCATCCGGGACTAATGGCCGTTGCCTTGCAGAGCTGAGGCCTGCAGCCCTGAGCCAGCTGAAGACAGGAAGGCAGATGGACATCAGACAGACACTCTGGGTTTCAAAGGTAAGCAGAAAGATTTTTTTTTTTTTTTTAGTTACTGTGGTTTGCATAAAATTATTTTTTTAATTATTGAAATGAGAGAGGAATTGATCAAACCATAACAATGGGAGAAGAAACTCAAATTGCAGAATGGTCGATCCAGAAGCCTCTTGAAGTTTGACTTGAAAGCACAGGGGTGCTTTGAGGAGTAAAATAGGTAGTGTCGCTGCCAAGTGCTTGCCTGCCAGGTAATAACAGACTGCTTTCAGTCCTCCTTAAAAGATTAAAAAAAAAAAAAAAAAGCAGGGTGTACATGATTGTTGCAGGAAGCTGCCAGTAGAAGAGCTTTAGTGCAGGAGAGCAGGTTAGAGGGGATGGAAATGGGAAATGCTTAGCAAAATTTTGAAAGTGCTTTTAGAAGCATCATGTATTACAGAATGACAGAATCACATAGGGTTGGAAGGGACCTTTGGAGATCATCTCCTCCAACCCCCTGCCAGAGCAGGTCTGCTCAGAGCAGGTCCCACGGGAACATGTCCAGGTGGGTTTGAATGTCTCCAGAGAAGGAGACTCCACCAGCTCTCTGGGCAGCCTCTGTCAGGGCTCTGCCACCCTCCCAGGAAAAAGTGCCTCCTCATGTTTAGGTGGAATTTCTTACAGTCAAGTTTGTGCCCATTCCCTCTTGTCCTGTTGCCGGGCACCAGGGAAAAAAAGACTGGACCCATCCTCCTGACACCCACCCTGGAAGGATTTAGAGGCGTTGATCAGATTCACCCTCAGTCTTCTCCAGACTAAAAAGACCCAAGTCCCTCAGTTTCTCCTCATAAGACAGATGCTCCAGGCCCCTCTTCATCTTTGTATTCCTCTGCTGTAGCCTCTCCAGCAGTTCCCTGTCCTTCTGGAACTGGGGAGCCCAGAACTGGTCCCAGTGCTCCAGCTGGGGCCTCCCCAGGTCAGAGCAGAGGGGCAGGATGACCTCCCTCCACCTGCTGGCCACTCTCTTCCTTATGCCCTCCACAGGGTGCCATTGGCCTTCTTGGCCACAAGGGCCCATTGCTGGCTCCTGGGCATCCTGTTGTCCACCAGGACTTGCAGGTCTTTTTCCTCAGAGCTTCTCTCCAGCAGGTCACCCCCAATCTTTACTGGTGCAGGGGGTTATTCCTCCCCAGGTGCAGCACCCTACGCTTGCCCTTGTTGAAATGTGCTGCACATTAGTCCTAGTTTAATTACTGGGGGTTACTTGGCAAACTTACCAACAGTGAAAGGTCAAAAAAAGCTGGGGGTGTGGGGGTATAACAGCGTTTGCTTGAGTATGTTTGATACTTGAGTTTAGAAGTCTGCCATAACAGAAATATAAATACAAGACACTGAACACTTTTCTTTTGAAGGAGCCTTTTCGCCTTCCGCCTCCAGCGTGTGGACCACGCGCCGGGACGGGGAGGTCCGGCTGAGGATGGAGGAGCAGGGCGCGGGCAGCGAGGCACCCAAGACAGTTCACGAGCTGCTCAGGGAAGCTGTCAGTAAATATGGAGATTACTATGCCCTGGCATCCAAAAGGAACGGCCACTGGATAAAGCTAACATACAAGATGTACTACGAGGAGTGCAGGAAAGCAGCAAAAAGCTTCCTGAAGGTAAGGTTTTGTTGGATTCTCCTCGTTGGCGTTCAGTTTAACTGCTGATTTCAGCAGTAGACACGGTTGGCTACAGCAAAAAGCTGCAAATTTTCTGAGTGTGGGTGAGTCTTAAACCAATGGGGACATACCTGAACATGCCATGAGCAGCTTGGGAACAACCACAGTGATTTTGTTTGGATTTCTCACAAGTTGCTTTCCCATGCAACTGAAGAAAAAAAAAGACAAGTAGGGGAACATTTTCTGAAAGTGAGATGTTTGAGGTACATGGCAGAGCTGGACATGAGGCATATAAATTTTCATCTTTCCAAATTCCAGTCTTTCCAAAAAACTCAAAGGGATGCTTATCAATCCTATTTAAATGTCCAAACTGGCTGAGCCTTTTGCCTGGACCGAGTTAAGACACTCAGAGAAAAAAACCAACACTTCATGTACTCACTGTTACATTATGAAGTCTTATTTCTGGAAGTTGAGGCCCTTCTCTCTCTGCACTCCACTCCTGGGACAAAACTGGCTGAGAAGAGATTTAAAACCTGGGACTTCAACAGCTGGAATTTCATAGCAAAGCCTCTAACTGTCACTGGAGCTTGTTGCTGTTGTCATTATTGATGTCTGATGTACCTAAGCTGGACTTCCATAGCAAAGTGCTAGGAAAGCACTTGAGGGGGAAGGATTTGACACTGAAGGAGAAGAGATTGAGATGAGATGTGGGGAAGAAATTCTTTGCTGTGAGGATGGTGAGACCCTGGCCCAGATTGCCCAGAGAATCACAGAATCACAGAATTGTTGAAGTTGGAGGGGACTTTCTAGAAATCCTCTGGTGCAACTCCCCTGGCAAAGCAGGGTTGCCCAGAGCACATCACTCAGGGCTGCATCCAGGCAGGTCTTGGAGATCTCCAGAGACGGGGACTCCACACCCTCCCTGGGCAGCCTGTTCCAGGGCTTTACCACCCTCACCATAAAGAAGTTCTTCCTCAGATTTGAGCGGAACTTCCCATGTTCCCGCTTGTGCCCATTGCCCCTTGTCCTGTCACTGGGAACCACTGAAAAGAGTCTGGCTCCATCCAACCCACCCTTTAGATACTTCTAAGTATTGATAAGGTCTCCCCTCAGCCTTCTCTTCTCCAGGCTAGAGAGTCCCAGCTCTCTCAGCCTTTCCTCATAAGAGAGGTGCTCCAATCCCTCCATCACCTTTGTTGTCCTACTCTGGACTCTTTCCAGTGGTTCCCTCAGGGTTCAAGGCCAGGTTGGAGGGGGCTTGGAGCAACCTGGTCTGGGGGGTGGTGTCCCTGCCCAGGGCAGGTGGTGCCACTGGGTGCTTTAAGGTCCCTTCCAAGCTGAACGATTCTATGATTCTGTGACTAAATGTCTCAGTAGGTGTTGTCTGCCTTAACCTCCTGCCTTCTCATTCCCAGCCCAAACAGAACAGGTAACCACCTGGATTGTAAAAACACATTTTACAGCACCATTAGTGTCTGTAAACTCCTCACACCCAGCGCAGACCCAAGCACATCCTTTTTTTCCTGCTTACTGCTAAAGTGGGATAGTGTCTGATCAAAAACTTCACCGATTCCACCGGTCTTGGGAATTTTTTCAATATGAACTTTTCCCTTGACTTTGTGCTTGCAGCGAAGATCTGTAAATTAACTCTAAGTGTTCTTCAAAGGAGAAAAACAAGACCTCTGTAATCTCCTCTCTTGTTTACAGCTAGGGCTAGAACGTTTCCATGGAGTCTGCATCTTGGGATTTAATGCTGCAGAGTGGTTTATTGCTGACATTGGAGCTATCCTTGCGGGGTAAGAACGAGTGGCATCTCATGACAGGCATTTTGCTTTAGCAGTTGGGTAGTAATTTCAGTATTCATGTGAGAAGCAGATTTTTATTTAAAAAAAAAAAAAAACAACAAAACCAACCACAAAAAAAACCCCAAACCAACTGCTTATATTTGAATTTAACTAAAATAGCTAGAACCTAAACTCTATCTTTAATTCATTATGAATTAATGAGACAAAATATAAGTATTATTTAATTTTTAGCCAGGGGCTTCTCTCAAAATAAGATGAATAGTAGGTTAGTCCAAAAGCAAGGGCTTAATTGCAGTGTTTAAAATCAGTTACAGTGATTAAAAATATGATGGGAAAAGCCAGAGAATCCCAGCACGGGATTTTGATAGTCCCCTTCCACCTGAGATGTTTTGGTTCCTTACACCATTCTGACATTTCTCATGCCCCAAAACAGAGCCTTTGCAATTGGAATTAAGCTCTCCGCTTTTTGTTGTTGTTCTATGGAATATTCTTCCTAAAGTTTTTCCTCTGTTAAAGTTGGCAGTGGTTGGACTTTTGCCAGCAGCTCTACTTATCCATTTAGTTTGGGTTTTCCTTTCCTTTTGCAGTGGATTTGCTGTTGGTATCTACACAACGAATTCTCCTGAGGCTTGTCATTATGTAGCAGAGAACTGTAGTGCGAACGTGGTGGTTGTGGAAAACCATAAACAGCTGCAGAAAATCTTAGAGGTAAAATAGACTTTTGAAATGGAGGGGGCTCCAGCATCCTCTTGACAGGTGTTGGGGGGTAAATGCTGGATCTGAAAGCAGAGCTGGGCTGATGGAGCCTACTAGGATAGGATGAGGGGGAAGGGTTTGACACTGAAAAAGAGGAGATTGAGGTGAGATGTGGGGAAGAACTTCTTTGCCTTGAGGGTGGTGAGAGCCTGGCCCAGGTTGGCCAGAGAAGCTGTGGCTGCCCCATCCCTGGAGGGGTTCAAGGTCAGGTTGGAGGGGGCTTGGAGCAAGGTGGTGTGGTGGGAGGTGTCCCTGCCCAGGGCAAGGGGGTTGGAATTGGATGATCTTTTAGTTCCTTTCCAACCCAAACCACTCTGATTCTGTGACAGTTGGTGCGTTCCCTGTTCAGGCCAGGTGAGTGGTCAGTTGGGCTAAATCTCAGGAGGGGGTAAGAGGAGGTGAAACGCTGGCTCCACAGCTCACCAAAGCCTTGAGCTTAAAATATGAGAAGCCAAAATGAACAATTGCTCATCCCCAGGGTCATCAGGCAGAATCCCAGTCTGAATGATACTTTCTCTAGTGAGAAAGTTCTCTCTGTGTCCTCCTTTCAATATCACAGATGAGATTCTCTTAGCTCCCGTTACGTTGGCAAGCAGCAGCACATTAAGTGGTTACTGAGGCCTAAAAGGGACGAGCGGGGTTTGCTCCTTACAAATCTCCTTTCTTAACACAGATTCAGCATAAACTACCTCATCTGAAAGCTATAATCCAGTATGGGGAAGAGCTGAAAGAGAAGAGGCCGAATCTGTACTCTGTAAGTACTGGGCATCAGAATGGCCTGTAACCACGGGGGGTGCTCAGCTGGTGGCTTGCAAGTGACTGTCACCTTCCCGGGACTGTCCCCGTGTGAACTTGTGTTGGTTTCAGTGGAGATTGCTTGCTGTTGTCCAAACCTGGATAATCCGCGTTGTAAGGGGGGGTGTTTATTACCTGCTGAGCTCTGCGACGCAGCCTCCAGTCCCACAGTGACTCCAGTTACACCCAGTGTGTACTGGGATTGCTACAGAGCTAATAAGCTTCCTCAGGGTGAGCCCCTCTCCTTTTCTACTTCTCCCTGTGCCTCTGGTGGCAACCAGAACACAGTGTGGGGCTGACAGTGCATATTGACAACCTCTCCCAGAGGTTTGGACGTAGGAAACAGCTTCCTTCTCTTCATAAGACCAGGTTGGAGAGGGCTTGGAGCAACCTGGTCTGGTGGGAGGTGTCCCTGCCCAGGGCAGGGGGGTTGGAACTCAATGATCTTCAAGGTCCCTGCCAACCCAAACCATTCTGTGATTCTGTAAGTGACCCTTGGTGTCTGGAATATTTTGGGAATCCCTGGAGTCGAGCACCAGCTTTCATGTGTAATCACTGAGTGCTCCAAGCTGGTCTGGAGATGGATTTCCATCACCCAAATTCCCGAAACTCAATAAAGGACAGGATTTCCAGCAGTTTGGTCAACGGGACCAGAAAAGGCCAAAGGCAGCCATGGGACCCAAGTGTGAGCAGACTGCAGAAGGCAATGACTCCCCACCACCACGCTTTCCAGAAGCACTGATCTACCCAAGCTAACATCACCTACAGCCCCATAATTTGGGAACAAACCCTCCCTTTGAACCACTTTTCTATTCAGAAGGCAACACCAGCCCAGATTGGAGTTGTCTGATGCAGGGGGGGGGAGCTTTCACCCTGGAGGCCACAGCTGAGCTTTCATACCATCCATGAGGGTTTGAGACCACAGGGGAGGACAGGGCACTGGAGAAATTCTCTGTACAAAAAAAGACTTTATTTATTTATATTTGTATATAACTACAAATATAAATATTTTTCTATACTGCAAAGGTGATGGGTAAGAGCCCCAGCGGAGCCATGGTTTCTGTACCTCTTTTGATTCTTTTTTTGCTCAAAAACCGACAGCAAAATCACCTTTTATGACACACGAGCACTCTGGGCCCAGAATTTTCAAAATTTCTGAATTTTAGGTACGTTTCACACGAGCTCCATCCTGGCCTAAATCGATTCCAGCCTCTAACGATTCATCTTGCTATCCAGTAGCTACGTCTTTGATGTTTCCTTATTCCCCATAAACCTCCCCCAACTCTTCTTCTCAGAAGCCATAACTTTTTGATCAACAAATATATCAGAGGCGAAATCACGTGCTTTTGGGCACGGAAGCACCCTCGGGTCTAAAATAAGAGTTGCATCTTTCCAGCCGAGAATAGGTTGAAAGTCCTAGATAATTTCAGGAGTCTCCAGTATCAGTTAGGTGTTGAAAAAAAAATAATAAAATAAATCAAGTGCTTGGATTCCTACTCTGCATTTAGGTTTTTTTAAATTTAAAGTCAGATCCTATTTTAGGCAGGTTTTGATTTAGTGTTTTGGCCGGGGATGAGAAGACGGAGGAATTAGACCGCTGAGATCCCGGTTTCCCTGCCGGATCCCGGTTTTCCCTGCTGCTTCTCCCCCGGCTGCTCACCCCTGTAATTTTATTTACGACCCATCGATCCTCTGGACGTGGCCGGTGAGGAACAGGGACCTCAAATCTCTCAGCACGGCCGATTAAATGGTATCCAGGTCTCCAAACGGGCGAAAAAAAGCGGTTGCGTGACTGTCAAAACCAGCACGGGAGGCAAATGTAGGTCTTTTATTGTAAATAATGGCTTTTTAGGGTTTATATTTGGGTTCCTTTTTTTTTTTTTGCAGTTTTTCTTTTTAAATATAGAATAATTAGGTAAGATGAAACTATTAAAAAATTGAGAGAGTTCTCTTACAATGAAAAAAAATTGAAGAAATGTAACACGACTATAGAAACGTTGAAGTCCTTTAACTCTATTCTTTCTGGTCAACAGCTGAGCTGAGCATAAAGAGAATCACAGATGGTTTGGGTGAGAAAGGACCTTAAAGCCCATCCAGTGTCACCCCCTGCCCTGGGCAGGGCCACCTCCCACCACACCAGGTTGCTCCAAGCCCCCTCCAACCTGCCCTTGAACCCCTCCAGGGATGGAGCAGCCACAG
>JAOQGH010000014.1:2054290-2079843 GCA_025769975.1 Gallinago jamesoni | reverse complement strand
GGTGTGGTGGGAGGTGTCCCTGCCCAGGGCAGGGGGTGGCACTGGGTGGGCTTTGAGGTCCCTTCCAACCCAAACCAGTCTGGGAGTCTGTGATTCCTTTTTAAGACCCTGCTTTTAAACTCCACAGTGATGTGTCTGTGGTGGCCTGCCCCAGGTTCTCTCCAGAGTCCCTGCAGGCTGGTGGCTTTTCAGACAGTGGTAATTGCTCGTTAGCGAGCCTGACTGCCGTGTCCTGGCCTTTGGGCAGGAGAAGCCGAGCCAGGCCTGGGAGCTGCTGCTGGTCTCGGTCAGGTGCCACATGCGGTGACTTCCAGCAGCCTGTTCTGCTGCTGTGGGTGGCCGGGGGTAAAGCTGTGGTCTGGAAAAAAGGTCCAGGGAAAAAACGATCAATTTGGGGTAGTTCAGGAGAAATTTGGAACGTGAGCTCTGTACCCAGCTTGCTCTTTGGTATCGACATGGCTCTTCAGTACGGGGAGAGCTGAGGGGGTTTCGTCTGTGTTTTGCCTCAATGAGCTTTCACTTCAAGCAGTGGTTTGCATCAAGCATATGCAAATTGCAGCGGTTGATTAATTGGGCAATTGGCAGCGGGGTGGGGAAGGAGGCAGAGCAGCTTCCCGTGGCTGCAAGGCTCGTTAGTGTGAAGACAATCAGGTGTTCAGCAATATGGAGTCCCCCTCCATATTGTGTGACTTGTCCCGCAGTGCACCACCGACGCGGAGACCGGGGAGCCAGGGGACGACCTCACCCCCGAGGCTGTGGAGTTCTGTCAGAAGCTGGGCAGCAAGGCCACCAAAGTCTCTGAGATCATCAGCAGCAAAGACAAGGCCGTCTACGCCGCCATCCAGAAGGGGATTTCAGCAGTCAACGAGCGAGCCGTCTCCAATGCTCAGAGGGTCCAGAAGTGGGTCCTCCTGGAGAAGGACTTCTCTCTCTTTGGTGGGGAGCTCGGTGAGTGGGGCGTTTGGGGTCACCTCCCTTGGCCGTTGAACGGAGAACGCAACCGGGAGCTCCAATAGACAGAGCCACCCACGGCCTTCCCTCGCTGCGGCTTCTCCGTGTCACGGCTTTGGGGAGGGTGGGATGAAATCCCATTTCCACCCAGCTGGGCTGAGCAGCGCTTTCCCCTGGTTCTGGGGTGCTGTTGTGGACGGAGTGATTGACTTCACTAGTTAGAGTGAAGTAGTGAAATATTTATTAAGGTGAAACGGTGATTTAACAAAATCAGCAGTAAGTGCAATAATCCCAGTAGTAAATGCTGTTTTACAAGGTTCGATGTCAGGGCACACTCTTATTTACTGCAGAGAGGACAGGGTCAGACAAGCTGTCAGGGAGACCCTCCCCTTGAGTCACGAGGTTCAGAAAGGACCCCCTGGCTTCCTGAACTCCTTCTCAGAGAGGAGTCTGGGTGCGGCTGGATCCAATCCTAGTCCCAGACTTGGTCAACAGTTTATGTGGAAAGGATTATATCTGTGCAATCAACCCTTTACATTACTTAGCTAAGATTTCAAAGTTTAGCATGCTGTTGGTCACTTACCAACAATCTGTTGTGGCAAGAAAACCTTGAGGAGTAGAACCTTGAGTGTCCTCACAAGAGGGGAGATCCTGGCGTGCAGCCGCTGCCGTACAGGAGAGCTCCTAGAGTCACATTCTCATGAGAACAAAATGTCTAGGTCCCCACTCCAGACAGTATTTTGACTCTGCTGCCAGCCATCCCCCAAAGCCCACAGCTGCTGTTGTGATGGCCATGGTGGCCACGGCCCGAGTAGGAGCTGGGGGGGTGGAAGCAGGGAGAGCACGCGGCCACAGGTGCCCGTCCCGGGAGCGCTCTGCTGTCTCTGTCCCCAGGGAAGGAAGGGAGATCTTACTAATCACAAAGAGAAATTCAGAAGGATGTTGAGTTCTTCCGACCCTTCCTCGCTTTGTTCTGATGTGGATTTGTGTCTCCGAGGGGCGCTGTCCCCACTGAAACTCCCGCTGTGTTTTTTTTTCCCCCCAGGCCCCACCATGAAGCTGAAGCGACCGGTGGTGGCGCAGAAGTACAAGGACCAAATCGCTCAGTTCTACGCGGATGTGGATGCCCCCACCTCCACAGCGAGCACCCTGCGGCAGTAGCGCGGGGGCTCCGTGCTGAAGACTGAAGCCAGCCTTGGGGGGGGGGGGGGGACGACACACGATCCCCGGGGCCTGTTGAAATAAAGGGGGCTGGGGGGTAAGAGCCCAGCCCCTCCGCATCCCGTGGCTCCACACCCTTTGGCCCTCGCCCTGCAGCCCCCTGAGCCCGTCCGTGCTGCATTCTCCCCCGGTGTCTCTGCCGGGAGAGCCCTGCACATCCCTGCTTGGTGGCTTGTTGTTGTGGTTTTTGGTTGGTTTTTCTTTTGTCTTTCTATTTTTAGAAGGGCAATGCGATGGTTACTGTAAATCCGTATTCCGTGTTACGTTTTAACCAAAGTTTTCTTTTCCTTAGCTGAATGTAAAACAATCTGGAGCTGCGCCCCCCCCTTGCTGAGGGCAGGGGGGAGGTGGGTTTCTTTTCCCAGGGGGCAAGTTCTCTCTGCCCACGACCTCTCTCCTGTCACAGCCGCTCTGTGACTACCCAGCCGGCCGGGATGGGGACGCAGCGCCTCACCTTCTCTTGGGGGGGGGTTTGGTCTGTGCAATATTTTGAGTTTGTTTTATCTCTTTTGAGTTATAATGAAGCCATAAATTGTGGGCTGAGAGGTGTTTTACCTGAAGGGACATTGATAGGGCTGTGTGTGTGTGTGTGTGAAACCTGGCTGTAGTCTTAAAAATAATAGAAATGGGGGCTGTAGCCTCCTGAGAGGGGTGGGACAGGCTCCAGGACAGAAGAGATGGTCAAAGGCTGGTTCTACTGAAGGTCTGGGATCAGCCATTGGGGCAACTGGAGAGGCCCCTTACATCACCTGTAGGACACAGGGGCTCACCCAGCACCAGTAGCTCTCGGAGGTCTCTTCAAAATGGTCCTGTGAGGCACAGGACAGTGGCTGGAGGAACCATTAATCCCAACAGCAAATGAAGGATTGTTTGTAAAACTGGCTTATTTCAAAGGAGGAAGCGTGGAGCTGAGTGAAAGTGGTTCTGGGTGGCGTTTCCCACAGCCAGAGGAACCCCAGGAGCTGGTGGGTGCTCCGAGGGCAACATCCTGCAGGGGAGGGGCATCACAAAAAGCTCCCAGGAGCTGCTGGCTGGGGGCACAGGGGCTCTGTTCCTACAGGATTACTTGGGGTTGAAACCCCTCTGTGGTGGGTGTTAACAGCACCCAAACTGTGGGTACCCTGCACCCTTGGGGGGTGGGGGGTTAACCCTAAACCTTTGTCTGTGATGGATCCCCCCTGCGCCTCGGGCCCCTGGAGGGAGAGTGGGGGACACGCTCTTGTGCCTGCAGTCGTGCAATCGTTTGTGTTCTCAGCTGCACAGGTTTGAAGTATCTCCCCCTCCCCAAGGACCGCCTGAGAAATAAACTCCACACTTTGTGTCTCTCAACACTTCAGTGAATTTTTTTGCACAATAACACCCAGTTCTGCCTAAAAAGGTTCATTTGCCTTATTGGGTGGAAAACCCAGAGCAAGAGCCGAGCCCTCCATCATGATCAAGGCTGAAGGAGCTCCAGCAGAGCTGGGACCAAAACACCACAGGATGGGGAGGGGGAAGGAAGCTCCTGGCCTAAACCTTTGCTCGTGGTGGAGAAATGCTGGGGCCAGAGCTCTGCCAGGTTGGTGACAACACCAACGTGCTCTGGGAGCAGTGGAAAACCCCTTCAAAGCTCATGGGAGCAGAGAGGGACCCTCTGCCCTGCTGCTCTGATCGTTCCACCCAGCGCTCCCTGTTCCTGCAGAGAATCAGATGGGGTTGGAAGGGATCTCTGAAGATCATCTCCTCCAACCCCCTGCCAGAGCAGGGTCACCCAGAGCAGGTCCCACAGGAACGTGTCCAGGGGGGGTTTGAATGTGTGTCAGCCCCCCCCTCCCCCCCCCCAGTTTTGTGTTATCAACAAACGCTACAGGTAGAATCATACAATTCTCCAGGTTGGAAGGAACCTTAAGATCAAGTCCAACCATCAACTGAACTCTGCTAAACCCCATCACTAACCCCTGTCTCTCAGCACAATGTCAACCCGGCTTTTAAACCCCTCCAGGGATGGTGCCTCAACCCCTTCCCTGGGCAGCTCATTCCAAAACCAACACCTTTCAGTGAAGAAATTTTTCCTAATATCTAACCTGAACCTCCCTAGTGCAGCTGGAGGCCATTTCCTCTTGTCCCATCACCTGTTCCTTGGGAGAAGAGACCAACCACCCCTGGCTACACCCTCCTTTCAAGGAGTTGGAGAGAGCGAGAAGGTCGCCCCTCAGCCTCCTTTTCTCCAGGCTGAACACCCCCAGCTCCCTCAGCTGCTCCTCACAAGACTCGTGCTCCAGTAAAAACGGAGGGGCTACCAATAGGATGGTACATTCCATCCCTTCATCCAGGTCTTTGAGGAAGACATCAAGGAGGATGCATAACATCTCAAAGAACCCAAATACCACGCTGCAGCAGCCACGGGGCTTAAAGCAACTAAATTAAAACACTGATGTAATTAAGACATCAGAGTCTTACCCCAGACCAACTGCGCTTAAAACAGGTTTCCTTTTCCTTCAATTTTCATCTCCTGAGCTGCCCAGCAGCCGACTGCGCTACCGGCTTCTGGATTTCACATGGAAAACAGTTCCGAACCCTCATTGCTGCCCATGGAGAAGCAACACAACAAACCAAAAAAACGCTTGAAGTTTTACTTTTCCATCTTACTTTATTTCACTTTTTCTAGAAAATTCCTCCATAGTTCCACAAATTTAACAAAAAGTTTAAAATTCAGGACAAACAATCCTGTAACGTATTACAAACATGAGTTTTTTATTTTTTTTATTTTTTATTTTTTAATCTTGAAGTTAGTCTTGGGCCAGCTGAATTTCTTACAGCTGAGTGAAGAATTCATTTCCCAACACAACTTTTAAAATCCTCAAGTGACAAGGTATTTAATACCTTGGCTCTAGGCAGAAATACAATTAAAAATTATCTAGAAGTTGAAGTACTTACATTTTTTTATTTATTTTTTTTTTCTTCAGGAGTGCAAACTCATCTTGTCAGTTTTTGATGGCTATTTCACACCCTCAGGAAAGCAATACCGATGGATTTTCCTCGTTTTTAGAAGTACTAGTGAGTGCCGGGCACCTGGGCGAGCAGAGAGAAGCTGCAGCGCCTTCGCCGCCGTGAAATCTGCGGAAGCGGAGCGACTCGGGACCCCCCGGCTCGCAGAGAAGGGGACAGGGCTAAAAGCTCCCTCCGGGAAAGTTTAAACCTCTCTCACCATCAAAATACCTTCAAGATCGGACAAAAATAAAACTGCTTCTGGATTGTTAGTTCTGATGCTACCACCGCGCGCGGCAAGAGAAGAACTGGTGGCAAAAATCATTGCACTTCCATGTATTGGGGCTGACCACAGCACAGCCAGGCTCGTTACCTCCGTGTCCAATACTCCTCAGCTGCTGGTCTGGGATCCAGGGATCCAGCCAGCCTTAACAGCCTTTCTTTTTTTTTTTTTTTTTTAAATTTTTTTTCTTTTTTTTTTTTTTTTAATAGTAAATGTCAGTAATCAAAGCCTCAAGGCTTAATACATACGCAGACCGAGACACCAGGAAAATACTCCTGCCCCTTCTTTTGCCCTTTTCATACAAAGGCCAAGGACAAAGGAAAAGCCGTGTCCTGATCTCACCTCCAACACCGTTCAATTCAAAGCAACTCCGAAAGCCTTCAGACCGACCAGCACTTGTTCACGCCTTCAGTAACAAGACGAAGGACACTGAAAAGTAACAGAGTTCTGTCTGTTTTCCTTGGAAAAAACCATTATGGCTAGAAGTCGATTTTGGGTATTATTATTATTTTTTTTCCTTTTTTTTTTTTTTTTAAACAACGCAAGCTACTACACATCCTCGAAGACCTGAAGCAATGCTGAGAGCAGCACTGCCACCTCCTTCCTAGAGTACAATAATCCATCCATGCTCTCAAGAGTGACACAAGAACAAACACTTTATCCACAAATACCTGTACACGGCATGTTGGGAACAGCATTCAGCCAGCCTATAGGGAATCTACACAGGGAACTCGTTCATCTGGAACTAGAGGGGGACACAAAGACGAGGCCCAAATTTGACCATCCTTTTCTTTGCAGAGTCATTCCTCCTGTGGTCCCCGCCGCTACCACATACCCCAAAAAACAACAACTCCGTAGAACAACTAAGTACTTGCAAGAAACCTTTTTAGTAACAAATCAGCATGTGCACACAATGGAAAAGAACTATTGCTGGGGGGGGGAACAATCCTATTTCAGGTTTTCAAGGAGATTATAAACAGTCTAAAAAAATCCATGTGTAAAATACTTCTTATAAAAACCAAACAAAATTCCTATCAATGCTCATTAGACTTCACAAATAAAGTCGGTTCCAGGACAGGACGATGCCAGAGCCCCGGGCGCTTCCAGCCACGTTCAGGAACACCCTCCCACGCGTGTTCTTGGAGCGGCTGGGAGCAGCGTGACCACTCGGATCCTATCGTGAGAAGGGGACAGAAGGGAGGTGACACCTCCCACCCCTCGTGGGGTAACCCTGGAGGCTGCCGGAGAAACACTGCCGGGATGGGTGACACAGATGCAACGGGAGTAGGTTACCCGGGCGGAGAGAGGAGGCAAAAAAACCTTGGGAGATCTCATCCTGGCTACCACCACTGCTCCTATTGCTCTGGGGGCAGGACAACATCACCCACCCCACCCCGCACGGGGGGCAGCGCGGAGGAGGCTCCGCACACCCCGGGAGCCAAGTTTGGGGCCACAGTGACCCACACACGGCTTATCTCCTCCACACCACAGACCTAACAGGGAGCACGAGCAGTTCACACGTACCCACCAGGCCTCACAGCACACGGGACAGTCTCTGACACTCGTGGCCCTGTGGCTCCCGTCCTCTACTGCGACGTGTCCCACGGCCAACCGAGACAGCACGGCAGCTCTTCCTCTTCCCGCTGGCCTCCACCTCCTCAGGGTGTACGTCTGCACACAGGGGTTTCTATCCAGGCTTGGCATTGTCCATCAGGAAAGAAAACAGCTGAGATCACTGTCGTGACAGGGTTTGCACCTGGCCATGAGCTTGAATTTTTTTTTATATATATATATATATACACACACACACGAGACACATGAAAGATGGTACAAAGACAAAAATTAATGGGAATCGGGTCAACATGACCCAACTCAAACAAGCTTATCATCATATTGCCACTTAAGTTGATTAGTTGCAACATTTCCATGATAAAGAAAGGGGTAACCCAAAACAAGGGACTGCAATTTCCGAATGGAGAAGGGACAGCAAACCCTGGAGCGACGCGATCCCCTCCCTCCCAGCTCCCACACGGGGCTTTCACAGATATGGGAGGTGCACCCCGGAGCGGAGGGCTCCCCTGGACCGCTGCTCGCCCCCTCGCTGCCTGCAGCCCACTTAACATTTGGCAAAAGCTTACACACACTGATTGGAAAAAACAGAGCAATTCTTCAAAAAAAAATAAAAATAAAAATACTGAATTTAGGGAACAGGAGTGTAACCCGGTTTTGAAGAAAGCCACAGGACTTTACTCACACCCACCTAGAGAACACTTGGAAGCCAATACTAGTTTCACTAGAAATACAGGGAAGGTTCTGGGATTAGTGTTTCCTGTTTTCTGCCATTCCTTGAACAGGCAGCGGGGAGGGAAAGGGAGGAGGAAACAAACCTGACTTCACTTGGTTTTTACATCAGCGTTTCCCAGGTGTGTCCCAAGATAAAAATCCTCCCTTGTTTTGGTTTTCCCAAAGTACAGCCACTACTATAGGGGCCACTGTAGGAGATTCCTCTTTGAGAACATAGAACAAAACCAATCACCTATTTTGGCAAAGTTATTAAACACTGACAAATGAAAAGACGACAGGTGAGTCCCTTCCAGAGCACAAAATGCTTTGAAGATTGCTGTTCAGCTTTCATACACTAAGAATTGTCCACAAGAGGCATTTTAACAAACAAGTCAAATCTTATTAAGCGCCCTTCCCCTGCCATAGCCATTAAAAAACATAACAGAAAAACACACCCTTAAGATCATAAGACCCAACTAGGCCCTTCTTATACATACAGTACATACATATATATAATATATATATAAAATATACAGCTTACAGTTTTGTAGTCCTATTACAGTTAAAGCAGACTGAAAGGAGTGAGACTTTGTTTAGGAGCTCAGATCAACAAACAAGACATCTCAAAACCCCAGCAGGAGACAGCAGGTTCTAGAGGCCTCTCCAAAGAGCACGGACTGTCTCTGCAGGAAGCTGAAGGTCCCGCGCGTGGAACAACGCCCTGTAGGAATCAGGAGCCAAATTACAGCAGTGCTCTGTAGCAAACCGTGGCAGAACTAACTCGCAAGGGATCAGAACTGGAATCTGTCCACTCTTCCTCTGCAGCAGACCAGCAGGACCCCCTGGGAGGCCTCCTCTGTCACCAGTCTCTCGGCTGGCTTTGTAAAAGCCAATCTCGCTCACACAGCACGAACACTTCTTCGCGGAGCTGGAGGAAACGGGACTCGCTAAAGCTCTCCGCAGGCAGGCTGGTCCCTAGATTTGGTGAAGAAAACATCGTCCACACTTCTTCAGATCTCAGAGACACCTGAAAATGTGCTCTTAAAACACAGTTTCTCGAAGTAAAACCAGAAAAGGTCACGCTGTGCAGCTAAGTGTAGCACGTCTTTTGCTCTACTCAGGACCTGTGCCCAAGCGTTGCTTATGAAGCTAGGGAGGACAGACTCAGCGAGATGGGCGCTTGTTTGAAGCCTACAAGAAAGTGCAGCTGGCTGTGCATTCATAGAGCATGGCTGTTCTCTAAGGCAGTGCTTCGGGTGAATCAAGAGAATAAGAAGGCCTAGTTCCATGGGTTTGTTTCCTGGTACCAATAAAGGGGATTTCTGGTTTCAAAAGCAGCCTGCTTCGAAGGCCAAGCGTCATGTTGCCACTGCTTCCAAGTAGCTCTGCAGCTTACGGACGGTTGTCTCATCCAAGGAGAAGAGGTCAAAGTCAAAGGTTGTGTTGGTGACGTTAAAATGCCCGGTTTCCTCAATAAGATTTACAATCTGTACGGAAAGGAGACAAGCAAGGATGTATAGAGACCCCGTAAAGATTAAGTGCAGCAGGTACAGAGCGACCCATCCCAGTCCTTTTCACATCCCTTTAGAATAGCCTCAGAGATGAGAACGTCTCACAACATGAATCAACTCCTCTCCCAAAAGAGCAAACCAGCTCCTCCTGCTCACTTGGGCACATTTCTTTCCTTTTCAATTAGAGCAAGGGAGCCCAGCCTTGGGTCCGCTACGAGGGTGGCAGAGGAAAGGTGCCCAAACCACACTTCTTTATCTTTTCTAACAAAAAGATTGCATGCACATCTGATTTTATTTTTTTCCCCCTATATATCTTTGCTTTCAAAGCAAACCAGACCCTCTCATGAAGGAGAGGCAAGTGAAAGGCTGAGCCCCTTGAACACAGAAATTACCAGAGTACAACAGTTTGGCAGAAAGCTGACAGAGATCTCTACCTGCTGTAGCACATTGCGCTCTCGGAGTGCCATTAGTCGTCTGTGAAGCTCCACTAATTCATCAGTGTAGGCCTGTAAAGGAGGCATGAACAGAAACAGTGACATACGTGGCGTTGTACGACTGCCAAAGTGACTTTCCTACTGAGGATACGAGGAACCTGAGGCCTTTTCAGTCATGTTCCTATTCCCAATTTTTCCATACTTTTTTTACTGCCTCCTCGATCATTATCAAGTAGTGGGAGACTAAAGACTTCACACAAATGAGGATGGTCTGAAGACCATCAGCAAGACAAGTTAATGACACCATTAAACAAACACCTGTGACCAGCTTCAAGAAGTGGTCAAACCCTTTGAGCTTTGAGGGCCTCAACCATAGTGAACCTTAGTGTGAATTCTTAATCAGAGAGTTGTACTAATAAACTACTCATTACCTGGGAATACCTGTGTCAGTCACCAACATCCCCAAGCAATGATTTGGGTAAGGAACAATTCTTTGAGTGCACTGTGTTCCCAGGTGGTTTTACTGGGAAATACAGGACTGTTTACAAGCTCAACATGTGAATTGTTCCTTTTTAAGAGTGGCTTGGTTTTTCTTTTTTTTTTTTTTTTCCTTTTCCAAGCAGACAATACAGTGTGTCTGTTGGCACACTGCTCTTCACAGATTCCTAACCTCTAAAGGTATTCCAGAGCCATTTGTGCCTGTATCAGCAAAACCAATTAAGTTATTGTACCCAAAAAAAAAAAAACCCAAACAAAAAAATAAAGTCCCAAACTTTTCCCCCCCTCCCCAAATGTGTAAAATATACCCCACCCCAGTACATTCACACAGAGAAAGGCATTTTCCCCCAAAAAACCTAATCAGTACTGGATGCTGTGCTTGCTGGGTGAGCCAGTATCTTATATAAAACTTCTGACAGTTGGAAAAGCTGCTGGTATTTCAGGCACTCAATGGGTCTCAAGGGTATTTCCTTCTATTTATATTAAGTATCTAATAAAAAGATACTATTACCTACAAACCTTGCCTCAGACAAGCCCTCCCAGCCATGGTTCACAGTATTTAGTAGTTGAATATTTTGTATCCGAGTCTCCTGCTTGCTACAAGTATCCCAAAAATCACACTTAGACCTAACTTGAAGTGATTAACCAGTGATGTGTTCTGTTGAAAAAGTGTTAATACACACAAGGGAGAGCTACAGACCCTGATTACCACAAGGACCTCAATGATTAGATGAAGGAAAAGTATTAAGCTCCCATTTGATTGATTTCTTTATGGAAAAAAAAAAAAAAAGAAATCACAGTGGGAGAACTTTCAGGACAACGTGGGGTTTGGCCATTTGCTGGTGAGTTAGCTGTGCTTTGGGAGCACCTGCCTGGCTCTGCTTTCCTTGAAGGTAAGAAAAGGAAGGAATTTCATTGAATAAACAAAGGTTTGAACTAAACCAGGAAAGCAGAGCATCAATCTTTAATTTGTAAGAGCAGAGACAAATTGAAAGTTGCCTTTTAATGCAGAGGCACTTGCCACTGCTGCAGTGGCCAGACCAGTGGTTTAAAGGGCAAACAAATAAAACTAATTTCACATTTTTCATATGGAAATGACCTGGGGGTCCATCTATTCAATGTACACAACTTCTGCAGTGTCACTCTCCAAAGTCTGTCCTTTTCAACATCTCTTTTTCATTAAACTCAAGCTTTTAACCTGCTGACAGAGCAACGTGAACAGCCCGGGCTGATTGAAACCGTTTTCTGCTCAGAAGTGTTGGTGAGCATCCCACAGTTCTATGACATGCAAATCCTCAAACAAACCTTGTCATACGTTCCCTTCTTCAGGATCTTCTCTGGCTTGTTACAAGACTCTGGGCTTTTTCTTCCAGATGCCTGAGGATAAAAGAAATCAATATTAGGGACTAAAAGGAGTTCAGACAACACAGTGGTTCAATGGCTTGGGCACACAGCACTGAACAGAGAGAAATTACCTGTCTGAGGAAGACAGTGAAATAGGGAAAATTTGGCGCAAATCAGAATTAATACCATGGATTGAACACAACTGAGGAACCAATGGTGATGGAGAGAAGCATCGTATGGGCATGCAGGATGCAATACCTTGTTATTTGCTGGGGGCAGTTTCTGGCCAGGAGGTGGCTCTCGACTCTGCAGGCAGGAATCTGCGCTGTTATCGCTGTCACTGTCACTAAGGCTCAGTCTGAAAAAGAAGCAGCAGAGAATTAGCATCACCAGGTAACAGGAAACTCACTTCACTGTCAACTGAGCCACACAGAGTTACGTGAAATTCTCTTCTTTTTTACAGACTGCATTTTACAGTCTGGGAGAAAAGGTCAGTCTGTAATTTCCAAGAATCCCTTTTTTCCCAGCTGACATCACTTTTGCCATCTTCAGTTCCCTGGGCAGGCAGAGCAGGGAGTTTCAGATTCCACACTACAGACAGCAGCTCAACTCTTTCCTACACCAGTCCCTGTAGAACAACTAAAAAAAATACCACCTGATTTTCACAAATAGCAACTGTTCATTTTGAGGATTCATTCCAACACAACCGAGTACCTGCATGAGAGGCTTTCCAACACCCCCACTGAGAACACGGGCAAAAAAATGCATCTAGTGTTTGTTGTGACCTTTGAGATTTCCAGTTTATTCTCATTCTTCTTGTGGCCCTACAAATGTAGGATACCTGCTATAGTAATTTCTATGAACTGGAAAAACTGTTTATTATCTATCCCCTAAAGGTATAAAAAAATATTAGTCTCTTCATACCTGTTTAGTTGGCAGGGACAGAGTGCAACAACAGATTTTATTTTATTTTTTTTAGTTTTTGGTGAACACAAGCATCATTAGAAATTTGCAGCTGCTATCTGGGCCAAGGATTTGGTTTTGAATAGTCAGCCCAAGACTCCAGTTTTTGGCTACAACAATATTTCCCGAGGGAAGAGGGATGAAATTCAACTATTTCCATTGACTAAAGCAGGAAACAGCTGTTAACCAAGTCCCCGAGGAGTCACGTAACCAACTGTCAGCACACACTACCAGCACAGACTCAGACTTCTCAGTTTGGTCAGTCGTACGCAGTAAGAAGAGTACACATGCTGACAGCCTCCACAACACTTCTCTAATCTCCTCAGATCAAAGGTGTCACACACCATTCAGCTCAGCAGAGATCTGAAGATGACAATTAGGTGACTATTTTAAGAGGCTCGGTCACTAACACCTGCACGCTCAAACCCACCACTTCCCAGTGGCTTCCTCTCTTTGAGCTCCAGTGATCTCTCCTCATCCAATTCTGTTCTCACCCCGCTGTTCTCATGGAATCCATGTCCCCAGCCCGTGCCAAGTACTCCACACATCTGCCCTTTCTCTTCTTTCACACTTTCCTCTCGCCCCCCATCACTTTGATTCCTCCCTCCAAAAGGGGAACACTCTAAAACACCAAACATGGAGCGCGAAAAGACAACAAACATCTTTCTTCCTGATTTGTTACCACCTGGAATCCCGGCTGACGGGGTTTGCTTTGACTGCTGCCTCTTCTCCCGAGGAGCTGTCATCATCATCCGACTCCTCTGACTGCAGATCCTCCACCATGGAGCGTAGCGGGCCTGGGATGAGAAGGGAGAAAGGAATTCAACACGTGGACACGTGCAGCAGAACTCCATCCAAGCTCTCTGATCTAAACTGGATTAGTTATTATTAAGATACAGCAAGATTTCTCAATAAGATGTCACTGATAGTTTCATTTTGCACAAAGATATCACTAAAACCCACTGTATTTCAGTCTCAAAACTAAAGCAGAATTGACAAACTTTACAACTGCCACAAAGGCACCACACCCTCCCCCCCAATCCTCCCTCTCTCTTTCAAAATGAAAACAAAAGGACAAGTTTTTCATGTGTTTGGGGACTATTTTAAGTGTCACTCAAGAGACAGAGCTTGTAGCAACAGAGCATTTGCTAAGGTTAGAACATTTACTATTGCCACAGTTTATCTCTTTGGATTATCAGCAGAGGAATCTGAAACAGCAGCTACATTATCCACTGCCAAAGTGATGAATGTAATATCTACACTTTTTAATAAAGCATATATGAGATTGGAGGAGAAATACTCTGGTTACGCTATAGATCAAGCAGCAGCAAACACATTTATAAACCGAGACAGGAACTAAAGCCAACAGGGAAAGAACCAAATCCAAAGAGATACTGTACTCATAAATTAACTGCCAAAACAAGAAAAATACTTGTTCATGATCACGCTATGACATTATTGCCTTTTCTTGCTGAAGCATCACAGCTTCAACATATGGCTACGTACAAGAAACTGTATTAGCCTTAAATATATATAGTGCTGGGAAAATTCTCATGAGCCTTTTAAAGTTATGCACGGAAGAATTTAAACACATTTTATTTCTTGCAACACACCTTGACTGTGGTTCTGAGATGGCTCGAAATCAGAGTCAGAGCTGGAGTCGGAGCTGGAGCTGGAGTTGGAAGGGCTGGACTGGACAGACTTAACCCCCCATAAAAGGGAAAAAAAAGAAAAATAATCTTAACCTTTCTAATCTAGAAAACCCGTGCAGAGCACAAAGCACAGTGAGACAAAAGCATCTGAGCACTCTACAACATCATGCATCACTGAATGCCATTCTCAGAATTACAGAAAAGATACAAAATGCAAGGTAAATGAAACCATTTATGAGAACTTTGATGCGCTGAAGTTCAGCGCTTCCGGGCAGCAGCAGCAGCTCCCAACAAAACCCTTCACGCCACTAGTTTCAAAATAGCCTCAAGTGACGAAAAACAGCATCTGAAAAATCTCAAGAGTGAAAAATCCCTCACTTTGAAATGCAAAAAATGACTGGCACACAGCTCAGCACAATTAGCAAATCCCTCTTAAAAAGTGTATTTATTGTAAGCCGCCAACATTCCCTCTGAACACCTTGTTCTGATCATTACACATGGAAAGGCCGCCTTTCTCAAGTGGCTCACTTGACTCCAAAATTAATTCTAATTTATTACTATACCCTCAAAACAGGCGTTTCTACACCAATTTGAGTGACGCACTGTACTGTTTCCAGTTTATTGTGAAAACATAACAGAAACCAGCTAAACTCTTGTGAAACCAGCACCACTTGCTCTCTGTGTCCAGCGGAGATGCCAGGAGCATATAATGCAGTAAGAGTGAGTAAAAAGACACCATGAACCACTGCCAATAACAGCATCCAGAAACCCAGTTTTAATGCTATGTATGTTTTTAACATAACCCCAGATATTGTATAGCCATCACATGCTTTAGCTTGAAGGACCACGAGGTGGCAGCGAAGGCTAAAGCAACTGTTTTGCCCCCAAGAGGAGCAGCGACTGGTACAAAAAAATCTTAAAGGGATTTTTGTTACTCTGTAAATCTAGTTTAAAGATTCGCAATCATATCATCACCTTCCTTTTTGTTAAAGTAATTCCCTGGAAATTTATCATTTCAATTTCATTCCACCACTCCTGGGAATCCACCTATTACTTCCTCTACCAAATCCTGATGCTAGAAAAAAAAATAAATCACACATTCCCATTGATCGATAAACTTTATTATGGAAGTGCCAATACTATAAAATACTCTAAAAACATTATAAATGGTTAGAAAAATGCACATCGGCAGCTTTGGGCATTAATAAATGAAAGCAGTACCAGGACTTTCATCCCAATACCACCCTTCCCTATAATTTATCACCCAAGTATTGTTAGAGTTTCATTTATTCAACTGTAAGAAGGCGGGGAAAAGTGTCAAAAAGGGTTATTACAACCCTTGTAAATTATTCAGCAGCACAGGACAATAATTTAACAATGCCAATATCCGATCTATTGGCACACTGCAGCAGCCCTATTTTTTTTTTTTAAAGAAAAATTACAGCATGAAAGGAAAGAGCAGTATTTTCAAGACAAGGGAGCGCAGGTCGTGTCTTACCCTCACATTCAGTCCTAACATGTTTTATTCCTGATAATCTAGCAGGTGTTCCCCTAAAATGACTTAGGAGGAGGTAAGAAGCAGAAGTTGGAAGTTGTAAAGCCCCCCTCTTCTCCTTTTGCCATTAACCCTCTCGGATATTTCAGCCATTGGGGAGACACCCAGCTGGACACGCTCCGCACGCTCAGGCTGCAGTTACTGTCACCGCGATATGACAAAAGCACGCGCCGACAATGGAAAAAAGCAATCCTGCCCTCACATCTCAGCCTCTCTCTTTTGTCAGCACTAGCATTTAGGCAGCCAAGCATGAGGCCAGCTCAGGGAACTGGACTTGATGGGGGAAGGAAAAAAAGAAAAAAAAAAAGGAGAAAAAAAAATAGAGAGAAAGGACAACTAACTTTCAGCAGGAGCTGAAATGGAAAGAGAAACTCCTCCAGCCCATTGCAAAGTCACATGAGCTCTCACGCCAGCAGCTCAAATGAGAGCAAGACTGTTCCTTTCACCAGCAGCCTGCAAAGATGTCAACTCAAAGCAATCGTGGAGTTGCAGCCTCAGAGCACGTTGCACAATACGTTGGCTGCAGCAGCAAAGCTGATTTAAGAGTTTCCGGGCCCCGGTCCACCTCCAGCTGCTCATTCGCTTTAGTGATGTGGCTTACCACACAGATCCACAGCCAGCTGTACCAGCACAAACGATGGAGTAGCAAACGGCAGGGCTGGGAGCAAAAAGAACCCCCCCAGGGTGGCAAAGGAACTCAAACAGTCTCCTCTGCTGCTGCCAATGCATTATGCAGTTCTACCCTTAAGCTTCAAGTTCCACCGAAACCTTAGCTGATGGGATTGACAGCTGCCACGGTTCCCCCTCCATCACACGGAGTATTCCTGCCCTCCTCCTGGGCTAACACTCAAATACCTCTGTTGAGCATCCAACAGCCACAAGAGCTGGTGCAAGAGAGGACACAGAAGCACACAAAGCTTGGTGGGGGCAGGCCAGGATGGCAGCAGATGCTGTGGAACCACAACCACAGCTTGCGGTTTCACGGAACAGTCTCACCAGCGCTATCGGCTTACAGCTGCCTGGCGAGCCCCAAGGGGATGGATGTCACCTAAGAAATAATGAAGTAGAAGACACTCGGGATGTCACCGAGCTCAGCAGGGCACAGGACTCACAGTGAGGGCCATGTATCTGGTAGAGAACTGATGGGCTCGCCACACACCAATACAATTCAGGTATGAGGCTAAAAGTAGAGAGGAGCTGCTTCTTCCTAACACACAAGCTACGCATTTAATTCAAGTTCCTCTGCAAAAATCTTTTCCAGATTGATTAACACTTTTCCAATAAACAAGTTTCATGAGAATCTTTTGAAAAGAAAAAAACAAACCAAAAACATCCTTTCTGAAATAAGCACAACACTTACTGTATCATGGTGATGATTAAATCATAATACAAATTGTCCCTAGAAGATTTATTCTAGTAAAACAAATCTTTCTAGAAGTGGTCAGTAGGAAAGAGTTCAAAAATTTATGTGATATTATCCTGTGAATCCTACAAGAAGATATATGGCTTCTTTATAGCAAATACAGAATATACATAGGAGAGGAAAGATGCAACTTAAAATTTGGATTGAAGTCGCGTCTTTCCCCTCCTGTTCTTTTTTTTTTTTTTTGCCTTCTTTTTGGAAAGCAATTTGTAGAAGACAGACGATGAGGAATGTTCTTAGTTGTATAAAGCAAAAAAAAAATATGTTTAGACAGCTTTTAAAAATAGTAGTACAAAAACATAATTTGTTTTATATTTTACAACACAACTTATTTAAGGTTTAGTGGCGTGTGGTTGTATTTTGAGCTCTAGCCAATAGGACATTTCTTACAGGCCATGTCAAGAATAGGGTTTTTAATTTACATTTTAATACCGTTTTTTTTTCCCCTAAAGCAAAACTGAAATTTCTTCCTCTTCTGAATTAAGATCACATTCAAAACCATTATGTTACCATAAGCAGGTAGAAAGTGTATCTATGCCTATGATACCCTAGCTCTATAAATGTCACTTCAAGGAACGATCGAGAGACCATAACCTTAAACCCCTGACTTTTAGGTAACTCTGCCTGCAGACAAATCTAGTCAGAACTGCCTGTCTGAAACAGGAGCTGAAATAATTAATATTTAACGGGATTTTCAAAGAAGAGTTTTATTTGAGACATAGCCCAGCCTAAGCATCTGCCAATCAGGTTCTCTATCTTATCTGAGGGAATATTTTTCAACATCTTTTGCATGCAGGGATTTGAGCAGCACACTTCAAAATTCTGGTAAAGGACAAATCCCTACTCACCTCTGACTTGAAAGAAGTTTCGTCCTCTGAATTTGACTCTTCCATTTCCACAGGCTTTTTGATCTCCTTGGCCTCATTTTCAGATTTTACCTTTTCCACTTTGGCATTTATCTTCTCCTTGGTTTGTTTCTTCTCTGGGTACGAGGAAGACGAGGTTCTGGGAGATGTCCCAAGGATATTCTTTACCCCTTTGGAGCTACTCTTTTTTTGTTTTTTGGCACTAGGCTTTGGTGACTCCACGTTGGAGGGCCTCTTGCTGGAAGACTTCAACTCCGGCTGCAGCCCACCCTTTGGAGAAGCGTTCTCCAGTTTGGTCTCCTTCACGGCCAGTTTTGGTTCCTTGAAAGCAGCTTTTGGAGGTGCCTTCTCCTCCTTAGGCAGTTTGTTCTCAGTTGGTTTTCTGGAGGAATCCTTCAAAGGCTTATTTTGTTCTCTTTCGAGGTCTTTGGAGGAGTTTTTACTCTCAGAGTCTTTTCTCGGCCTCTCTCTGTGCTCCTTGGTTACTTTGTGTGGCTTGGATGCCTTGCTACTTTCCTTGTTTGCATCCTAAAATTCAGCAACAGAAATATGCAAGCGAGGTATGAAACTCAAGCTCTGCATGGAATTACAAAACATTCTCATCGTTCACATTGAAGCCTTTGTTTCACATAGACATCCACCTACACAGTCCGTGCATTTATCTACCTCCGAGGTAAACATCTAGATTTCCCTAAATCGGATGGACAGAAATTGACAGTAACCACTTAAACATCTACATTAGGACAGAATGAAACATGTTTCACTAATGCCTGTTCCATGTTTCCATGGTGTGTAAAAGGAGGTCTAAAACATAGATGTTTTATTCAGATTTGATCTGTAGAGTTAACATCTGAAGCCAGGTAAGAGGAAACTCCCTCAAGCTGTTACACAAAGTTATGCTTCACACCATGTTTTAGGGGAAAAAACACAACACCACAGCACCTTAAAAAGAGGGTTTGTTTGTTTTTTTAAGGTTAAATCATATCCATGGTAAATGCAAGTTACATCAGCTGCCTAGTCTCCAACTCGCCACATCAACCAGACTGCAAGGTGACAAAAATACTGAATGTCCCCACAACCATAAGACAGCCAAAGTCTCTGATATCAACAGGCATTTTATCACCTTTAATAAGAGCTTTAAGACATCAATTTTTAGGACTCTGCCTATCCTAAGAGTCAGGTACGCAGTAAGGCAAAAGACACTTCCCTTTGCAAATTCTATCTGAGCTCAAAACAGAAGTGGGTCTTGTGGGGAGACCCCGGTGTATGAACTGAACACACCGAGACACACACACCCCCACACCTCTGAGGGCAGCCTGGAGGGAGAGAAGCAGGAGACCATCGTCTCTTCAGCTACTGGCAATTTTTACCAGAGCTTGGTGTCAAAGCCCCTTTATTTCTCTTCTGCCTTCTCTGTTTTCTCATGCTTAATTCCTGACCAAAATTAAATCAGCCACTAACAGATAAATCATCTTCATTCTGTTTCATAACATCAACATCAGAAGACACGACTGAAGTGCCAAAAGTGTTTAGAGCCCTGGACAAAATGGATATCAGAACTGAATTACACCAAAGAATGAATTGCTGTTAATATTTGTGACTGTTCAGGTCGATAAAGCGTAGGTAGTCTGCTTCAAAGCACACTGCCTGTGGATTCTTCTATGCAAAATTCCACAAAAATAAGATCCATCGCACAACTGAAAAAAGGAAAACTCAAGAACTCGGAACTAGAAAGTCTTGAGAACTAGATACTGCTGGATGCAAACACCAAATTGTGAAATCACTAGTTTGACCAAGTGCAGCTTATTTTACATTCTGGGCCTTGCACCAGAAGGTCTTTACACCACTTCCCTGCGTAGTCCTAACGACAGAGGAAGCACTGACTCTCTACTCAGCCTTGCTGCAAAGAGTATGACTCCAAGTACAGCTTTACATGACAGACAGTGAAAGACCTACGTAATTCATCCTCAGTATCAAGGATACAAGCCAGAACAACCAGAGAGACTTCATTCAACTTTATCTGCGACAGCAGATCAGGAGGAAGATACGGTTCATTAAAAAAATGCCAGTCTTGGACACTTAATTTTCTTTTCAAAATTTCCCTGTAGAGAAGCCCAGCAAATCATAAAAAGGCCTCCTAAATTATGATAAGTTCCAGACCATTAGCTAGTGAACTACAGAGTACAAGGAAGACATTTTCAAAATTCAAAGTAGCCAAACCCAGCTGCTAAACAAGCTCTTAGCAGGAAGTCCTGAAAGACTTCTTCAACCCCGGGTGACACAAAAGCGTGGTTCCCTGACCTTTGACCCATGGGACGGTTTGGTCTTCTTGGGATCAGAGAAGGCAGAGAGCGGTATTGTGGGTAACATGGGATAATCGGGACTTGGCCTTGAAACAGTTTCTGCTCCTTCTGGCATGACCATCACCTAGTAATAAAGAGGAGAAAAATTATATATGAGTATAAGTTGCATGGACTATTAACACATGATTATGCTAAGTTACTTGCTCAATTAACACACTATTATTCATCTTTTGGATGTTTTTTCCCCTGCTTAAGGGCCATAAAATGATATTGTGGAGGTAATGCTCGGTTTCAAGGCAACTCCTCAAATACAGAACATTAAAACCACAAAAAAAAAAAAAAACGAAAGGGAACATGCAATATCAAGTATCTTTCCCAAAGGGAACTCCAGTATTCTGAGCACAAGCAGGCAATAAAGCTCCAGACAAGAACTGTGTGTTCTGCTGCAAATCCTTTTATCCTGCAAGCGGGGAGCAAACTAAATCTGGAAGGAATGAGCAAGACTTCATCAACTTGGGAGAAGCTAAATTCACTCAGAAAAACAGCAGACCTTGGACCTCTCCCTTAACATCTTAACAACAAGCACTAAGCTCCATGAAACACTTTCCTTCTTACCCCCCCCCTCTATTCTGTCAGAAGAAACGTGTTGAAAATTTCCACTAGATGAATGACATCAGAAGCGATTCACAGAGGAAACACCTCAATGCATGAGGATTACAATAATGTACTATGAAAATCCTAGAAAGCAAATGATGCTGTAGTCATCCTGTGTCAGGAACAAGCACTCTCCTCTCTGTGCCCAGTAAGGAAAAGCACAGGGGCAGTGAGGAAGATCTGGACAGGTCAGTTTGGAATACTTTCTACTCTTGTGACTTATTATTGACAAACTTCCCTGCAGCGTTTTTAATTCTTCAAGCTAGAAACATGTTTTGTCAGAAGAAAATTTTGCCAACAATCAAGACCATCTTGAATAAAGTCCTTGAGCAGATTATAATGTGATATTGCTATATACATGCGTGTCTCAGAAAAGAAGCTTGGCTTTCTCTGGCTGGTTAAGAACTTCATGCACTCTGTGGCTTGATTTTGTAGTTATCATTTCCTTAGTCTATCACTGCGGAGTACTTTCCCACAAGTAAGAGTCCATCCACTGTAGCAACCCATATCTTATCGTGCCTTCAAGTGCGTATTTGGGTTTTTTCCCTCCTGTGTCCATTTTCACTCTAAATTCTAACACTCTTCCTTAATTTTTTCATAATCTAAGCCACAAGCAGCCCATTTCAGGTATAGAAGACATTTATTGACCAGGAAGCGCTAGGTATTAAGCTTTCATTTGACAAGAATGATAAGGAATAGACTGGAAGGCTCTCCCTTTTCACCAGCTCTTTGGTACTGCTACAGCTCACAACACTAGGAAGGTCACGGGTAACTCTAAGTGTCTGATGGGCAGCATGCAACATCCACAGAAGATCTCTATTTCCGGAGAGGTTTTAGTGCTTTGATATTAATGGCCACATTTAAATTGAAAATGAAGCGCCACCAATCACACAAGCAATGGTTTAGTTCTGCTTCAAGTGCTGCAGTCATATAACCAGGAGCAAAAATTGCCTGGGTCATCCTTTAGACAAAGGTGGAAAAATGCAGTCTCCTGGGCTGCAGCTAAAAGGAAAGCCCAGAACAAAACGAGATCACTACACATTTTAGCAGAATCTCTTCAGATCTCCAGCCCCTTTGGCACTTACCCCTCCAGCCCTGATGAGTTTGCGTCTGAATTCCTTGGTGGGGTTGTTGAAAGTCAGTTTCTCACAACGAAGGTGGTTCACAGGTGGATTTCCCTCCAAATTTAAGAACAGGTCATATGTGAAACAAACCTTTTTCGGCTCCTCCTAAAAACAAGAAAGACTTTGGGAAAATGGACTAAGTTTGGCAAGGACACTAAGGCAGAGGATTCAAACAGTCACTCCTGAAAATCCCAAATAAACCACTGAGCAAGTGTTGCATTCATAGAGTTTTTCATCATGAGATCAGAGAGCTAGAAAATAAACTGTTTGTGCCCAAAGTGCCTGAAGTTAACACACCGTGCATCAGAAACTCAGGCGTGACTTTTCGCTGCAAAAGAAACACATGGACAAGGATTCTGACTCTCGATTGTTTAAAGTCATTGAAGTCATTGCTGGAAAGCAGATTCACCAGCTTTATCCACTATTCTGTTTTCACTGAAATTCAGATCCTATCTCCTTTAGGGAGCAACTGAACTATAAGTATCAATATTAAGAAAAGCATAATCTTTTATTTAGAGAAGGAACAACTTCTGAACTCACAGGATCTCCACGGGTACCGAGGAGAAAAAGATTAAACGCAACGGTAAAAGGATGACTTGTTTTGTAAAATCCTTTTCAATATGCATATTGCAGGGGCTGAATGGGAAGATATCCCAGGCTTTTGAACTTTCCAAGGGCACTTTCACTGAAGAAATCCGGAGTTTGTATGCAAGTTGGGGATCATCTGCGCCTCACTGGTTTTGTTCCACCTGCTGCAGAAGCACAGAAAACACTCCGCATTTGCAGCACAGAATGGAAGAAACCTCTTCTTTTTTTTTTTTTACCTCCCGAAATACTGCCTACTACTTGTATATTACTAATATCGATAAAGAAATTTCCTGGTCTTATCTTGTATTCTGCATTTCCAGATGAAAAAAACCCCTCAAAATGGGGCAAAAGAGACTCTCCTGCAAACCACACGGAGCCTTACAGTACATTCAGTATTTACATGAATGCATCCCACATGCCTCATTCAATGTGCAACCCCAAGCAGCTGCACAGCAGTCTTCTCCACAATTCACATCCAGCAGCTTGATTTCCTGGTGCAGTCGCATTGTTGTATGGGAACAGACGCCGCAGGCTTCCAGCCCGAGCCATTAGATTTGCTGAAAATAGGTTGAAGCATCAAACGGCTTCAGACCACCCCGATTCCTGCTGTTTGCTTGGTGGGTACTAACGTTGCTAAAGAAGCCATTTCTTGTACAAACTACACCTCGAATAATAAAGAAGTGTGGTCACCGCACCTGGTTTACACCAAAATCAGTACCCTAAGCCCACCTGGGAGTCAAGGCCTTGGATCCCAACTCCCCAGAGAGGGGAAGACAGACGTCTAAGCAGACATGTACAGCAGAATTGTCTGCCATTAACAAGCAAGAACATGCCACCAACACCAGGACTTGGAGAATCCATGCAGACTTGAAAGGGTTCAATGTCTACTAAAACACATGAATGGGAAGGAGGAGGAAAATACTCACAAAAAAACCTCATCATTCTCCTCTCCTCTACGACTGTTCTCATTAACTGAATCATTAGCGAGCTCTGCATGTGTGTGCTTACACTGGAGTTCAAACAGCAGCTACAGAGGGTCCCTCAAAGTCTAATAAACTTAAATGAAGGATGAATAGAAACCCAAATGCGGCCTAAAACTAGTTTCTAAAATGCTTTTCCTAGTTGATAGCATAGAATAAATTGATTTTAGATATATTAACAATAGCAGGCTTTAGTCAAAAGCTGTTATGCCATCACATTTCAGAGCAGGAAAAGGGCAGCAGACTAACTTCCCTTTTATCTTGGGTATCCCATTTATTATGTAGACTCAAAAGCATCAGAGAATCTCCCAAATATTTATCGTACCCCTGCTGACGAGCTTCCACTTTTCGTAAAATTAAGCCAGTTTTTCAATGTGATTTTTCTCCAACTCGGAGATTATGACTGCCCTGGGAACCAAGTCTCAGCCAAGCACTATGATCATTAAAATATCCTTTGTACCATCCGAGGGCATCGGAAGCCCCCCACCTAGGCGAATAGTTAAGATTACAGCACCCCTAAAAGAAAGAGTACAAAAGTCTCAAAGCAAAAAGCTTCAAATAAACATTCTTTCCTTTACTGCCTTCACCGACAGCTAATGATTACAGCTCAAGACACTCCAAAGCTTAACCCATCTGGTCCTCCCTAAAAGGTTCTTTCCTCCAAATGACCATCAAGAGGGGAAAAAAAAAAAAAAAAAAAGAGAAAAGAAGTAATGAAGAAAGAAGACCACGGAAAATCTCTCACAATTGATCTGGACCTACACACCCTCTAACTTTAAATGGAAAGCCATACTGAATCCACAGTGCCACACTTCAAAGCCTTCCTAAATAACACGTTGGGATCTACACATCCCGCTGCCTGGAGCTGCAAGAAGAGGGTAGGTACTTTTTCACCCTGCAAACTTCGGCACAGGCGGTCTCTTTTCACACTGCACCACCACTTCCCACACAGGCCAAGCCAAGCCTCCAACCCTTCATGTCAACAAGTAACACTGAAAAGGGGACAAACTTACTTTGTGTGGATATTTTGTTGCTCTCCGAGACATTAAGCTTTTCTAAAGGGTGTTAACTTCCAAGAAAGGCTTTAAAAAAAGGACACATCACAACCATTTCTGACTGGTAAATATTGTGGTTATTCAGATTCAAATTCAAGGGTCGATTTGGTCACGATACAGTTAACCTGGTATGAGATCTCTGAGCAAGTCACCTTAGAACCTCCTTATATCTACCCCTCAAATCTCAGATGCCAGGGAAGTGAAGGAGGAGTGTGTACCACAAAACTCGGGCTGAGCTCCACTCGCAGCCGCTGTAACTTTCCCTCCATCCAGTGACTCCGGCTACTCCACCTCCCATCTCCAAAGCTGAGTACGTTACGCTTTATTTTTCCAGTTTTCCAGCTTCCTGTCTGGCACTGCTCTGTTATGAACACTGGAGTCACTTTATTTTTCTTTTGAAGTAATGGGTTAAAGTTCTTTTGGCACTTTTCGACAGTGCAGGAATTTTTCAAAGTCTTTTGTTAAAATTTCCTTGTCCCTTTTTTAAGGCAGGGTGTGCCCTTTGCCACTTAAACACAAATCAAAAGAATTTCACTGGTAGCGTGCGCGTAAAGCTCATAAATCACTTTTAGAAAGCCATAAAACAAAATTATCTACAAAAATCTAGCACACCAAGGAAGCAGGCTCATGGTTATTCAATAACTATAACATCTAACACTACTTCCCTTTTGCCATAGATCTAGCCTGACAGAGTCATTTATCTGTAACCAGTTCATAACTTCTGTATAAATGGAACCCCCTTTTCCAGGCTCGTACAACCCGTTTGACCAGTCTTCTGCCTCGCTTCCAGACAGGACATTAAGGAGTGAATAGCCCAATATTCCTTTTTTTTTTTTTTTTTTTTTTTTTTTTTTTTTTTTTTTTTTTTTTTTTTTTTTTTTTTTTTTTTTTTTTTTTT
>JAOQGH010000014.1:2038595-2054190 GCA_025769975.1 Gallinago jamesoni | reverse complement strand
TTTTTTTTTTTTTTTTTTTTTTTTTTTTTTTTTTTTTTTTTTTTTTTTTTTTTTTTTTTTTTTTTTTTTTTTTTTTGAGGCAAGGAGCCTTATGTTACACTCTGTTAACAGGTCCCTTGTCTCTTTTTGATATTCTACAGCGTTAAGTGTAATAACAGCAAACAGCATTTTGGAACTCTCCCCCATCTGAAAGCTATTATTTCGTTTGAAAATTAGGAAAACATACTCCCTGCTCAAAGACAAGCATTTAATAATCTATGAGCTCTTATAAATAACCAGATACGATGCTGGCATGGCTAGTAAAGCTGCTACGTTTGACAAGGCTTCCTTGCCAGGCACTATCTGTAATCTATTCAGCATATGGAGATGCCTCTCAATGTGCCACGCTGAACGGCTACTGGAACACACACAGCCCAGGTGTTACGGCCAGGAAAATAGTCTGCTCAGATAGAAGAATGGGTCAACTGATAATACTTATTAATTTATGGAAGAGAAAAGTAAAAAAAAAAAAAAGGTTCACCACTCAGCAGCAGAAAAGAAAGTGCCGTAGGTTTGCTAAGATGATACAGAACAGAGCTAAAAAACGTGAGCAACAAATGTTGCTGCTTAAAGGCCAGACAAAATGACAAAATTCACTCTTCCTCCCACAGCTTTGCTCAGAGGTGGATAAATACTCCTCCTCTCCTCAAACCTGTGCAGACCCTTCCCCAACGCCATGGCAATTTGTTGGGTAAAAATCAAACATCTCACACGAACGCCGGCTCGCCAGCAGCCTTCCTTAGGAGTATTTCACAGGCTGATACCTTCCTTCTGGCACCATCTTGACACGTAGTTGTAACTGCTCTCCCGGTTCACCTACCCTGCCATATGTGCATCCATGTACAACACCTCTACCGAGTTCCTACTTCGAAACACTTTTTTTTTTTTGCCCTTCTCCAGTATTTTTCTATGTATTTTATATATCAGGCCTATAAATATCACAGAAGGGGTAAAATATGCAGGCTTTTATTTTGATCCCAACTGGAAAAAAAAATTAAAAAAAATCAAACAGATTTCTCTGCTTTCTTCCCTTATCTCCCTTTTCGCTCATAGAAAAAGCCCAAGTTACATGTATCCATTATGTAAATACTGGAAGCCTTTTATCTCTAGTACTGGAATTGGGAGGTAGTATCTTTAAAGAGACTTTAATGCAACATCTTATCCATGTTGCATTAATATAATCTGCCTTATATCAGAACGGCATGATAGTATACTAGACCTTTAGCTTTTGTTGTGGGGAGGGGGTGGATTGATCTAATTTGATTAGGATGCAAAAAATGTAACGGGGATGAATACCAAAGTCATACCTGCATTACAGCCTCCAGATTACAACGTATGCCACCGTAAGAGATGTATTTGGAGACAAAGAGGCCATGAGAAAAAGCCTCAAGACTGTTGAAATTGAGTGGGGGAGAGAGAAAGGGAAGAGCAGTAGAAAGACAGCAATGCATTTATTGTACCCAGTTTGTATTGATTCAAGCACCAGAAGCCACTAACAGCAGTCCTCATTACAGGAAGGAACACAAAGGATTTTAAAACAAAAATAGCATACTAACATTTTTCAGTCCAACAATCCCAAACGATCCGCTATCGTTAGTCAACTGTGCTTTCAAAAAGCTTTATCATTCAACCTGCTGAGACCCTGCCATGTGTTTTTCAGGTTCAGTTACAGAGGCAAAGGCTCCAGCAGGCCACCGATACCAGGGGGGACTGCAAGTCCCACGACTCTCTGGAAAGCTCGGATATACAAACTGCCCAGGTGCACAGCAATATTCAAAATATGTATTCTGTAATTCAAATGACAAGAACGAGAAAGTACAAAGAGCCTACTTATTGAGAAACTGAAATACAGCACAGGAAGGACAAGCGCACGCCAACAGGGCATAACTCTGTCTGTACAGGAGAAGAACAGGCTCTTGCACCTTTTATAATCCTCTGCTGACACTTCCCTGTCTGACAGAAAGGCATCAAAAGCTTCAGTGGGGCCAAGAGCGCTGACTTTCCTACTCCAGACAACAACATAACAACAAGAGCAGTCCAACACAAAGAGTTAACGGGTAGCTTTATGCAAACTTGACTGAAAAAAAAATCCCCAATGCAGTTCATTAAAAACATTTTTAAGTAATTCTTAGTAAAACTGTTCCTTAGCAGTGAACAGGCCCGTGTTTCTTTAGCCAAAGCAAAGAGTACACTGGCTCTGACAACCACTATTTATCATCCCAGTAACAAATTAGAACAGAAAGGAAACGGCTAAGAAAAGAGGCTTAAACTGTGGAAAAAAATAATTTCAGCCAACCATAGCAAAGATCAGCCTCCACAGATTAGTTCGCTCCCTCTTTAAATCCTTTCTCTTCTCACCTTCACAAAGCTAAACATGCATTGATAAACAAATCCCAAAGCCTTTGCAACTCTTGTTTCAACTGAGAGGACACACATCAACAAAAACGTGCTAGAATGTGGGGAGCATATGGCCAAAAAGAGCTGCCCAACTCCTCCTGCCCAGCCACCTATGAAAATGCATTTTCTCCCCACGCCCGGAATCAATCCGTAACATCTACTTGAAAAGAGTTATTCAAGGATGAGTCCCAAATGCTGCAATCAATTCGGGCAAATTCAAAACAATATATGCTCCACACACAACAGCTGATCCCCGCCAGTGTCAACAGGTTTACAGAGATCAGAGTGAACATATGGTCTTGAAGTAGTAAAGACTTATTTATTTGGTGCTTTAATGTCACATTCTTTAATCAGGAGGAAACGGGCTGTATTCTAAGCCTTTGCCACTCCTCCTCTTTCACAATCTTTTTAATTTCTACTAGATCCCAGTTTTTTGCTTATACTTCATCTTTGCATTTCAATCTTTGCAGAAGCATTCACCTCTTACATTCCCTTCAGCTCCACTTACTGAAAATAATCATAGCTCTTCATATTTCAAGATGGCATTATCATCGGGCAAGAGTGGTCAGAGGAGCCAAATTCTTCACATCATCAGGCAGCTTCTAAGCTCCCAGCAATCATAAGTACCAAAATGTGCAGAGAAGCTTTTGGAAGCTTAACTTCCAAAACGTGCAGAGAATATAGCATTTGCTGACATAAGGACAAAAAAATAAATAAATTACTTTCAAGTAGTAAAAGCAAGTTTCATACAACTTCTGTACAGCTCATGTATTTCAAGTTCATGCTTGAACCTGGGAACACATCTCTGTTCAAATGACGTGCTGGAAGACAGAAGCTAACAGGCTTTCCTTCAACCATCGCTTGCCCCAATCTAATAATAGGAAGTGCTGTCTGAAGCTCCTTAATTAGTCAATTCACTCAGCTTAAAAGTGGAAAGGAACTTCTCCATAATGCATAAATCTAAAAAACAGGGCAAAGCTGAGTATTTTTAACATTTGTAGCTTTGAAAACAAGTCTGCAAATAAACTTATTTTCTATTTATTTTTCCTGTTTCTGAAGACCTAAATGCCAAAACCGAACCGCCTTCTCCTAAATTAACTGCTGCTTCCATTGTTTCCACTAAGAAGAGAGACCACCTATTTCCCATATTTATAAAATCCACCCTATCCCTAACGTTAGACAGAACAACTATGCTGTCACGTGTACCCAGAAACAATGAGAAGTGATGACCCCAGTGGGTGTGAAACCAAGTTATAACCAGAAAAGCTGCCAGTTCCATATTCTATGAGAAGCATAGGAATATAAGGGATGGAAAGAAAGAAAACACACGAATGCAGGCAACAGTCAATGTGAACAAACGCACCTAAAAAAAATACAGGAGAGGCAGAAATGAGAAAGATCTATGGAATTGTGAAAGACAAAGCCATTGGGGACCTGCAGGGAAAAGGCAAGTGTGAGAAAAGAAAGGAAAGAAAAATAAAAGGTAAGAATAGAAATAAAACACTGTTCACCCATCACGGTACAGATCGCCCTTACAAGAAATCATGGTGAAGAAGTTGACGTTTTTGGTCATGAATTTAAAGGTAGGCTTTGAACCTGAATTAAGCCAACACAAAGTGCAGACGAAGAGTCTCCTGATTTCTATCCAAAACTTCAGAAAAGCCACCAGAAGTCAAACTACTTTTAAGCTTTTGAGGTTTTTTATTTGCAGTCAAGTTGTAGTTTTCAGAGTTTGCCAAAAAAGCTGCTTCTATCAAGAACTTTCATCCCCTACCCTCTAACTGCCACTTCTCTTCATGTCCTTTTGGCTTATCCCACCCACCCAAAAGTGAGCTGTGGGCCAAACATTCCCAGGATTAGAAGACAAGTCGTCTGGTGGCTCAGTCCCATTATTTGGCTTATTCCTCAGACTCATCCAGAAGTGGGGTAAGAGCAATGTGGTAGGCCAAAAAACAAACTAAAATGTTTATTACTCACAAGAGACAGCACAAGGAGAGTAGACGAAGGAGACAAAGAGAGTAGAGAAGGAAACAACAGACAGATTGGTTTGTGGAAGGAAAGGATGGGAGAAGATAAAAAGAATAGTTCTGCTCCCAACAGAACTTGGGGTAAGGCCTTGTGCTCGGAGGGTTGAGGGGGATGGGAGTGAGAGCGCACATTATACCGGTGTAGCTTAATGGTCAAATTGTACTTTATCTACATTCCCTCTGAGGGATAATAAACAGAACATTATGGGATTTTTTTTTTTCAAGTAGTAATCAAAACCAGAAAGATTCAGTATTCATGTTTAACAAAACAATTTAAGCGAAACAGAGTAAATATGAAGGCAAGTGCCCAGATCCCTATTTTCATAACCTCCTTCAAGTCATGTAGCGTGTGACCTCCGTGCTAAGACTTCAAGCAAGCAATAAATCCCAAATTTTAACTTTCATATACTTGTTGGCAATGCATCTCAAGATTTAAAATATTTAGTGTTTTCTTTCTGGAAGAGTACTGAATCAGAACAACAGTATTTTTACAATAGCTGTAAATACTCGTCCTGTGCATGCAAGTGTTTGTCTATACAAATTTTATACCTGTACAGTTAATTTAATAAAATCACAAATAAAAAAAAATGGATTGTTTACTATATTGCCAGTCAACACAGTATTTACAAATGTTTATAAAATCAGTGGTTTATGTTTATTTACTTCCCTACTTACATAAAATATTTTAAACTGCTTTAACATTATCCATGCTTAGAGCAGCTTGTTACGAGCAGTACAATCTCCACTCAGAATCTCTGGGACAATCACACTGTCCTGATATTACCTTTCTATACAATTCCATTTCTGCCAAAAGCTTTCTTTTGAAGTCTGGCAGGAGCTTCCAACTCCCAGTTAAATTCTATTTATTAGACTAATAAAAAACATACACATAAAACAGTCACATAATTTAAGAGTCTTTCTGTCAGGCAGTTTCAGGCTCTGGCACAGCTCAAAACAATTAGAAGACCAGAAATCAGATTCTACCTTATTTTTGAAGTGTACTTCAATGGGCATAATGAAGCCCGCGTAGCCAGACTCCTCCACTTTGTAAGGGGGCTCCTTGCACACTGAAAAGAGAACAGACAAACATTAATTTGGAATATAATGCAAGTTAATCTGAGCCAAAAAGGACATGCAAAATGAGAAATGGGCCTCTGACAACTCGAGGCATGTTTATAAAACTGACCTTTGCGAAAAAAGGGGGGGAAAAAAAAAACCAACTAAGTAAGATGGTGGTCATGGGCTTAGTTAGTAACATGAAAATCTGTTCTTAGCTCCTCCCATGGAAAGGAAACATAAAACACTCCATGCCAGAGCCTCTGTGAGATTCTTCCCCCCCCTTTTGCAGTGAGATACAATTACATTTCTGGGCTGTTCCACAACAATGTTAAAGCTGTCTTGCAAAAAAAGAAAAAAAAAAAAAAAAAAAAAAAAAAAGGGCAAAGACCCAAAAAGGTGGGAATTTAAACAGTAAGGAAAGGTAAAATGTACTTTGATGCCAACACTTATTAATCAAAATCCACAGCGGATTTTTTTCCCCCCTTTAAATGCTCTCCTGCAACCCTCAATCTTCGCAATTAGGTAAGAGCCGTACCAGAAGCTGCTTCATCCAAACCTGACGGGCAGGTAAGGGTAAGCACTGCTATTTATTGCACACACAAGGAAATGGAAAAAGGTTAAAGAGTTTGCCGCTAAGGTCACGGTGCTGCCAACTGCAGAGACATCGACTACAAAAAGCTTAATCGCTTCTAAGAAATTAATCTACATGCTTCCTGCCTCGGTTCCCTCATCCCTACCTGTTGTACCTTCACGCTACTGAATCCTTCCTATCATTTCCCACTCCTTTTCAGTGGCGTGACAGCCGGCTCGAAGGATTCTAGGATCATTTGTTTGGCCGTGACATAGCTACACACAAGGGCTGCCAGAAGAAACACGAGACCAACACAGATATTCTCCCTCCCAGGAACCAGATACACTTGCATAGAATTTATGCGCTACAATATATGTAAATAAAGTCAATTAAGTAATTAGAGGAATTCAGCGCAAATCTTTCTACTTTCTCTAAAGATTTCCAAGTAATTAATATGATTAGGAAACAGCACCTCAAACCTAAAAAGTACACAAATTATTTTCCTTTAAGGTAGATATATGATCCCCAGCTCTTAACTCTTCTACTGTCATTAAGGTGCTAGAACGCAGTACTCCAAATTCAACTGTGAATAAAAAGCGTATCTAAAAATAACCAAAATCTCCAGACTTGCTTTAACTTGAATTTCATACAAGAACCCCATCATCTAGGGGAAAAAACCCAAACCCAAAGAAGAGTGCCAATATGACAGCAGGAACCTTAAGACTATCTGCCAAGCGGCCTTTGTTCCTTTGCCACTCTATTCTAACAAATGAAAATGACTACACAGGCGATCAGCTGGCAACACAAGCCCACCTTCACCAGTAGATTCTGCTCCAAAAGCAAGAGCGAATCATCTGAAGAAACCCTTTAAACAGATCTAGAAATAGTAGGCATCTGCCCTACCATTTATGCACAACCCAGACACGCTTTGGTCAAAAGTAAGCTGGCGTCACAAGTAAGCTCAAGAAACTGTGCAAAATCTAGAGATTGGAAATAAAACATCTCTTTGAAGGTAAATGATACGGCAACCCATCAAGCAAAGCCCACCACAGTTGTTTGTAATAAAGTAATTACACCAGCTGACAAGGATTGTAGCACAGCAGATTGTAACTTTTCTTCTATAAATTAGCTTTTAGCTCAGTGCTGCACTTGCTTATCATACCTCAGTTTTACTACATCGATTTGAAGGAGGTATCATTAACATACAGACTAGAATCACATCCTCACAAGCCGAGCAGCTTTGAGTTACTTTCCACTGTGGCCTGTCACAAATAACCAAGGCAGTAGGTAGTTCTTAGACATCCTGTGTGACCAGAAGTCTTCCAAAGAAATATTTCAAAGAATGCACGTTACGAAGTGATTTACAGCGATACTCTCAGGCAGGCAGCGTTCCTTGTAACACCACGTAACAGTAACACCACGGACGCAGTTACACAATTTTAAGCAGATCTAATTCTGCACCGCCGCCGAAAAGGGCAATTCCTGCCCCTCTACCTGAACCTGCCGCCCCGTGCCAAGAATAAGGTTCATGCTGCTGCACAGTCAGAAAGAGCAAAGAACAGACCCAGCAGCAAATCACAGTACAATTTGTATACTCTTCTCCAGCCACGCTGACTGCACAGTGCTTGCAGCTGGAACGTACAGCCAGGGGCGAAGAAACCATCACCCCCTTGGCATCATTGATTTCTGCTGGGTTTTGTACTCCCTGGACTGGCACCCGAGACTAGAACCTGCAGGAATCCTGATGGCTTCTTAGTGACCAATGCAAAACTCTTCATACTCCAGTACGTATACAAACCCAGTATTTGAGCATCTCTCAGCAATCACATGACAAATGTTAACAAATCGAACCCATCTTTCCCGTTTTGAAACATGAATTATCTTCTGCTGTCACTAAGCACCTTGAGAACCTGCAGGTACTAAGACTTAAATAAGAGGAGAAAGGATTTTACCTCCAGCCCTTTCACCAGAAGAAAGGTTCCATTCTCCCTGACCTTCCTCAGCTAAAGACAGTAAAGGTTAAAGCTGAAGCACACACCATGTACATTTTGCTCCTTTTTAAGGAGATATTTTACAGAAAAGTGACAGCCCAAGACAATCATTCAGAGAAGACCAAATAACGCATCTGCAAGAATACACTCACCTCGCTTGGGTTTCGGGAAGCTCTCGTGTAGCCGAAAGACCACCCTTTCTACAAAGTGCTGAATGTCACACTGCTCGGGGCCCCGCACAAACACCATCCAGTCATGAGTAAAGCCTTCGGTGGTGGGCTTTTTCCGCAGTTGGGCTCGGTGCCCCAGCTCCAATTTAACTTGAACCGTGCACTGTTTCAGGACAGAGGTAAGACCATAAGCAAAATGAAACAACTTCGATGTTACGCATAACGCTGAGCCCCACAGACAGAAGACGCTAGATCACCGCAGGGGAGGAATACAACAGCCTCCACAGAGAGAGATTAGTCTAATTCTGAAAACTACAGTGTTGTCATCAGAAAAGGTATCATAAAAATAGCTCCCAGTACCATTTCATACCTATTTTCTTCCCAATATTAGCACTGCAGAGGAAACAGCTTTAGAAGAGGGATAGGTTTATCTGCCTCACTTATCAACTAAATTGTCGGCAAAGTCCTAATTGCAGAATCTTTATTTCTAGAAAGTGTCAGTGACAGAACTTGATGTTCACAGCTTACAGAATTCACAGCACTGACAGGAAACTAATCCTGAAGCAGGAAAAATTAGATCATGAATTGGTGGTTTATGATGTTCTCCAGAACATGTAATCCATTGGAACACAGCTCTGGTACTCCTTGTGTTCTTTTAAATGTATTTTATTAAGGCACTTTCAAAGACCAAGCCTAACATACAACACACCTGCACAGCATCTAACACTACAACGACCCAATTGATTTGCACTCCCAAATCCTGCTCTAATCATACGTTAACAGAGAAGGTGTAGTCGATATCTCATTCAAAGCACAAAAATCCCATTAAATGTCTTAAAAACAGATTAATTTAATTGTGAAGATGCACATATTATTGCAGATTTTGCAGTCAGAAGAAAGGAAATGAATTAAACAGATGTAACAGAGGAAAGGCAAGCGTGATTCAGGCACAAGTTAATGCAAGCAAATCTTAGGGCAAGATTTGTAGAGACACAGAATAACACCTAAGGCATCGAACTCCTTGCTAATTTTGGGAATATATGTTATACACACTAGACGAGCAGCAAAGCCATCTCAAACTACACACAACAAAACCCAACTGGAACTTATGAAAAAATGGGGCAGTTTTTAGTCCTTACCCCCTTTCTTCACCTAAGGCTTGAAAATAAGCACCTTGTTCTTCCTGGCGGTTCTCAATTACCATTGGGAAAGGCACCATTATTTGTCATTACCTACATTACAGGTGGACACAGCCAAACCGAGGGCATGATGTTAGACAATGAACATAGAAAGTGAAAGCTTCCAGAGCTCTAGACTATATGTTTAGGAAATGTATTATCCCCATTTTCCCATTGAGGAACTGCAAACAAGGAATATGACCATGATTAATGGTCAGAAAGTATTCGGCATCCAAAAAGTATCCAACGTGACAGTTTATGGGGAAGTGATTTTCAGGGCACGGTTAATACTTTCTGAGAAAGATTAAGTCATGCAATCTCAGTATTCTCTTCTTTTTACAAAGATCACACAGGAGGTCTACAGACCCCACCAGGCATCAAAGCCCGACCTCCCAAATTGCAGTCCAGTTCTAATTTCAACTCTCAGGCAATTATCTTTATTATCAAATGCCTTCAGCTGCCATCCAACACACCAATTCTAAGACTCGGGGACAAACTCATCTAATTGATTCCTTCACCTGTATTACTACCACATTTCTTTATGTTACCTTCCTCCGCAAGCTCCCTTGGCAGTCCATTTTTTCCCCATCCTGCGCTTTTAGGGCTTATCTACACTGGCTCCACCTTGCTCCTGTGCTAAAAACGAAGGTACGCAGACGCCTGTTCTTTCATGTCATATTAAGGAGTAAGAAAAAAAAAAAGGCAAGGTGTGTTTCACTTGAAGCACAGCAATCTCTCCGGCGGTGGAAGAGCATTTCATGGAGACAGTCTGCCTCAATCCCAAGCTGGCATGGGAAGGTGCTTGCAGGGCTGCTTTATCTGGGATACTTCCCACAGCGTTCACGCAAGCATTCACATCAACTGAGCCAGTCTGTTCGGCAGCTTCACGTTATCGATTCCGTAATTACCCTTTAAATTGTGCTACTGTTGCCAGTTACTACCCCTCTCCAGAGAAGTGCAAATGACTGTGTCAGTCTACAAAATTTGCCTTTCTAGTTGAAACGGCTGAGAAATTTTAGCTGAGAAACAGATGGGACCATGTAGAAGAGAACAAAATTAAACATAAAAGAGAACTGTTTAACTGAGAGTGAAAGTTGTACTTGCTATACTCCTCACATATCGGTCCAATTAACGATCGCTATGAATTAAGCCAGAAGTTGAAACACATTTGAAAATAAGATCTCCCAACATAACAAACGTGCAAAGTTGCTTCGCTGAAAATGGAGGGTTTTTTTTTTTTCCCCAAGCGTGTCTCTCAACAAAGGGAAATCAGGATCCTATTCAAACAATTTGTAATAATACAAAGGAGACTGCTTTTCAAATTCTCAATAAACATTCTGAAGGCTGCTCTGTTTCTTTTTGTTTTATTTTGTTTTGTTTGATGTGCTAATTGCTTGAATACCATAACCAGCTTCCATTCGCTCTCCTTTGGATGATTATTCAAAGGATAGCGGGGCTCACCTCCTGAACCTCAGGCCGGTAGGTAACCTCTTACCAGCTCGCCTGCTCTCGCACACAAAAGGCCCGAGCCCGCCTGCTCTGGATCACCCCAGGTAAACTTCCAGCATCCATCCCTGCCCGCTGCGGCACCGCAGCGACCCGGCCGCTACCGGGCGGCTTCCCACCCGCCTCCCCGCAGCGGTAATAACTCTCTCGGTGGCATTAACCCTTTGCACCGCGGCTAATGGGGGGGGGGGGGGGAAGGGGGGCTAGCAACGCCGGCACCACCCCTCCCCGTAAATAAGCCCAGGCAGGAATTTGCGGGAAATGCTGCTGCCACCCCCCGCCGCGGGCGAGGCTGCAGCGCGGCCGCCCATGAAGGGGCGAGGGCTCAGCAACCCCCCCCCAACCCCCCCTCAAAAGGGGGTGCGAGGAGTGGGTGTGCCTCCTCAAAGCGGGGACGATGCCCCCCAGCACCAGCAAGGGAAATCAACCACCCCTATCTCCAGGACGGGGTGCCCCCCCCCCTCGATGTAGCCCCCCCACCCCCCGATGCGGGGGGGGGGTGTCCCCGGCCCCTCCCCACGCGTACCCCCTGAGCAGAGGGGAGGGGCGGTGCCGAGGGGCCCCACCCCCCCGGCGGTGCGGTGGGGCGGGCGCCGCCGCTCCCCTCACCTGATTGTCCATGGCTGGGCGCAGCACCGCGGGCCCCGCTCGCTCCCGCCGCAGAGGTTTCGCTGGCCGGTCGGCGGGGGGGGTCTCTTTTCCCCCTTCTCTTCTCGCCCTCTACGAGCGAAGCCGGTCTCCGTCCCCCCCCACCCCCCTCCCCGCCGTCTCGGCCGTCGCCGCCGCCTCCTCGGTCGCGGCCCCTCACGGCCCCGCCGCCGCCGCTCGCCTCATTGTGTGTCACTCACAGGCAGCAGCCCCGCCACCCCCCCGGCGCCCGCCCCGCGGAACCGGAAACCGACGCCGCCAGAGAGGCACCCGCCCAGGGCCAATAACGGCATCGCTTCACGTCTGGAGGCGGGGCTTCCGCCCGGGCATCGCCGGCCTCCCCCGCCTCCGCCTGACGGGCGGCCTCTGCGCCCAATCGGCGGCGAGCGGGCTGCCGAGGGGGCGGGGCAGGAGGCGGGGCCCGCGCTGGGTCAAGCGGGTGGTGGGAGGGAGCAGACCTTCACTGCCTCCCCGACACCCCCTCCCGGTGGCGGGAGCGGCGCTGCGGTGTGGCCGGACTCGGGCCCACAGCCCGTTCCCGGGCTTGTTCCCGGTCTCCTCGGCCAGCTAACCGGCACCGGGACCGAGCGCTTAGGCCTTGTCCTGCGCTCCGTGCCAACCCGCCCCTTTTCCCCTCCCTTGGCCCGCTCTTCTCTGCCGCTGGCGGCAGCGAATTTCACCCCTTTATTAATTTCCTACACAAATGAGAACAAGGGAAACCACAGCTCGCAGTGCAGCGGGCACGACAGTCCGGAACGGCTGGGGAGGGAGGGAGAGAGAGTGGGAGATGGTAGTACTTCTCGCCCTCGGTTCTCCTTGTTCTCCCTCAGCCTCACTCCTTCCTTCCCATTTTCCCTCCATCTCTCCCCCCTCGTCTTCCCTTGGTCTCATTTTTCCCCTCGCTGTCATTTTCCCCCTCAATGCCATCCACCTCCTTTCCCCCCTCCTCTATATTCCTTATTTCTCATCAGTTTCTCTCATTTCCTCCTCTTCTCCCTTGTTTCTCCTCGCTCTCCTTCATTCTCCCTTGTTCTCCCTCGTTTTTCCTTTGCTCTCCCTCATTTCCTCCCAACTGCCCTCAGTTTCCCTCATTTTTTTTCCATTTCTCTCATCTTTCCCTCGGTCTCCCTTATTTTCTGTCAGTTTCTTCCCCCCCTCAGTCTCCCACCTTTCCCCCTCAGTTTTTCCTCATTTTCCCCTTGGTCTCCCATGTTATTCCTCAGTTTATCAATTTTTTTTTTTTCTCTGTGTATCTCATTTCTCTCCCCCAGTCCCCCTCATTTTCTCTCAGGTTCATTTTCCTGTCAGTTTCCATCAGTTTCTCCCATTTTTCTATGTTTATCTCATTTCCCCCCCCCATTCTTCCCCATTTTCTCTCAGGTTTAGTTCCCCATTTAGTCTCCCTCATTCCCCCCTTGGTATCCCTCATTTTTCTCTCAGTTTCTCTCATTTCTTCCCCTCAGTCCCCCTCATTTTCTCTCGGGTTCAGTTTCCCCTTGGTCTTCTTCATTTCCTCATCAATTTCTCTAATTTTTCTCATTTCCCCCCTCATTCTCCCCATTTTCTCTCAGATTTAGTTCCCCCCTCAGTCTCCCTCATTTTCCCCTCGGTCACCCTTATTTTCCCTCAGGTTCAGTTTCTCCTCCGTCTCCCTCATTTTTCCCTCAGCTTCTCTCGTTTTGCTCTGTGTATCTCATTTTTTCCCCTCAGTCTCCCTCATTTTCTCTCAGGTTCAATTTTCCCGCTTGGTCTCCCTCGTTTTCCCCCTCATTCTCCACTATTTTCTATCAGGTTTAGTTACCCCCTTGGGCCCCCCTCATTTCCTCTCAGGTTCAGTTTCCCCTCAGTCTCCTTCATTCTCCCCTTGGTCTCCCTCATTCTCCCCTCAGCTTCTCTCATTTTGCTCTGTGTATCTAATTCCCCTCCCCCAAGTCTCCCTCATTTTCTCTCAGGTTCAATTCCCCCCCCCCCCCATTCACCCCTATTTTCTATCAGGTTTAGTTCCCCTCTTGGTATCCCTCATTCCCCCTTTGGTTGCCCTCATTTTTTCCCTCAGCTTCTCTCATTTTGCTCTGTGTATCTCGTTTTCCCCCCTTAGTCTCCCTCGTTTTCTCAGGTTCAATTTTCCCCTTGGCCGCCCTCATTTTCCCCCTTCGGTCTCCCCCATTTTCTCTCAGGTTCCCCTCTCAGACTCCCTCATTTCTCCTCTTTGTCCCTCACCTTCCCTCCTTCTCCCTCGGTTCCTCTCACGTTCCCGCCTTTCCCCCGCCCCCGCTCTCCCCTCAGCCCCCCTCCGGCGGCCGCCGCTCCCGGGCCCGGGCCCCGCGGGCCGCCCGCCGCCTTCCGCGGCAGCGATGGAGGGGGCAGAGAGGGCCGCTGGCGGCGGAGGGAAACAATATCTGGTTTTCTGGTCTGTGGCGGAGGGCATTTGCAATGCAAATGGACGCGGGGATTCCTTCAGTGGAGCGGTGGGTATCAGCCGCGGGCTCAGCTGTGGGGGACGGGTCCGGGGGTCACCGCCCGGCTGCGGGCGGGGGGGGCAGCGTTAAAGGCCGCCGGCCCCGCAAACGGGGGTTTCTCAGCCCCGCCGGCTCCGGGCCTGGCATTTGCATCTGAAAAGTGGGGTTTTGTTTACCTTTTCCTTAGCGCTCTAAATGACAAGTTATTGCGCTCAATTTTGTCAGCCTTAAATTACCGCGGGGCTGCGGCTACAAGTGCAATTTGTGACTGTTTCTGCCCACATTTTCTTTTCCATGCAAGGCAGAATTTCTTTTTTTTTTTTTTTCTTCTTTCCCCCCCTCTCTCCGTGAAATTTTCTTGTTTGAAATAGTTTGTTGATCTCTGTAAGGCAGCAGAAAAATGCCTGTTAGCCAATAACACTGTGTATGTCGCTAACTGATAGCCACAGGCAAGGATTAATCAGTTCCCAAATCATTCTAAAGAGCCGGTTTACCTCATCAACCTGTTAGAGGATATTAGTAGAGCAAAATGCTTAATCGCTTCAGTTAACAACAACAACAACAAAAAAGAGCCTGATTTGGATTCTTTTAAGTGCCCCAGTTTTAATTTTCCATGTTTCTCTCTGATGCAGTCCCAAGAGACACCTCCTTGGACAGTCTCTTTTCTTCTCCATTGAGACAGGGCCTCTTTCTCTGGGAGTTCTCACTGATATCTTTAATTGTGGACATTATTCCCATGCACGTGACTCTTAGGTCTAAATCTTTTATTTTCTAACTCCCAATCCTGGCTATTCAGTTGCAGCCTCATCACAGTCACGTTCCCTGGTGGTTATGAGCTCCCAGGCATGAATCTTTTCTGAAAATGCCTGTGTTTTTCCTCAGTTTGCCTCCACTCCAGCTCTGTTGAATTTCCTCCTTGTGCAAGATGTGTTGCTCAGACACACAAGACCTTGAACTTTTCCCTTTCCTGAAAAAATTGTCTGTTGCTTCCTCTGAAACATCATTAGAATTTGCTTTTTATTTTAATTCCTATTCACAATTTTTTCTGTGCCTTTATTTTCGCCCAGCCTGGTGTTCATGGTTGTTTTCCTGCTCTCCCCAGTGCAGAACCCCGACTGTCCTCCTACTTCAGCAAACCTGTAGGTACTTCTGCTGGTTTGGACACAAGTCACTCTTCCACGGTCCAGATTCCAGGGGTGTGATCTGAGCAGGAACCTCCCAGACAGGGACAGGAAACCTTGAGTCGAACGCCTTGGCGTCACCTCAGACGGGCAGTCCGGTACGTGGTCATTAGAATATACTAAACAAGTTAGGGTGCCCCATTCAGAGAAAGCACATCGTTATATCAACACCTCCTCCAAGCCAGCACCCCAGAGCTCTGTGCTGAGACAAGCAGTGTGAGTGGACTAATTTAAAATGTGCTGGGGTAGGTCCTCACATTCAACCACAAAAATCATAGAATGGTTTAAGTTGGAAGGGACCTTACAGGCCACCCAGTGCCACGCCTTGCCCTGGGCAGGGACACCTCCCACCAGCCCAGGTTGCTCCAG
>JAOQGH010000014.1:2004894-2038495 GCA_025769975.1 Gallinago jamesoni | reverse complement strand
TCTCACCACCCTCATGGCAAAGAAGTTCTTCCCCACATCTCAGCTCAATCTCCCCTCTTTCAGGGTCAAACCCTTCCTCCTCATCCTGTGGCTTCCCTCCCTCATCAACAATCCCTCCCCAGCTTTGCTGGAGCCCCTTTAGGGAATTGAAGGGGCTCTAAGCAACTGGAAGGCTCTCTGAGTCTTCTCTTTTCCAGGTTGAACCCCCAACTCTCTCAGACTGTCCTCACAGGAGAGAGGCTCCAGCTCTCCCAGCATCTCCAGAGACCTCCTCTGGACCTGTTCCAACATATCCATGTCCTTCTTGTGCTGAGGACTGCAGAGCTGGATGCAGTTCTCCAGGTGGGGTTTCTCCGGAGCTGAGCATAGGATTAGAATCCCAGCCCCCTTGCCACACTTCTTTTGATACAGCCCAGGACGTGGGGTGTTTCTTGGCTGCCAGCGCACATTGGTGGCTCATGTTGAGCTTCTCATCCACCAACTCCCCCAAGTCCTCAAGGAGAGGGCTCAAAAATACTCAAGGAGAAAAATTCCTTTGACCAGCTTTTGCTGTCCCAGCTCTGAACAGTTTCCAGCCCAAGGACTGATCAAGCTTACCCCCTGTTTGCTTTTCAAGCTCCAAAAATAAAACCTCACAGCCAAGGGTAGAGAATTTGCCAGGCTGTATGGGAGTGTGTTGGGAGTTTCAGGTGCTGGGTAGTGCTGGGGAAGGTGTAGCCAGCAGCCATCCAGGCTCCTCCATACTTCTAATTTTACAGGGCCATCTCAAGCTAACGAGCTGTCAGCTGAGTGCCTTCGCACCCGAGGCAGCCGTGGGCTGAGCTCCTGTTTCTTTATATCTATTCCAGCAACTTTTGGGTTCTGCAATAAGCGTCTGCAAATCCAATTAGCGTCTTTCTTTGTGGCACTGTATGCTGGCAGAGATCTGCTGTATTGCTGCCATCTACAGTAGGGCCAGTGCCAATGGATAAGAAACAGATCTTATTTGCATATTCAAGTATGCAAATGAAACACGACAGCTCTCCCTCATTTTTGTTTGGGCTTTTTATTTTCCTTTCCAGCGTTCTTGCTTCAGAAATCCTTGTCTTGGCCAGAAAGGTGTGTGTTTAATCTGGCTTGGCCCACGGTAGGGGACTATGCCAAGGGCTGGTTCTGTTCCCTGAGAGTTGGAAACGGTGGAAAAGAAAGGCACTGCCCTTGTTCCTGCCTGGGCCAGGTAAACCCAGGCGCGGGGAAGATTTTTGGGGTGTTTTTCCCAGAAGAGGCTAATCCACAGTCTTGGGAAGGGGAAACGCATCCTTTTCTTTCCTGCTGGTACACGCTATGGCTGCTGTACAGGCCAAACCTTGGGGAGTGTGAGCGAAGGAGGTGACAACTGGGGTGTTTGGGAAGAGACTACGACTCCTAGTGCTTCAGTGGGGAAAGTCATTTCAGGTGTGAGATGGGACAGTGCAGCCCACACTGGAGTGTCCACAGACACCTCCTTGGACAGGACCGGTCGGAGGCGCCGAGCTGTGACAGAGCCCCAGAGCTTTTCTGAGGCTCTGTCTGGGGAGCAGGCAAGAGAGATCACAACTGCTCCTGGAGGCACCTCTCCTTCCTCCTCCTCAGCTCCCTCTCTCTGCGGGAACACAATATTGACCCTCCAAGAACACACAGCCCCAACTGCCATGCAACCCAAGGTGCCCAAATTGCTTAATCAGTCACCAGCCTCCAACCACCATCTCTCATGTTGCAGCAAAATTACTTTCCTGTAGGCTTAATGTCACTCCTTGGGATGGTGGGCTGTAAGGCCCCGTCGCCAGTTTGTATCTCTGCATCTGTATCTTTGTGGCTTGCTCTTCCTATCCCCGGAGAAATGAGTTTATTTCACTCTTCATTGTCATTCATTATTATTTTCTCATACTCATTTAGTTGCGTCTTCCCCTTTTTCCACTTGGAACTGAAGACCACAAGTTTTGCGGTCAGTCTGTGCTTTGAGGGCCTTGGACACCAGCCAGCCAACAAGCAAGGCTGTCTCAAATGATGATTTTTTAATAGTCCCACAGACTTAACGAATAAGACACAAATCTTGCATTTGAGCAGGGTTTCTCTCAGAAAATACACGCCTCCACTTTGTGTCTGTACACAACGTGACAGAGTAGGAAGACCCCTTAGTTCTCTTCTTGACACCTGCAAGTCACTTCACCGCCTTCTCTGATGATAGTGATCTTCATCTGCTCTCATGAAGCACATCCAATGAGCCACATACTCTGTGGTGTTGCCAGGATGAAGACACCTGGAGTCAAAACAAAGAACCTGAAAGGCTGAGGGACGTGGGTCTTTTTAGTCTGGAGAAGAGAAGACTGAGGGGGGATCTGATCAACACCTATAAATACTGAAAAGGTGGGTGTCAGGAGGATGGGGCCAGTCTTTGTTCAGTGGTGCCCAGGGACAGGACAAGAGGTAACAGGCACAAACTTGAATATAAGAAGTTCCATCTCAACAGAAGGAGGAACGTCCTTTCTGTGAGGGTGGCAGAGCCCTGGCAGAGGCTGCCCAGAGAGGTGGTGGAGTCTGTCTCTGGAGACATTCAAACCCACCTGGACACGTTCCTGTGGGACCTGCTCTGGGTGGACCTACTCTGGCAGGGGGGTTGGAGGAGATGATCTTCAGAGGTCCCTTCCAACCCCGTATCTTTTTGTGATTCTGTGAACCGATGATATTTTAGGTAATAAGGGAGAGAAATCTTTCTCCTGGTACTTACCATGGCTTTGCCAACAGCAGCCCTTACGTACAGCCTCAGAAAACGTCCTGAACCTGAAGTCAAGAGAGGATTCAGTTTCTCTGGTGGCCCCTGAGGTGTTGCTGTGGTTTGTGTATGGTTGGCTGTGGCCTTTGTTGTCCTTAGCTCAAGGCACAGACTCACCGCAGGGTTTGTCCGTGCTGGCTGCCCGGGGAAAAACAGAGCAGGCAGCAGCAGAGAGAGAAGCTGAGAGGGAGGAGGAGGGAATTTGCTCCCAGCAATGCTCTTTCTGCTGTAGCAGGGCTCCTGGTCTGCTCATCAGCACCCGGGGGGATCCCTGCAGGGACTCGTGTTCGTTCGAATCAGCTGTTAATCCCAGCAATATTTCTTCTTCTAAAAAGGATTTCTGCTTTGCCTGTTCTCTGCCTTCCCCTCCCTCTCCAATTCACACTCCACACTCCAGTATTCACAGCACATATTTAACGCCAGGGTAGTATAGCCAAAGTCCAAATTTTTAATAGCCAAAAACTCCGATTGCCAAAAAGATACTCCTAGCAACTACTAGCTGCATCTGGGAAAAATTACAGGCAGCCTGAAAATTCCTTAGTTCATTTATTAATGAAGGACTTTGTAGAAACCTCCCCCCCCAGTAATACAGTTCAGCTTAACTAAGTTCTTTTGCGCCTGAGGAAAATCTAAATTATAGCGTACTATAGCTACTGAAAAATGCAAAAGGCTTTTAACGTACAATAACCCTCCAAACCAGAAGGAAGAGATAAAATTTTCTTAGGAAGCGGGAACACAATGAGAATTTATTTTATTCTTCTGTGTATTTAGTGCTGGTGAAAAGAGACAGATGAATAGTTGCAAATACGTCACGTCCCTTGCAGATGCAGCATGGGCAGCACAAGCGTCCTCAAACTGCCCCGCCAACGTGCTTCAATTCTGAATGAGAAGGACCAGCTTTCTGGGTGAGAAAGGAGCCTGTCTCTATTCAGTCCCTGACCCCTCCTGCTCAAGGCTGTTAATGAAGGGGCCTCATTAACACCAAAGGTGAGGTTGGCATTATAATGTATCTACTGGTCCACTGCAGGCTGAGTTGACACCTATCAATTCCTTTCGCCCGCCTATTGAGCAGCCCTCGGATGACGGTACCTTTCTCTTGTGCTCTCCAGACAAGAGGCCAGCTTTGGCCAAGTGATGTAACGGTCCGTGTCGTGCCAAAGCCACCAGCTTGGACCTGCCGCGACGAGCATTTCACAGCTTGGATTTGTCCAACACTGAATACGAGTCCCTGGCAGAACCGCAGGCTGGAGGAGACGGGCCCAGGCACCTTATGCACCCGTTGGAGCAAACACAATCACGGTACAATAGGAAGGAGTGAGATTCGCTGCCGAAATTTGTCTCTGCTTTGCGTGGGGCTTCTTCTGGTTGATGGCAAAGTCGTCGAGAGATGCTCACCTGCATGCTCAGGGAAAGGACTGGTGACTCTCACCCTAGACAGGATAACCTTTAGGCCGCTGAAAAATACCAGATGGGGGAAAAAATAGCTTGAAAAACAGGATGTGACAGGAGGAGTTCAGTAGGAGAGTCTGCCCAGCACCAAAAAGCCTGTTCTGAATTGTTTTCTGGATCGAAAAGAGTCCAAAAAGCAAGTAAGAATTACTCTCCTAGATGAATACACTGAGATATAACCTCTCCCAGGGCATTCCTGGTGTTTGGAGTTTCCCAGGGCTCTAACGTAGCAGTCCAGTGGCTGTACCCTCATGCTTGCCACGTTTCTGAGCATCCTGAGCTCTGGCTTAACATTGTGTGGTGCCTTTTCCTCTCGGGACTGGTATTTCTGCTATTTCCAACCCCTGGTAAATCAGCTTGACGGTTTTCAGAGCAACTGGCCATTTCCAACATCAGCAGACACTCAGCCTGGCGGTTTGATCCTCTCTATATTCTGATTATGAGACGTCCCAGAGCTGGCAGAGCAGCGTTTCAGACCCCGTAACATTCAAATTAACACGAATTCCTGATTTTTGTGGATTCCGGGGGAGCTGCTCTCAGCACAGACTCCAGGAAAACTAAGACGTTTTGCTGGAATCATACGAAATGAGCTTTCACCTGTCTATACAGTGACAGGAGGTGGGGTTGCCACATATGTAAATGTATGCAAAACCACCTCTAATCTAGCTAGCTCAGGTACGATAGCAGCGCAGATAATCCCCCCACGCTGCAGTATGGGCCATGCAAACTTGCTTGTGACTCAGGGGATTTGGCCGGTCCCACCGCGCTGAAATTTGTCCCACTGAAACTCCAGCCTTATCGCTGATATCGCTCCCCGTGAGACAATAGTGCACCTGATTGCAGGAAAGTCATATCTCAGCAGCGTGGCACCTCTCAGGCACCTCAGGGCTTGATTTTATTGCATAAAAGCCCAACCAGGCCAGTTTCGAGAGAGTCGGGCTGGAATATAAAGCGACTTACATGTGCGACATATACCGTTTCGCCCAACGCAGGGAGAATTGCAAATTATCTCCATAGCTGTGCCGCGGAGGCAGAGCTGTAACAAATTCTTTCCCTTTGTTACTCAGGCATCAAAAAAAGGCATGTAATACATGCTCACGAGTGAATCCATTACACATACATCTTATATGCCATCAATATTTTAGATAGATGAAGGATACAATCAATTTGGCCCCGTTTCATGCTGTTTCGAAGTGCATTATGTAAACACTGCAGATGCAGGCCATTTCCTTCCATCGCCTGTGCATTTTTATATGCTACGAAATCTATTTTAAATATATGCGTGAAATGTGTCATGAAACATCTGACATATGTGGAAAACATATTACCCTACCGTATGGGCAGTGTATAAGGTCGCTCACGAACAGCTTGAAAACAGCAATCATTTGCATATGGATATATAGCTATTTCTGTGATGGCACCATCATCGGGGAACAAGGGGAATGTCCCAAGTCCATGTAGGTCACTGGCAACGTCAAGAACTGTTGGACTCGTGATGCCTAAAGTTATAAGAATAAATATGAATTATTGGAGTGTTTGGTGCCTGGAAATTTTTATCAGTTCCTCAAAACAGGGCGATTCATGGAGTTTTGTGGAAGGTGAGGGACAGGAAGCAGGAGAGCAAAATCATGTTTTTAGTGACCCTTTGCTCTGCAATGATCATATAAATTCATCCCTCTTCAAGGTACGTTTCTGCTGTTACAGAGTAAATTCTCTCTTTCAAGCATCCACTTCAACCTGGTCTGGCTCTCTGGGCTGGGTAGAGTTTGTACGTATTGGAGGTGGTACAAATGGGGTCAAACCCCGTCTTTCCATCTTTTTTTAAAGATCATAAATGTTATTCAATGTTACATGAGCAAATCTTTAAGTCTCATGGGATGATTCATGATGAATAACAAATCCGACTTGTTGCCATTTTTGCTCTGTTTCACAGATTTGGTTTTGATTTCACTTGGCAGAGCTCTGGTGGATGTTAATACTTGGCAATATTAGAATAGTAAACAGCAAAATCTCACATATATTAATTTTTGCATTTTCACATTACAGTTCTTCATTGATTAATTTTTAAATTGATCCCAGAAAGCGCTTAGAGAAATATTGCAGTTTGCACTTTATTGGCATTACATGGCACTATTTCTGGCTCTAGCCCAGCAAAATGTATTCTTAAGTGTAAGCAAGTGCCATTGATGTCAATGGAATTATTCATATTCTTAAAATTAAACATATGCTTGAGCATTTTAGTGAACTGAGGCAGCTGGTCTCTTATGGAACGTCTGTCTAAATCAATGCGGCATCGACTGCAGATTGTGAATTTTATAACCCGATGCACAACTGAATGTTGCTTTTGGTGAACACTTCAGGATTTGGGATAAATCTTTGCCTTTTGTTAAATATTTGAGACATTGAAACTAAGCGCCCTGTTTCCAGAGCTTTACATTTAAACACATTTATAAAAAATCGTGTGCTTAAGTGAGCTCCTGAATTGGGACCCAGGTGACCGAACGTTCACAGAAAGTGAATAAATAAAAAGTAGAGACGTCCTAATTGAAACCACATTCCTTGCTGTAACGTGAAGGCGCAGGAACATTGATCCTTCCATTTTGGGTATTTTGATAGCAGCCATTACTGGAGAATTGAAGTTATTTGAACCACTTTGCCAGACAAACGTGTACTGCTTGTTTTCCTTCTGGAAATAGCAGTGAGAATGTCTTATTACTGAGTGGAACCAAATCAGTGGGTTTTATAGAAACAGCTGAAGAGATCATTTTTTATCATCCCATTTATTTGGCCCTGTATCAGCCGTGCTTCTCCTTACTGAGAAGTGACTTTTACCCATATCTCCTCTACGATCCCTGGTCAAAACTGGCCCTGATTATGTGTGCAGCCACCGTGTGAGCTAATACAGGAAAACAGGCGGGGGACCTCAAGGTCCTGCTGCAAACACAGTGACATTATTCACTGAAATACGATGTCCAGATAATCAGGGCCTGATACCTTTCATCTGTCCAGAACAGACATCCATAGCTGGAAAATCCTGGCCTTTTTTTTTTTTTTTATGTACCTGCAGCTAATTTTGTCTATATGAAAAGTGGGTAGTAAGGATGCAGGTAAAACAGTGAAAAAAATAAAAATAAACAGCTTTCCTGGCCACGATGGGGTGGGTGTAACAGAACTGCCAGCCCCTGAGTTGGAAATCTTGTGTCAAACCTCAAAAGTAGCGCTTAGACTCGAAAGGACAAGACTTTTAGAGGTAGTAATTCTCGGAGTTTATCTCTTCCCTTCCTTTTCTTAGCCCTTTGCCTGCATGGTTTCAAGCTTTTGATTGCAGACCTAGAAGATTTAAATGGGGGAAAAAAAAAGTCAAAGCTGAATAGATATTGTTTTAACATGACTCTGGCAGAGGGCTCTTTAAATCAATTTTAAAAATTGCCAGGCTGGCAATAAAATCCTGGGACCCAGCGACATCCATCCTGTGTTTCAAAACCATTATCTTCCCTTCTCTTTGAGACAGTTAACAAATAAAGATCTTTTGCAAAAGGCATAAGAGACACTCCAGTGAAGCAATTTCTTCTCCTGGCATTGTTAAGAGCGGGGCCCGGGTTATTATTAATTACTTTTGCATTATTTATGTAGATCCATGAATGTGCAATGGCCTTTACAGATAAATCACTCTGCCTTGAAAAGTTTCCAGCCAGCGAGCCAAATCCTGCAGTGAAAATCTGTAACAGCAGGAGGCAATTCTGTGCTGCAGAACAGGTAAGTATTAATCCTTGATGCTGCCGGACCGGTGCGTTATCAACATTATTATTTCATTCGTGTTGCAATTGCACCAAATAGACTCAACTGGTGCCGTCGTTTCACAACCTTTATAATCTGGCATCGGTTGAAAGCAGCAGCCTCTATCCTCTTCCTCATTCCTGCTCCTTCTCTTGCCTCTTTTCTTGTGGCTTAGGCAGTGAACCAAAACAGGGGAACGATGCGGGTTAGGGCTCATCTGGCAAAAATAAGGAAAAGTTTAATTTTGGGCCGGTCGAAACTCAGAGCCCTGCGTGCGGGGTTTGCAGCTCCTCCTGTCCTGCCCGTGGTGTTCTGGTTGCACGCAGAGAGGGACTCGAAGGTGCAGGAGATACCATCAGAGCTCCCCATGGCCTGGGGGGGGCTTGAGAAGGGGCCACTCTTGCCTTTCACCCTCTGAGGGCTGCCAGCTTAACCAGTTCAGAGTGCTGGTCACCTCTGCAGGAAAGGGTGTCAGCTGAGGACAGCACTGCCCTGACTGTGGCAGCCCCGCTCATTTTTCTGGGGTGTTTATCAGTGCTGCCCCAACAAGAGGGAGCCGGGGTTCCCTGGCAGGAAGGACATGGCATCCCCAGCAGCTCCGGGACCCTTTGGAGGTGTGACCCCAGCCTTGGGTAACCCTCTGCAGCCCTGGGGATGCCCAGACCACAGTCACACACCGGTGTTGGGGCTGCTTCGCTTTCTCGGGCAATGGCCCTGCTTGGAGCAGGAGGCCGTGCCTCAGGCGCTGCAGTCCTTTTAAAGCTGCTTTGTGGGTTTCTTTTATTTTCTTTTCTCTCTTTCTTTCTCTTTTTTTTCTTTTTTTTTTCTTCTTTCTTTTTTTTTTTCCTTCCCCCCGGGTTCCCATGGCTGGGGATTCAGCTTCTGGCTTCATCCAGAAATCCCTGAGGGTTTCAGATCCCCACGAGGCCTCTCAATGTCTTGATCTGCTTGAATGGGCATTTTTAACGCGGCCCCGGCTGTCATCGGGGCCTGTTACAGTCACTCAACTGCAGCAACATTGTTCTTGAGGCAGCGGCGCCCGGGACACTTCCCTTATTACCATACCATACTGAGAAATGGTGGGGGGGGTGTGTGGATTTTGCCTCTGGATTTCTCCCCCGAGCATCACACCGGCTCCCTGGCCGGAGGCGGCCCAATTAACCCTCCTTGTCTCCATCCCGCCTCCATCCCTTGGTGGCTCTCCCAGCATCTCCGGCCGGCGGGGCTGCTGGCGCCTGTCCATCTCCGGCAGAGCCCCTCGGAGGTGAAGGTGACCCCCTTTTCCTGTGCCAGGCTCCCTGGCAACGGCGGCTTTTCTTCTCCTCCACCCCCTGACGGGGAGAGGGGGCTGTGAAAGCCCCGCTGCACTTTTGAACTTGCTGCCGGCACGCTCAGTGGCTGCGCGGGGCTGCGGCGGCCGAGGGGCCGAGCCCAGCAGGGACCCGGTGCAATTGCCCAGAAGTTATTAATAGGCTGTAGAAGAATGTGATGGGCCAGGGAAGGGGTGAGGAGGAGGTGGGGGGCGGGGGGGGGGGAGAAGAGCAAGAAGGGAGCGAAACAGGGAGGGTCAGCAAAAAGGGAGACAAGGTGGTGGATGGAGAGGCAAGAGTGATGGTATGTGGGAGAGACAAAGAGGCAAGAAAGAAGGAGGTGGGCTGCACCAGCAGGGCAACTCAAGAGTTTACAAAAGCTGGGGCTATGAGTCCCCCTTGTCCTGCACCTTGTGCAGGTGTCTCATCGGTGACTGTGCTGGTGGAGAGGTGTCTGACCCCAGTGCCGGTGGATGGAGAGGGCAGGGGGACAGACCTGAGGGTTCAGTCCTTGCACAGGGCATCCCTTTCCCAAGGTGAAATATTGCTTGGGGTTCATGAGCCAAATTTGCCATCTAGTGGCTCTGGGGACCATTGCAGAAGGACCTACAAGGCAACAGTGGCCACAGGAGGGCCATGGCCTGGGCACTGCATGGTGACTGCCTTGGAGGTTGAACTCAGGGTGCTTCTGCTTGTGCTTTACTCACAGGGGCCCCAAAAGCCAGTGGTCCCTGGGGTGACATTACCTTGTTCTGCCTACATTGCAGGGAGCCAGCCTTGTGGTGCTGTCCAGAGACAGTCCCCACTGGTTGTGCAAGGACCCACACCCATGACACGGTTCAGCTCCTCAGTGATGTAGCAAGGCTTGGAGAACAGGCGTGTGTCCCATGGCCATGAGAGCAACTTCTTCACCGTCATGCTGTGGGAAGAGCCTGGAAAGCATCATCCTGTACCTGGGGCACTGCAGTGGTCTTTCTCTGAGGCTTTACATCTTCTCTTTGTTCTTCCAAAGGTACCAATGTGTTTATCTAATGGTTTGGCTCCTTATGTCACTCTGCTACTAGCCAGCCCTTGCAGCAAGCAGAGGACTCTCCAGGTGACACACGGCCATTGGAGACTGTCAGACCTGGGGGGAACAAGGGCCACTGGGGGCTGAAGAAGGGGTAGACCCTGAGGTAGAGCTCCATGGGAAATGGGCCAGCAGAGCCTCTTTTGGGCTGTCACCCAGGAGAATTTCTCTTTATATGAGTTGTCCCACCCAGGAGGATATTTCTCTTTATAAACAGCTCTCCATAGGTCAGAGAGAGCTTTGACCACCCTGTCTGTGGGAGTGACCGGCAGATAACAGGGGATGTGTCACAGTTGGTGAAAAAAAAAGGGGCTCAGTGCAAGTCAGTGTCCATAGCTTTAATGTGCAGCTCTCCTGAGCAAGGCCACATACATCAATAAATAAAATTAATATTAGTTAAAACAGCCCCAGCAAACCCAGCTGTCACCAGTTTGGCTTCTGTGTTCTCCGCTGTGCCCTGGTCAGCAAGGGGTGCCGCCGCTTGAGTAATGCAGAAGACACTGAAGAAGCACCATCTCCCTCCCCTTCTCAGTGGGAATCTGCTGGAGGAGATCTTCAGTTCCCCGGACACCAGTCTGGGCAGAGCCTTCCAAGGCACCTGTGGGCTCCCACCCTGCTTCATGCCCAGCATCACGAGGCCTCAGCTGCTCCCTGCCCCAACCACTAGCCACATTGCCCTTGTCCGAGGAAGAGGCGCGCAGCCGAGGGGTTCCCCGTGCAGATGCACACGTGTGCACCCCGCACCCCGTGCCCGAGGGATGCCTGAGGACAACCAGCTCTAGCACTGCTTGTGGGGTTGCTCCAGGGCAACATAAGGCACCACGACAGGCCAAGAGTCGCCGGGCCAGTATCCTAGCTTCGGCTTGAAGGATGGCATCTCGTAGTTGACGTCGAAGTAGATGACCAGTGGGCAGCAGTAGAGGAGGGACATGGCGATCAGCACGTGCCTGGCAAGGAAAGCAAAAAAACATGTATCGGACAGGGATAATTCCATCTGCTCTTCCTGCTCCTTGTAGCAGCGTGTGGCTGGCATTGCCACCGTGTGGCTAAAGCCAAGGGGTACGGCAATGGCAAGCAAAGGTCCCGACACTGGATGCATGAGAGATCCTGCTGGATCTGTGCCTGTGGAGAAATCCTAGAGGAGCTCTGTGAGCCGGGGCTGGGGCAGAGGGGATGGGATGATAGAGGGGACGTAAGCCCCAAATCAAACCATCCATTCCAGCTTGCCTGGCCTGGCCCAGCAGTGCTGTCTGTCTGTCCCAGTCATCCCAGTGATTTGTGAGGACGAACCTGAGAATGCGTCCAGCTTGCGGCACTTGCAGCTACCCTTGGCCGGGCACCGAAATGTCTTGCCCAAGCAAATCGTTGTCTTTCAGTTTGTCTATTGTAATAACTCAAAGAGCATTGCACTTCATGCAGCTTCCCGGGAGCAGATGCAGCCCTTTAAAAGCAAGCTGTTACCTGGAGGGACTTTCAGCACAATTTCACTTGCAAAACACCGTTTGGCTGGTGCGGAGGAGGTGAAGGATATTAAGCAGTGATTAGGGCCAAATCTTTGGGCTGGAGACAGGGTGAGGAGCTGCATCAACAGCAACAGAGGGAAGGGGGAGAGGGTTGGGCAGAGATGTAGCTGCTCCCTGGTGGAATATCACATCCCTGCTGCCATCTCTCTTTAGCTTGTGGGCCTTCAGCTGCTGAAATGTTTGGGCTGGGGTTCCTGCCTCTGCCCAAATGTGGAGCCCTTACCAGAAGCTGTGGAAGTAGGGGAAGTTGATGGCCTGCCAGAGCCCACAGAGCCATCTGTCGCTTATCCAGCTGCTGATGGCCAGTACCCACCACACAACCATGACTGCGGCCATCCGGTGAACCCTTTTGTCATTGCACCTGGAAGACACAGCGAGAGAGAGGGAGTGGAGTATTTTGTTGGAAGGAAAGAGAGTTTTAAAGAGGGCTGGTTCCTGTCTGCAAGTGCTAATGCAACAGAGCAAAACCCAGCAAGTTTCTTCTGGAGAGTATTCATCAGACCACAAGAACTGAAGAAGTGTGGTTCTGCAGAGGGGGTCTCTGACTTCCTGTGGGTGAGAATGATGCTAGAAGATGCCAGGGTGCTCTTGTCTTTCTCCCCAGATCCTGAGGGGTTCTCCCAACCCCACACTGATTCCCAAATTCCCCAGAAAGGGGAAAGAGCTGCAGAGATGGCAGTTGAGGAGGAAAATATGGACTTGTCCCATGGATTGTCCCCATTCTGCGTGGCCCCTGGGTCATATGGCCTTCTTGTGCACCACTGCCCACAGTCCTGCCTATCCCTCTTCCTGGGTCCCTCCCAGGCCGCCCCAATTCTTTACAGAGCTGATAGTCCCACACGTGGCTGATGAAGTCTTGGCATCATCCATTCACTGTTGGGCAGAGTCACTGCAAGGAGCATGCGATGGACCTGCAGAGAACCCCTCTTGGCCCCCTCCTTACTTTTTCAGCTCACGCCTTGTCAGGTACAGCAGGTGGAAGGCGATGCAGTTAAGTGCGTAGGCATTGAAAGCTGGTTTGATGAAGGACATCAAGGTACTGATCACGGTGGTGACACCACTCAACCAGAAGAAATGCTTCCTAAAGAGAGTTGGGAGCGAGCGTTAGTGCCCCAAGGTTCACAGTGTGGAAGGATAAGGATGGGAGAAGTGCTGCTCATTGCCTGAGAGAGGAAACCCTTCTCCAGCACCTCAACCTATTTGCACATGGCTGATCTCAGCTTTGCCAAAAGCCCCCCCAGTTTGTCCATGACAGAGCTGGGAACACAGCCTGGAATGTAACTTGTGCATTTTCATGGTGGTGCCAGAGCATGGAGAGGCAAAAGCATCAGCTTTGCACCGGGAAGGGCTGCAAAACAGGAATCCCAGCAGCCGGGGCAGGGGCTGGAGCTGTGCAAACATGCAGATTTGGGCTGACTGAACAACAATAGGGCTCAGAGGGGCCTTTCACATGCAAATCCCTTCCTAAGTCCCTTCCCCTCTCCCCCAACCATGTCTCCACAGTGAACTCCTGGTGACCTCTTCATCCCCATGGGAAGCGCAGACTTGGAGCAGGCCTTTGCAGGGCTTCTAACTGGCTTAGAGGCCTCCAGCAAACCTGCCAGGGTGAGACCTTTGAGCAAAGCCCTGCTGGGTTCCCGTTTCTGCTGATCCATGCTCACCCAGTCTCCCCACCCTTTCTGCTGAGCTCCTCCAGTCCAGCCAGCCCTCCTGCAAACAGCCTTTGAAATGTGGGGTGTTACCCTGGGCCAGCTTGTCCTATGAGAAACCCCATCAGCCTTCGGGGAAATCTCCCTGTGGATGGATGACAGTTTGTCAGGATGGGTGATTGAATGTCTGTGCTGAGGAACATTTAATTCCCTAATTAATTTTTAAATTCTCCATGCTAAGTTTTCTCTGCAGCTTTGCAAAGACAAGCAGCTCCAGTTGGCAGGAGCCCAGTCCTTCCCCGTGGGAGGGTTTCTCACTCTTCCTCTGTCAGCGCATCCACCACTGAGGGATGGAGGGTCTGGTCCCAAAGCAAACTGTGGAAACCTCAGGGCTGACCCCTTGCAGGGGACCTGGATGTGGGCTGGGGGGAAATTTGTGGGTCACACACATTGATGTCGATGTCCCAGCCTTCCCCTCAGAGCCTGCAGCCCAGTGTCCCTCTGAGCCATACCTGCTCTTGATGAACCTGGGGAAGTAAACCTTGGGGTACCAAAAGGAATATGCCACAGCCAGTGTCCAGAGGATGGAGAGCTCATCCAAGAGTTGTCCCACGTAGCTCAGGGTCATGTGGAAGTACATGGAGAAGATACCTGCAAGGAGCAAGGACAGCTTGTGTCAGCAAAGCTCCATCCTTACACAAGCCCATCTGGCCTGGGAATTTTTGGGGGGCCATTCCTAAAGACACACCATTCCCAAGCTTGGCATTAACAGAGACTCGAGTGGGTCAGTCCTCACAGCAGCACGGGAGTTTACTGGGCTGGAAGCTGCGCATCCACAGCCAGCAAGAACCATGAGCTGCAGGGCTTCAAACGGACACAGCTATTCGGTCTCCCACCCCAGCTTGCCCCTGTGCTTTGGCCACTAAGAACCAGCCTCCAAAGCCAAAGGTATCATGAATGAACAGTCAATACTCTGGCAACCTGTCTGGGCTTCTCACAACCTTGGCACCCACCTACGCAGAAGAGCAGCCCTGAGACGAAATACAAGGGCAAGGCGCGGTGCTGACGGTACTGCCGGTTCAGGTAGAGCAGGGCAGGAGAAAGGACAAAGAAGCTTACATTGCTGATCTGAAAAACAAGAAGCACGTTCAGCTTATTGCATGATCTTGGGCAAGCCCCATCCCACCGTGAGCCTCAGCTCCTCCACAGGCAAAGAGGATACAGATCTCCAGTGGAGAGCATGGCGCGGGGACAGGTATTACTCTTGGCACAGGGAGAGGGCAGAGGCGTTTCTGGAGAAGTGAGGCTGGAACTGGAAGGACAGCTATTTGCTGTGACAGCAGCGGCTGCAGACATCCGTGCTCTCCCTGCAGGCACTTTTTGGGGCCAGCAAGCCCAGGATAAGCTAGTGTGCTCCTTTTGGGTGCTGGTTTAGCTGCCACTGCTCAGTCTCTTCAAGCAAGATGCCAAAGCTCTTCCTTTTGCAGCCATCTCGCTCTCCTGTCAACCCAGACCTGCCGAAACCTCCCTGGGTGGCTTCTGCACCTTTTGACCAGCAGGCAGCCCCCTGTGAAGGCCTGGGGGGGTGTGGGGAGCTGGGGTACCCCAGCAAGCCACCCCCAGGAAAACCATCATTAACTGGGAGTGGGTGTAGGGGAGAGCAGCAGAACAAGCAGGACGTTTGTAGGTGGGAACAGGACTGAGGTGACATCCTGTAGTGTCATGTGTGAAGCCACCTGGCCCGGGGAGGGGAGGTGTTCTGGACACTTGTAATTACATGAAGTCATAAACCTCCTTTAAACATACCTAGCAAATGAACACAGCAAAATTATTCTGCCCTGATTTCCAGCTCTGCAAAATTGCTTTGTGGACAGAATTTGATTTGTCTGGGGAGGAGGGGGTTGTCCTGGGCGGGATGAAGGTGCCAGTGTTTCGGGGAAAGGCAGATGCTGATGGGCAAAATGTGGGAGCCGGGGAGGAGCAGTGAGTGCCCAAAGCCTGGACCTGTTGCTGGATCAGGCCCCCTCCACCCTGCAGCTACAGGGGAATGAAGTTTGAAATAATCCTTACCCTCTGTAGGTTCTTACCCTGGCTTTTTCACCTGATATTGCAAGCTCAGTGAAGGGATATCCCAGGGAAGCACAGCCTCCCCAGGGAAAATCTTATCTTACTCATGAAACCTTGGGACCGCGGTGCTGCGTTTTACCTGCCAGGCAGCTCTTTGGGGCTTTCGAAGAGCGAGGCAGAGCCATCTGCTCAAATGCCATTTGGCAAGCCAGCAAGGTGGCTTTTATCTCACCCTGACAATCCCTTTCCTTTCATCTCCCAGTTAGGTGCTGACCCAGACCCCAAGCCGGGAATCTGACCTCTGCAGCTGGAGTCTCACCCCTTGGCAGCCCTTGCACGCTCCAGGTAAAGGGCAAAATCGAGGCTTGGCTCCCATGGGATCCAAGTTTATGGTAACAGGGCTGCAAATCATAGGGATGTTGTCATATAGATGACACACGCCCTTTCATATTCCAGAGGGGAACACAACTCACGCGTAACATAAGGTCTCTATTCCCTTAACACCTGGAGATTAATCTTGAATTTCACTAAGGCTTTCATGAAACCAGTCAATGCTCCCATTAACAGGAATTCTCAGGCCAAGTGCTTTGGTTTTCTATAGGTGCTTAGAGCCAAATCCAGGCTTGTTCCCGTTCCAGCTATGAAAAGAGAAGTACTGGTCCCACTTGCACACTTGAGGTCAAACTGTTTGGAAAGGACTGAGAAATCAAAACTGTGTGTTAAAGTAACAACTGTGTTGCAAATAATTCTTTTCCTGTGAAACGGTTAAAGGGGCTTTTGGAAGACGAGGAGGGGTAGCAAGAAAAGAGAAAATGCTGGCAGAAAAAGCAACAGTATGCAAGTGCCAGCACGCACGCCAAAGTGAGGAAATTTGGGACTTCGAGATTGCGTATAGAGAGGCCTGAGTCCCTGCCGCAGTGGGCATTGCAACAGTGCCATTAATTACGTGATAGCAGTGTTATCACTTCATTAATTCAGTATGAGATGTGCAACATCAGATACCAGAGGGGAGGGATAATCAAGGGAACTGCGCCAATAGGGTCAAAAAAGACAGAGCGGTTCCTCGCGGAGCAGCCAAACGCGGGGCTCAGGGGGGAGCTGCTACAAAACCCCAGCTGGGGGGAAACGGGGTCTTCATCAGGCACCGGATCCAAGTGCTGTCTTATCTCCTCCCTCTAGGGGAGGAGGGTCGTTAGGAGGGTTTTGCTCCCAGTGCTCCCATTAGGAAGTTTTTTCCAGAGTCTCTGCTCACGCTGAGTCCCCCCCAGCACGGCTTCTGCCTGTACCTAGCTGGGTCGTACCGGGCAGGAGGCACCAGCTCCCTCTGCCCGGGATGCCAGGGAAGTAGAAGGATGGGGATGGAGCCTGTGTGATTTGACCTGTGAGACTGACTCAGCCCTGTGGTTTTCCACTGTGTGAGCTCACAGCGATGTCCCACTTCCTAACAAGTGTGAGTTACTGCTCCAGGTGCCTAAGCCAAGCCCCGTCTATACTGGCATTTGCCTCTTTCACTGGGAGAAAAGCGAGACTGGGATCGGCGAGGTGGCTCTAATCCTGGTGCATTAGCAGGGTCATGGGAAAGCCCCCGGGGCCTGTGCAACTCGGCACTTTGCAGCCTAAGATGGAGGGAGAGCCCTGCAGAGAGCCTGTTTGCATCTCCATCCACAACGGGGCGAGAAGAAGCCTCCGATAGGGACCGGGACAGGACACACTGGTTTGCAGAGCTCTGCCTGGCTCTGTGAGCACGGCCACGCTGCAACAGCAGCCAAGACCTGGGGCTGGTCCTTACTCAAGGCAGGCAGTTTCTGCAGTGAAAGGAGATTTCTGCAAGACTCAATGGGGTGCGTTCATTCACTCGAAGGCCAGGGAAATAGCTTTAGCTGACAGAAGAGCCCACAGGGCCAGAGACAGAAGTGAATACCTCAGAGGGACTCTCCAGACCTGTATGGCAAGTTCCTAATAGCCAGACCTGTGTAGCAGATGAAGCTCCGTGTCCTGACATCGCCGTGTCACGCCAGGGCTTTGGGGCAGGAAACAGCTGTTTGTCTAGTGTTTGCAGAGTGTCGGGCAAGGACCTGCTGTTCTCCTGCATGGGACTTTCTGGGCAAGCAAGAAAATGATAAATGATGTGTCTGTGATGCCGCGGGATCACTGAGCCCGTGAGGAGGGCCACGGCTCTGACACGCTCTGAAAGTGAGTGCTTCTCTGGGCTTATCTAAGTAATTTGCACCTGCAGTTGAGCTTATCTCCCCTGATCATGATGAAGCAGCTGGCATCTCTGGATATACAACAGCATCAGAGCTCCTGCTGCTCTGCCAGAGAGACTGCTGAGGATCCGGGTGTCGTTACCAGCATCCTGGATCAGTCATTTCAGGAAAGAAATGAGGGTAGAAAGACAAGTCCCTGACTGATGATCCTCACGCAGCACAATACTGTTCTCCTACGAACAGCCAGAAGACAATAAATTTCTGGGTCACTGAGTCACTATAAATAGTTAGCGCTTTGTTGCTGAACCGCATCCAATCACGAGCCACCATGTATTATTAGGTGCTTTACGATACTGTTTACATGCTTTGCTCATACCCTTGGTGCTTATTTCTAATAAAAAGCATCCAACCCAAGCAGACCTGAGAGAGAGCATGGCTGGCACAGAGCAATTCTCAGCAGCACATCCCTGCTGCTGGCACAGACCTACCCTGCTTGAGCCCCAGGCAGTGCTGGGAAGAAGATGTTGAAGACGATGCTCCATTAGGAAGCCCTACTGATTTAGTGGTGCAGGAGGCTTGGGTAGGAGCTGGCTGGATTCCCAGCTCGTCTAAAACTCTGGCAAACTGACGCTGAAGTCAATATTGATATAATTATCTCAGGGCAGGCCAGTGAGATAAGGCCCATAAAACTTGCTGCAGGGAGGATGCGATCTGAATACAGGGAACAAATGAACGGAGGAGAGAAGAGAAGGAGATCCAGGCTGTCAGGATCCCATCCGAGACAGTGCCCTGAGCCCCAGCTGGATCTGCAACATGCTGCCAGTCAGCAGGGATAGCTCAGCCTGGTCCTATTTCTCTAGTCCTCGCTTTAGGGCACTTCACAAGGAGCCAGATCCTGTGAGTGAGCATGAAGAGGACTCCCCTGGTGCTGCCGTGAGGGCTGAGAGCTGGCAGTGCCAGGCAGAGTGTGCTGGCTGATGGGCAGGTGATGTCCATGTGAGTGATGCTCCTGCCCGCTCTTGGTTGCAAGGTCTGGCCCTGAGCATGGCGCAGCCTTTGGGGCTGTTGTCAGATGCTCAGACAGCAGCAGTTTTTGGGAGGGTTGTTTTTTTTATCTCCCCTGGTTTGGACAGGAGATCACATGCCAACCCTGATGTGGGTTTAGATCTCTGCTGCTTTCTCCAAATGGGAATCACATCTTACAACAGAAACTGCAGAATTGGTACCTTCCACTGGCACAGGCACTTTGCTGAGCTCCACGGACCAGTAAAAGCGAGCCTGGCAAGAAGGAGATCAGTGCAGGCACCAAAGAAAACTCTATTTTTACTGGGAAAGAGGTGCCCTGTGTTCACATATAGAGAGGAACAAGGAACAGTTTAATCACTGGAAAGAAATCCTGCAGTGTTTACTCTGCCCACATCTCTCCGTGTCCCTCAGTATCACATTAGTTTGCATTTGTGCGGAAACACACATTGGAGAAGTTTTCCTCTCCTGGAGAAAAACTGTGTCAGAGTCCTGCCCAATGAAACTCATCCCAACAAGCCCAGTGCCTCAAAGTTAGTGCAGTGTGGAAACACTGGAGATGCCTGTGGCCAGTAGGGACCTCAGTCCAGTACTAGGCACCTGGGTAAAATTTTCAGGAGTTGCTATATAATTCAGAAACTTGTGCCACAAAGCGACCTGGGCAGCTAAGAGTTAAAATTTTATGGGAATGAGAGTGCTTTGGGTCCTAAGAAAGATAATTATGGATCTGGACACACCAAGTGGTGAGACTAGCAGTGTGCCGCAGAGAAGTCAGACATCAGTCAGTCCTTTTGGGGAGCTCCCGAGGTACTTCTTGGTGTGTCAGGGATCCTGAGCCACTTTGACAGTCTGGGTGTAAATCAGGATCCCTGTGAAAATGGGGTTCCAGCTCCAAAGACACGTTTGAAAAATGCTGCCTAAGAGGCGAGGCAAATTTATCTCCCAGAAGGAATTCTGATTAAAAACATAACTTTCAGACTTCCTGCTCTTGGTGGAAATCGGCCTCTCTCTAGTGTTGCCAGTGACACTCCAAAACACAGAGGCCTTTGGCATCTCCAGCTACATTTGAAATGCTGATGTGAATTTAAGTGATTTCTGTGCCTCCTTGCCCGTTACGCCTTGCTCTGCGGCCCCGAGCCCGTCCGACAGGGATGCGGTGCCAGGAAACACATCCAGTGGGACGCCAGATTTGGTCTGGACTGGCAGATCTCTATTTGTTAACTGTCTCAAAGAAAAGTGTCTATGTACAGCCCCAGCATCCCCCAGCTGGGCAATTAGAGCTGAGGAGCTGTGGAACATGGGCAAGGGAATTATCGTTATTATAGGCAATTTATTAAAAGCAGGAAATGCTTTAAAAAAAAAAAAAGAAAGAAAAGAGGAAGAGGCATTTCCATGAGAACAAGAACTTCTAGTGTTAGACAGTAATTGCTAAAAGTTGTAAACAGGGCCTTTGGAAGGTTGTAAATCCACATGCCTCACACCCCTGCCAGCCTGTAATTGCGCTGAGGCAGGAGGAGATGCTCTCAGGGACCGGTTATGGATGCGGAGACAGATATGGATGCTTCTAGCCAGGCTGCAGCCAGCAGGCTGCGTTCAAGGGACTGGCACTGGATGGGGCCCGAATTGTAAAGGATCAGAGGAGGTGAAACTGGCTCACACATCAGCTTTCCTCTCTCTGGAGTTCTGGATTCCCAACCTGCCCGACACAGTTCCCCCAAGTGTTGTCTCTCCTTTTGCCACTCCTGTACATTTAGCCGGAATACATCAGCCCTGTGTGTGGGACTTACCCCAGTTGGCAGGAGAGCTGCAGGACTGGTATAACAGGATCTCACAGATCTGGGCTAAGGAGCACCGCCAGAGTTTTCTCACTGGGAAATCAGCCCCACGCGTGCCAGAAGTACCCCTGACCCCAGCTCCTTTTGAGCGCAGCTGGCTGTGGTAAGCGATAAAAGTCCCATGATTTACCCGCGGCTTGGAAAAAGTTCCCCACACCAGCACCTTCCGACACCAGGAAGTTCAAAGGAGCGAGCAGGAGGAAAGAAAACAAGGTTGTCCCATCTCATGTCCCAAAAGCAGCTCCTGAGTGCCCGGAGCCGGCTGCCTTGGCGCCCCAGCCCGCCCTTGGCTGCGCCCGCACTCACGGTGTTGTAGTACTCCGCAATGACCGTCGAGCGCTCAAAGTTGCTTTCACACCAGTCGACTTCGGCGCTTTGGTAGGAAAATATGCTCGGCATCGTTGGGCTACCTTTGGAAAAGGGAGAGGCAGCGGGGTTAGTTTTGTGCTCGGGGAGGGAGTGCGCCGCACACCCGAGAGGGAGAAACGCTCTCTGCCTGCCTCTTGCACACGCGCGTGCTCGCCTTGCACCAGCCCGCTCAAGCACAGCATCCTTACCCCGCTACGAGAGACTCATCCTCTTCCCGTCACACATCCTATTGTGGAATATTTCCTTCTCTGTCCCCTGCGATGCAGGAGTGACAAATCACCCTAGGAAATGTTCTCGAACGGTCGCCACAGCCCCATCCGTGGCATTAACATCTCTCATCGGGGGTCGTCGTTGCCACATGATGCTTCCCCATTTCAACCCTGTCCTTGTCACTCTGTCTTCTCCCTTCACTTTCTTTATGACTCAGATATTTCTGCCAAGAGGACTTCCCTGTACTTTGTGGGCTGTCACCTACCTTTTGGGAGTGGACGGCTCCACAGGGTTTGTTGCTCATTGGCTCTGTTCTCCTTAGATGTTTCTCAGCATCTTCCCGAGGGCTGGAGCTCACCTAATGCAAGCTCAGCCCTGGAGCACCAGCCCAGACTCTGGGTATTACTGGAGTCCTGGAGGTGCAGAGCAAAGGTAGTGATTTCTCTTTGAACACGCTCCCATGCAAACCCCATCCTGGTTTTCCAGTGAAAGGCAGCAGAGCTTCACACCTCGAGTGGGATCTTCACCACCAGGTCCCCCAGCCTGGCCTCTGGCAATGGCAGGAGCTGCAGTTACAAGTGGGATTCTAAAAAGAAATCTAACCTTTTGCCTGCTTTCCTTCCCCACGCTAAAGACTTTCCTATCCTCGGTGGGAGCACCATTTCCCAGTTCTCTTTTTATTCATCTGAAAAATTAAAAGTTCTGGTGGAGTTTCTATTTGGCATGGATTGTTTTTTTTCAAATCCTTGAACCTTTGGAGCTACAGTTGGGTGCCAGCCTTAGAGGTGTTTGGCAGCACCATCCAAACCCTCACAGATGGGTCTTAGACACACAAGAGCCACAGAAATTCCCTAGAGGTAAGCAGTGAAGTCCCTGGGTGCAGCGTTGAACTAACCCATCCAGCTGTGCTTCTCCAGCTCTGCAGACCGAGCAGGTACCAAGGTGACACCAAGCCCTTCAGCAGCAACTCTGAGCTCCCCGGGCACTGGTACCAAGGGATGGGAAACAGAGCTTGCTTTTCTTTGAAAATCCTTTCAGCTATGAGTCTAGCGCAGGGAAGGGAAGTTTATCTTAAAACCACTCATCAGTTTATCGTGTTCTTGCGGAGAAACTGTCAAGTCCCTGTTTACACGGGTGGCAGCTGAGCAACACCACCGAGCTCAGCAGTTACTGTAGGTGTGCAGTGCTGTGAAGCCACCACAGCTTCCTCTGCTGCTCTTCCCAAGGAGAAGTTCAAAGGGAGAAAACACCTAATACAAACAAGCTCTTCTGTAACCTCCTACTCCAACCAGATAAACTGACTTGTGGATAAACCTCCACTGTTCTCCTACAATTGCAGGTTAATGATGCCCTCCCTTTAATCCAGGCTGGCTGGTTCCACACAGCAGGTGAGATCACAGCTACAGAAGAGAAATAAAGGAGATGGCAGACAGATTGGTTTGAGATCTGGCTCTTTGAGATCTTGGGTTTCCATGTGCTCAATTTGTGCCACAGGGACTCTCTCCCCATCCCTGGTGCTCTGCATTACGCTTTTACAGCCACACGAGAGGTTGTGTAGGGTGAAAAGAGGACTGGACCCAAGATGGTAAATCCCATCTCCTATTCGAACAGACCACAGTCGAAAGGTGGTGAAGGGATGGAGGAGAAATGGGACAGAAGAAGAAAAAGAGAAGAGAAGAAAGATCAAAGAGTGCACAGGAGCTGCTGGTTTACTGCCCGCCTCCCATCCCAGCCTGGCTTACCTGTGTTCCTTGGGGATGGACCCACGCTACTTCCAGGCAGTGAGGAGAAACGTCAGGAGCTCCAAGGTTTCTAGCAAAGCTGGAGCAGCAACCTGCCCTGCCTCTCTGCCGCTGAAGGAATGCCCACGGTGTGAGCTCACCGGGAGCAGCCGCCAGGAAATACCCTTGCTCCGTCTCTAGGGAAAGCCTTGGGATGAGACAAGAGCCATGAGCACCCTCCAGGCAAACCTGCCAGTCCCCCAAAGGGAACATATTGGCTGGAGAGTTTATATCTGTGCACCCAAATGGGCAGGGGCAGGGAGGGAGGGCAGAGGAGCGTGAGCTGGAAAGGTTGGAAGAGCGGGTAGAAGTGCAGCCTGAAATCATCGGTGTGCCCCCAGGCAGGTTACCTGCGCAGGCGCACACCCCCCATCCTAACCCTGTTTTTCCCAGGGGAGGGACCAACCTCCCATGCGGAGCTGGTTAAAACCCAATAAAACAGTTTTCGCCAAAAAAACATGCTGCAAGGTGCTGCTGCCACCTCAGTTTTGAGCCACTTTTCCATTTTCCCCCCATGATTTTATTATAAAAAAAAAATCACACTTCCTGCAGCTAGTTTATTTTGTTCTTTAGTTAGAAAATTGACTGAATGGGACACTTTTGGGTGATTGCTTTTGCAAACATTTTCTTCCTGAATCCCATTCAAGATGCTAATAAATTTTGCAGCAATTAAACTTTGCCCAATTTTTCCTCCATGTAGGGTTGGGAAAAGAGGAAATACGTTGCTTTCACTCACTATTGGGGTAGTTCTTCCCATTGGAGCAGGGGAGACATCACGTTCAGAGTATCACAGGGCAGGGTCAGACCTTGATCCAAGGTGTCCCTGTCCACGTGCTCCCTGAAGAGCAGGGCTCAAACAGCAGCCTTTGCTGTGACACTTCAGGTTTCCCTGGGGACTGGCTCTTTGGGAAGCTGAGCCATTTATTTTGATACTTCTATAAAAAGGAGAGGACCTGGGAGACCTGAGCTGTGCAACACCTCCTGAAGATGCCGGGGCTTACAAAAGCCTCTCAAATCCAAGTGCATTTTGGAATGAGAGGGTAATTAACCACTGAAGCAGCTTATATTACAACATGGTGGAGCCTCCGTTATATGCAACTAAGTCAAGGCTGGGTGTCTTTCGAGGACAGACGATGTGGCTTGAAGCAGAAGATGGGAGGCAAACCCCAGCGAGCTGCTCTCACCTCCTGGATGGCTCCACCGCGGTGGCCACTTTGAGGAAGTCTGGGATGAATCTGCTTCATCTCACAATGCCGGGACGGAGTGTGCGAGCAGGATAGTGAGTTCACACGCTGAAAAAAGGTACACAGGGGATCCCGGTGAGAAGCAAGTGGTGACTTGCCCATCCCACTGCCAAGGGAGGCAGGTGAGGCACGGTGTCGGCCAGGGAAGGTGGCAGAGGTGGATTTGAAAATAAGACAGATCGTTGCCCAAACGCGTGATGCCTGTCCCGTGTGAACTTCTTTGAAAAGAATGAGTTTTCCCTCCCCAAAAACTTCAGCATCCTTGGTGTGAGCAAAGCACCCCAAGCTTCACTGGTGTATCCTGTGCCACTCAATGAGTAAATAACTGAGGAGGATGTTACGAATCCGCATCTTCCCTGATTCATCAATAAGTAGCATTTGGGTCATAAAGAGAGGCTGGTTTCCTGGTGAGTCCTCCTTCCCAGTTCCTCCTAATGGTCACATTCTCCTGCCCATGGTCAGAAGGGCCTGGGAAGCTGAGGATGCTGACATGGAGTGGGCTGGGCAGATGAGGGTGCCCCAGGAGGAGAGGGGTGATGCTTTCTGGGCCTCACATGAGAGTTACACAGAGAGACTCCCCGAATCCCCCCCGTATTGGAGACTTCTTTCTCACAAAACTTCACCCAGAGTCCTAGCATCCTGGCTAAGACCTGCTGCCTCCTCTCCACCTTTTTTCTAACATCTGACACCTCAGCTCGCACAGGTGTGTCCCTTCTGCACCAGGATCTGCAAGGAAACCTCATGGACAAGGTTTGTCCCTCATCCTCTCCCCTTAGCTGTTCCCTCCCTGCTCCCTGGGACTGATGCCGTCTCACAAGGCAACGTCCCAGACTTTGTGATATGGGACATGCTTTAATCTGGAGATCTTCATCCCAGCTCCTGGGGACCGATGCCGTCTTGTAAAACCCCACATCCCAAGCAACATCCCAGACTTTGTGACAAGGGACATGCTTTAATCTGGAGATCCTCATCCCAGCTCCTCTGTCATCCCTTGGGAAGCAGCAGGGTCCCAGGGTGTTGCATGGAGGCAGCTGAGAACTGGCAGTGGAAGCAGGAGCTTTCACAGGAGCCAAACTGCAGCCTCAGGGCCCAAGTGCGAATGTTTTATGTCCGTGTACTCCCAAGCCATGCTGTGGGAGCAGTTCTGCTGCTGGCGCCACCAAAACAGGGAAATGAGGACTCTCCTGGTGGGCAAACGTGGGAGAATCCCGTTGCTTAACTTGAGGCTGGTCCTACCTGCCTCATCCTGTGGCACATTGGGTGGGGGCTTCTACCAGAACTGATGTTGATGGGGGATTTTTTTTTAAAAAAGCTCATCTGGACAAGCTGTGCCTGAGTGACAAGTGTGGTTTATTTATTGCCTGGGCTCGTGGGGTCCCCTGGACAGAGGGGCAGTAACCAACAGCTGGGGCAAGGAGGGTGAGGGGGGAGCACTGGCATCTCTCATCCCCCCTGCCATTTGCTCAGCGAGGGTGAGTCAGAGCCCTGGGGTGGAAGGAGGTGACGTGACTTAGCTCCATTTTCACAGCCAGACAGGGAAGGGAACCCTGGCATTTTGGCTCAGCCATGCCCTGCTGCATCTCACTGAATTTCACTGAATTTCACTGAATTTTTAGACTTGGAAGGGACCATAGAGATCATCTAGTCCAACTCCCCCGCTGAAGCAGGATTGCCCACAGCATGTTAGAACATGTCACTCAGGAGCATCCAGGCGGGTCTTGAAAATCTCCAAAAAAGGGGACTCCACACCCTCCCTGGGCAGCCTCTTCCAGGGCTCTGGCACCCTCACCATGAAGAAGTTTTTCCTCATATTTGAGTGGAACCTCCCGTGTTCCAGATTGTGCCCGTTGCCCCTCGTCCTGTCACTGGGAACCACTGAAAAGAGTCTGGCTCCCTCCTCCTTCAACCCACCCTTTAGATACTTCTAAGTATTGATAAGGTCTCCCCTCAGCCTTCTCTTCTCCAGGCTAGAGAGTCCCAGCTCTCTCAGCCTTTCTTCATAAGAGAGATGCTCCAATCCCTCTATCACCTTCGTTGCCCTTCGCTGGACTCTCTCCAGCAGTTCCCTGTCCCTCTTGAACTGGGGAGCCCAGAACTGGATGCAGTATTCCAGTTGTGGCCTCCCCAGTGCAGAGCAGAGGGGGACAATGACCTCCCTCGACCTACTGGCCACACTCTTCCCTACACAGCCCAGTATTCCGTTGGCCTTCCTGGCCACAAGAGCACACTGCTTGTTCATCATTGTTTTGCTGTCTACCAGGACCCCCAGATCTTTCTCTTCAGAACTTGCCTCCAGCAGGTCCACCCCTAACCTCTATTGGTGCCTGACATTCTTCTTCCCCAGCTGCAGGACCCTACACGTTTCCCTGTTGAACCTCATGAACCTTTCCATCTCTCTGACTGTGTCCAGGAAGGTCCTGAAACATCCAGGACAGGCTCCATCCCCCTGCCAGCTCCTTTGCTGTTGGTACCGTGACTTTAACTCCAGGGCTGCAATTTCATGCTTTCCAGCTATAAAAACCCAGGCGGGTGACCCCAGGAGCCTTGCAAACGCTGAACAGTTGGATAATCCCTGTCATTTGTGGCTCCACAGGGCAGGAATCGTGTCCTCTGCTTGATTTGGAAGCTGTTGAGCAAATCGCGGTCTGGAAGAAATAATAACAGCAGCAGGAGACGTGCTAAAGCTGGATGTGCTTCAGGCAGCCAGATGAAAGCATCCGTTCTCCATCGCTGCTGTAGAGCCCACCGGGAGCAATGTCCCCGCTCTGACGCCCATCTGCAGAGCTGTAAATATCCGTGTTTCCTCACCAGGTAGGGCAGGGGCTCCAGGCAACCAAAAAAAGCATCAGTAGCAACAGCAAAGGCAGATCGCACCCCACGCCAGGTGTGGCCTTAAAGTCCCCAAAGTCAGAAACACCTGCTCTTTACAACATCGGGGCCCCTGTCCTTGTGCAAGTTCAGCCTCCGGAGGAGCACAAGCCTTGTCAGGCCCCAGAGGGTTTGAGAGAAATTCCCCACCACTCCATCATCATTGAGCAATCACCCAGGCACTCTATTATCTTCACTCCAGGCAGGATGCCATACCGTAGTCTTTGCCAATCTGACCACCTCGTGCTTGTTTTGAAATACAGACAGCTTTAAAACAAGTGCCTTAATTGCTAATAGTAACAACAATAACAGTAATAATTAAAGGAAGTTCTCCCGGTGCTGTCATCTGTCACATGCGCTTCTCGGTGCGGTGGTGTATTCGCTTATGCAACTCAGCAGGAGCTGCTGGATGTGCAGGGGGCAAGCAGGGACTTCTCTCATCCCCCCCTTCTTGTAGATGAAAATATCAACTGCCTAAACCCGGGGAGAGAAAAGTCACCTTATTCTCGGCTGTAACAGCTCAACCAGGGGTCTGCCATTCAGGTGTGGGTCACAGACTCGAGCCTTGGGTCCCCAAAGGTTTTCAATTCCGCAGACACAGAGCAGGGGGGGCACCTCTCACCGAACCAAACCTTTCGTACTTGCAGGAGCCATGACTCTGAAGAGAGGTGGAAATGGAGGGAAGTGAAGAGAAAGTTCCTTTTCTGCTTTTGGGCTGAGCCCACAGCTTTGCATCAGGGCTGGCATCGCTTCGTGCCCAGGTAGATGTGTTCATCTAACGTCGCAATCCCTTCTCGGAGTGGCGCAAAGCTTTGGCAGGAGGAGACGGTGCTGGTTTGTGCAAGGTCTGCGAGGGACTAAAGAGCAGAGTCTGCAAGAGGCCCTGGGAACCAGGAGCTTCTTCATCCGGGGTTGAATCTAACTAACTCAAGGGGGAGACCTACCTCCCAGCCCCTCTTTGCTCTCTGCTCCCCTCCGGGCAGAAAGCAGGAGCCGTTTTCTCTGTTTCGGGAAGGGAGAAGCTGTGTCTCAGTTCATGGGGAAGGATGGGGTAAAGCAGGGGCAATTAGTGCCTTTGTTAAAACTCTGTAAGCACCCAGGAAGGCAGATCACAGGTTTGCCTCTGAGCCTGGTCTGGTGGAAGGAACATAGGAAGGAAGGCAAGCAGGAAATAATCCTGCCCCATCTTCTGGTGGTCAGTGACTTAATGCTTCCTTAGCTGGAGGTCCTGGACCATCATGTTTGACCAGTCAGAACAGACTGGTTCTGCACACATTTATCTCAAGCTTTTAAAGGTTATTTTTTTGAGGTCATGTCCTATGGCAATGAGGTCCTGTTTAATTAGGTGCTGGGCAAAAAAGTACCTTCTTTTGCCCATTTGCTGCCTGGTGGCTGCTTTGGGTGCCCTCCAGCAGGGTCCCTTCTGGAGTGGGAAATCACGTGTAGGTTTTCCCTGCTCCCATCCTGTGGGCCCTTTTGCTGCATCTCCCCGCAGCCTCCCCATCCCACCCCCGTTATTCCTGGCCCACATCCCTGTGCCGTGCCTGATTTCCCATCTCTGTTCAAAGCAGCACGTCCCATCCCAGATGCTTTGAATCCTCTGCCCATAAAAATAAAGGGAGACTAATATTTAACACAGTCTCTCTTTGGGCCTCACTTGGAAAGCAGAATTTGGTGCAAGTGCCTGATGGACAGACAAGAGGGGTTGTTATAACAAGGACTCGGTGACCCTTAGAAGAACCACTAGAAAAACCTCTTGGAAGAGTTTGTACCCTGCAAAGCCTGAGAAGGGCAGAGAAACGCCCCCAGCAGCCAGGGCACAGATCCCACAGGAGTGTGCAGGGCCGTGTCCCACTCTCTTCGTTCTTGGTTTGGTGCCTGGGCTCTGAGACCAGGAGGAAACCCCTCTCCATCCTCCTGCAGCCGCTGCGTGGCACAAACCTCCCTCTTATTTCTGAAAGCAGATGAGATCCCCTTGTGATTTGTACTCAACCCCCATAACAACCGATGCTTGTGTCCTCGTGCAAGCTACTTCAGAGCCTCAGTCCGCGTGCCCGTGCCTGGGCAGAGGTCTGAGCGCAGCTCCCTGAACAATAAACCACATTCATGTCAAGACCACGCCACTCTCCTGCAGATCCCACAGAGCTGGATGCATCCCTGAAGATGCCTGGCCCTCTACGCACGCTCTGTGGGAAGCTCCTGATGCCACTTGCCGGGTGGTGCCAGCGCTGATCTGGTGGCGAGTGCGTGTCCTTCTCCCAGTGCCTGCCCCAGGGACACTGCTGGTGGCCACCAAACATGGCCAAACGATGGGCCAGACTCTGGGGAGAAGCTTGTTGGGAACACGCCTTCTGTTGAACATCCTTCTCTTCCCACACCAGCCCTGACCAGCATAGACATTCCCTTTATTCATTTAATAATCCCCTGTTTCTTGACTATCTTGTTCGCTTTGTTTAATTTCCAGCTTTCCCTGGGAACACAGAGGGACTAAACCCCATCTCTAAGGAATAAAACCAACAAGTTTGGAGCGTTTAGGAGCCTGGGGGCCACGCAGAGGTAAATCTGAAGGGCCCAATATGACCCCCAGGTTGGTGCAATTCCCTTCACTTCCAGCTTCCTTTGGGGCTGAGTTTGGCTCCAAAATAGCTCGGGGGGGTAAAATGGGTGCTCCCTGCCTCTGGCCCGCTCTGGCCATCCCGTCCCTTCTCCGGAGGCATGTGGGGCACGTGAGGGACCGGCAGCCGGGGTGTGTGGGGCTGGAGCACGTGGCACCCGGCGTGGGGCAAAGGAGGGAGCCCGCGGGGCTCTCCCGTGCCCGGGTGCCGGTGCAGGGCTGTTTCCCAAGCCGGGCTGCACCCCGAGCAGCACCCACCTGCGAGGGTTTCTGCACCCACCTGCGAGGGTTTCTGCCCACACCCTTCGCAGGGAGGGCGAGAGGGTTGCACAAGGGCTGGTGTGGCAGGAGGAGGCTGCTCTGGGAACCCAGCCTCCAGGCAAGGTCCTTGCCTATCTGTCTCCTCAGCGCAGCCCCGTTGATGAGACTGGGAAACTGGGGTGGGAACTGGGAGATGGAGCCATCCCACCTGCAGCGTGCCTGTCCCCATGGCACTAGTGGGACACTTTTCCAAAGAGCGGAGTTTCCCAAATCCCATTTTCATATCCTGAGATCTCTCCGCAGCCTGTGAACGGGGCGCAGCAGCCCCACTCACACTCGGGGCATGGTGGAGGAGATGAGGATAAACTCCTGTTCGTCCAGGGATGCTCTTGTTGTGATGTTACTCCCACAAATAACCAGAATATTAACGCAGACTTTGCCATCTGGGGGCAATTGCAGCTCTGACTGAGGAGTGGTGTGAGAACAAACTGAGAAATCCTGATTTTTCCTGCCCTTTCACTGAAATCCTCCAAACAAGACAAAAAGGTGGAAGGGGTTTTTAAGCCTGGAAGCAGGATGTTTTGCATCTGGGAGGCAGCGAGGTGTGTAAGCCCAGAGCAGAGAAGGGGAAGGTCTCAGGGTTCACCCATCGATGCTCACGCTGCACAGAAGTGTCATGAGCTGGTTGAGACCTGATGCAGCTGAAGCTTAGGCCAGGTGGCAGGAAAATGGTGCAGGGACAGGACACGGTGACATTCCAAGGGAGGAGGTGGCTATTGATTCAACCACATATTTTTGAGATACGAGCTAAAAAGCGGTGGCATTTGAGACTGCTGCACACAGAGCTCATGCCTGTTTGTTTGTATGTGTCGGAAGTTCTTCTGGGCTGAAGCGTCCACCGCAGCTTTGGTGGGGGATGAGGTGTGTTTCATGGGGTTCCCTGCAGGTGTCCATCCCAGCAGACGCAGCATTGCTTAACCCTCACCTCAAGGGTGCATCTTGGGGCCTGAGGCACCTGAAGTCCATTTCCTGGCCGTGTCACATGCCTTTTGTAAGCTCTTTGGGACAGGTTTTTTCTGTGGTCTCCCTGGGTGTTGGCTCCTTCACAGGGGAAGCAGGATCCTGTGGTAGCACAAAGCAGTAACAGCCGTGACGACAGTTCCTGGTGCTGTTACTGCTCGGTCCAGCTGAGCTGGGAGACATTGCAGAGTTGGCAAAAACAGTAATTGTCCACTACCCTCCTTCTGTTTTTTACCAGATATTGCAAGCTGCCTGAGGAGTGATAACAGCTTGGAGGTGATAACTCCTCCTGCAGGGAGAGGTGAGGACAGCGCTCACCTGGACAAAGGCAGCCCTATCTCCCCAAATCCCACCCAGGTACATCTAGAGAGGTGGGGATTGGTTTCTTCTCCCAAGAAACAGGCAATGAGACAAGGGGAAATGGTCTCAGGTCGCCCCAGGGGAGGTTTAGGATAGATATTAGGAAAAATTTTTACACTGAAAGGGTTGTCAGGCCTTATTAACCATTGGAATGGGCTGCCCAGGGAAATGGTGGTGCCACCGTCCCTGGAGGGATTTAATAGGTTGGTAGACACAGTGCTTGGAGACGCGGTTTAGTGATGGGTTTTGTCAGTGTTGGGTTGATGGTTGGACTTGATCATCTGAAAGGTCCCTTCCAAGTCAGGCAATTCCATGATTCTATAATCTCTCTGTTCTCCCTGGGGCTGCAGCCTGACCCATTCCCAGCCTGCGTTTCCAAGACACTGATTTCATCGGAAATGATGCTGAGAATATTTTCTGGGAGAAGCTGGTCAGAAGGGCAGCCTGGATTTCTGCAGGGTGACGGTGGATAAAAATGTTCCCTGCTACATGGCTCGGCTTCCCTATCAGAAAATTCAAATAGCGATCTGCGAGGAGGCTCCAGATCTGCTTTCAGATAGGACTGGGGGTTGTTTTATGGTTACGCTGCATAAAGATGCCAGTATCCACAACCAATTACTGCGGGGCACAGCTAATTACTGCAGAGCAGAGAGAACAAACCATCCCAGGCTTAGGAACCCCTGGACTGGGATAATAAATGCCATATTCAGAGAGTCTGAAGGACCCTGCCTGCCGCCTGGGTGTTTCAAACCAGGTACAGACTGGGACAGGAGGGTCCTGGGGACAGGACACGATGGGTAAGTTCCAGGGGAATGGTTGGATTTTCTTTTTCAATCGTTGTCTGGCTGATAAAATATCAAGGCACTGTGTTCACAGCTCACAAGGCCCTTGCTGTGCAGAAAGCTCATATCCCGCCCGTATCCCCACCGCACCGTTAAGAGAATCACCAATAAAAGGAGAAGCACCGCAAATAGGAGAGAATCGTGACTTTATCCTATGCTGGGGAGATCCTGTGTGTGGAGTCCCAGCCCCATGCATCCCTCCCTCCTGCACGCTCTCGGAAGGGCAGTGTTCAGGTCCGGGGCAAACCCAGGCAATTCTCTTTCTGGAAGTGCCTCCTTCTCCCTGATGCTCCTTCAGGAGCCCCCAGACATCAACTCCTCTGTTTCGGGCACTTCTGTTCAATGGTTCACCAGAGGGAAGCTGGTGGCATCCAAACCCTTCGGGTGCCTCTGTCTTACCCCAAAACATGGGAAATCTGCCCGGTCATCACGTATAGAAGGGTCACAGCGCCCAGGGTGGGAGGCAGCGGCGCTGGCTTTACCCCAAACCAGGACCACTTGCCCCAGTGCCCCTCGGGGACTCCAGCCACGCTGGGGCTCTCCTTCTGCAGGGGGGTGTTTCCTCCTGTTCCCACTCCTTCCCCCCGGGACCTCTCCGGGACCCCCCCACTCCCCCCCCAGGGCCGGGCTCCAGCCCCCGAGGGGCTCCGGCCGGGCTGCGGGGACACGGCGCCCCCATGGCCGGGGGGATGCTGCCCTCTGCCGGTGCCGGGGCGGCTCTGCAGCGGGGACGGGAACCGGAGGGAGAGGAGGAGACCGGGGGACAAACCCCAAACAACCCCCGATTTCCACCAGCCAAACAAACGCTCAATGGATCAAACAAAACCAACCAACAAACATCACAGGAATTTCCTCCGACGGCCACCGAGGGCTGTGTTGACCTTATTTGCCTCCTCCTTGGGGGGTTCTTGGGGTGGAGGTGGCACTGGTTTTTTGGTCTCCCAGTAAATCATAGAAGAGTTGGAAGGGACCTTAGAGATCATCGAGTTCCAACCCCCCTGCCCTGGGCAGGGACACCTCCCACCAGAGCAGGCTGCTCAAAGCCCCCTCCAGCCTGGCCTTGAACCCCTCCAGGGATGGGGCAGCCACAACTGCCCTGGGCAACCTCTTCCAGTGTCTCACCACCCTCACTGGAAAGAATTTCTTCCTAATGTCTCATCTAAATTTCCCCTCTTCCAATTTAAAACCGTTGCCCCTTGTCCTGTCACCGCACTTCCTGACAAAGAGTCCCTCCCCGTGTCTCCTGTAGCCCCTTCAGATATTGGAAGGCCACTCTAAGGTCTCCCTGGAGCCTTCTCTTCTCCAGGCTGAACAACCCCAGCTCTCTCAGCC
>JAOQGH010000014.1:1979686-2000822 GCA_025769975.1 Gallinago jamesoni | reverse complement strand
CTCCCACCAAACAAGTTCTTCCCCACATCTCAGCTCCATCTCCCCTCTGTCAGTGTCAAACCCTTCCCCCTCCTCCTATGGCTCCCCCCCCCCATCCAGAGTCCCTCCCCAGCTTTCCTGGAGCTCCTTAAGGGGAGGCTTCTCTAAGGGAGAAGGGGCTCTAAGGTCTCCCCCAGGAGCCTTCTCTTCTCCAGGCTGAACCCCCCCCACTTCTCCCAGTCTGTTCCACCCCCGCTCAGCCCCAGCCAGGGGGGAGACACCGGTCCCTGTGGGTGCCATGGGGTGGGAGAAGGGAAAAACACCCCGTGACCCCCCCCAACGGGGAGTTTCCACCGTTATCTCGTCCTTCCTTCAGCAAGAGCCCGACCAACACCCAGCTTTATCAGCATCCCCGGCTGTGCAGCGCTGCCGGGAGGAGCCTCCGTGGAGCGGGGATGGGAATGGGAATGTGGGGATGGGAATGTGGGGATGGGAACATGGTGCCGGGGATGGGAATGTGGGGATGGGGATGGGAATGTGGGGATGGGAACATGGTGCCAGGGATGGGAATGTGGGGATGGGAATGTGGGAATGGGGATGGGAATGGGAATGTGGGGATGGGAATGTGGGAATGGGGATGGGAATGGGAATGTGGGGATGGGAATGTGGGGATGGGGATGGGAATGTGGGGATGGGAACATGGTGCCAGGGAGGGGAATGTGGGGAAGGGAATGTGGGAATGAGGATGGGAATGGGAATGTGGGGATGGGACCACAGTGCCAGGGATGGGAATGTGGGGATGGAGATGGGAATTTAGGGATGGGGATGGAGATGTGGGAGATGGGAATGGGAACGTGGGGATGGGAATATGGTGCCAGGGGATGGGAACCTGGTGCTAGGGATGGGAACTTCGGGATGAAGATGGGAATGTGGGGATGGGGATGGGAACGTTAGGATGGGGATAGGAACATTAGGATGGGGATGGGAATATGGGGAAGGGAACACGGTGGTGGGGATTGGAATGTGCTGCTGGGGCTGGGAACGTGGTGCCAGGGATGGGAATGTGGGGATGGGAACATGGTGCCTGGGGATGGAAAGGTGCCTGAGAACGGGAAGGCGGTGCCGGAGATGGGACCGTGGTGCCAGGGATGGGAATGTAGGGATGGGAAGATGGTGCTGGGGATGGAAAGATTTTGCTGGGAATGTGGTGCTGGGGTTGGGAAGGCGGTGCCGGGGATGGGAACGTGAGGACGGGATGTGGGGATGGGAAGGCGGTGCCGGGGCTGTGACCGTGGCCCCGGGGCTGTGCTCAGGCGGGGGCTCCCCCCGCCCCGGGAGCGGTGCGCGGCGCGGCCGGCAGAGGGCGCTGCGGGCGGGGGGGTTGGCGCAGGGCCGGGGGGCGGCCGGCAGGGGGCGCGGCGCGCGCCGCCTTTGTTGCCGTTGGCGCCTTCCTCTGCCGGGGCGGCGGCGGCGGCGCGCGCGGGCTCGTGCGGGCGGCGGGAGCGGAGCGGGGCGGGGCGGCGCGAGAGGCGGCGGCGGCGGCGCGGGGAGCTCGGGGCGGCTCGGCTCGGCTCGGCGGGGAGGATGGAGATGAAGAAGCGGTTGACGTTGGAGCTGCGCAACAAGAAACCGGGCGAGGTACCGGGGGTGCCGCCGAGAGCGTGGGCCGGCCGGGCGGGCGGGGGAACCGGGAGGGCACGTGCGGCGGGAGGGAAGCGGGGGGGGGTGGGGTGGGGTGGCCCACTGGGGGTCCTCCCGCACGGTAAGGGGGTGGTGAGGGCAATGCGGAGCGAGGTGGCGGGGAACTTCCCCCCACCACTCCCCCACCCCCCCGCCTCCACCGGCATGGCGGCGCGCACGTGCGCGGCGGGGCCCGGACCGACCCCGGGCGGCGGCGGCGCCTGGTCCCGTCCCGTCCCGTCCCGCTGCGGGGGAAGTTGGGCAGAAAGGAGGCGGCCGAGCCGGCCCGACCCGCGTTGGGTTCCTCCTCCCCGCCTCCCGCCCCGGAGCCGCCGAGCAAGGCCAGGGCGGCCCCGCGGCAGCCATGGCGGCTCGGCCATGTTAGCGGCCGCCCGGGCCTGCCCCGTCCCGCCCCGCTGGGGCCCGGCACTCATGGCGGGGTGCGCCCGGGACGAGCCCGGGGCTCTCTCCCGCTTGTCAGGGCTCGGCGCCGGGTGTCCAGAGCCAGGCCCGGGGGGGGGAAGCTGGGTGCCGGGCCCCCCTCGCCCGGGGAAGGGGCTGAGGCCCAGCGGCCCTCGCCGCCCCCGTCCCCCGCCGCCTCGCCTCAGCAGGCCGGGCCCGGGGCTCCGCTTCGTCCTTCAGGCTCCCGGAGCCGGTGGGGGTTGGGGAAAGGCCGCCGTCCCTTTCTCCGGGCCGGGCCTCGCCGTGAGGTGGCCGGGGGCTGTCACCCGGCCCGCAGGCAGCGGGGGGGGCAGCTGAAAACCCCGCCCGGGGAGAACGAGCGGAGCTTTGGGTAGAGGTTAAAGGTGCTTTACGAACAGAACCAGAGAGTGGTTCGGGTCGGAAGGGACCTCAAAACCCACCCAGTGCCACCTCCTGCCCTGGGCAGGGACACCTCCCACCAGAGCAGGTCGCTCACAGCCCCCCCCAGCCCGGCCTTGAACCCCTCCGGGGATGGGGTGGCGAAGGGACCCGCAGGGAGAGGGCGGTTTGAGACGTGGTGGTGTCCCCTCCGAGGCCACATGCTGCGGGGTCACCCCTTGCTCTGACAACGCGGGCAATGACGTGCTGCAGGGACAGAGCCCGTGTCCCCTGGGAGCAACGCTGGCCGAGCCAGCCTGGCTGCTGGGGGGACGCCATCGTGGCCACTTTGTCCTGCCCTTGCCCTGCCGCCCTGGGCTGGGCTCTGCTCCAGGCTAGATCTGGTCTGCGCCAGGTTAGTTCATAACCTGGTACCGTTCTGTGCCCAAAGCAGGCTTTTGTCACCTTTACACCACCTTGGGGACAGTCTGGGTTCAGTCGGAGGCTTCTCTGGGGTGCTGGGAGCGAAACGAGCTCGGCTCCAAGGCTCCTGGCGGAGCCTATTTGCTGAGCCCTGGCTGGTGATGAACTTCTTCAGTTCTAAGCGTTAATTCATGCGGAGTTTGTGCTGCAGAGATGGCACGGCAGCCCCGAAACAGCTCTGCCAGGAAGGCGAGGGGACTTTCAAATGACTCCCTAAGAGCTGGCTGATCCGAGTAAGGGAGGTAAAATGGGAGTGCTGCGAAGGAGGAAACTGGAGAGCATCACCAGCCTCCGTGCCAAGGCTGTGTTTTTGCATCAGGCCCTGAAGAACACGTTGGGGTAAAAGCAAGTTTGGGAAGTGGCCTGTGAGAGCTGGGGCTCGAGCCCTCCTCTGTGCTTGGGGAGTTAGGGGGGTGCAGGTGTATTTGCCCTCCAGATGTTTTTGGAGGAAAACAGTTCTGTGCTGGTGTTTCATGGTCCTAACGCCACCGGGGCGGGGGAGGGGGGATTTTTGTGCTGAGCCACCCATTAGCCATGGCCTCTCTGTGTGTGTAGTCTGCTGGGTAAAAGAGGAGATGCCATCAGCGGTCCTGCACTGGGGTTGAGCTCCTCTGCTTAGCCAGGTGCCAAGGCATGTGTGTCACCTTTGCTTCGGGACTGTCACAGGGAAACGGATCCTCTGGAGGCAGGTTTTCCGGCACCCCAGTGGCGTGGGGGGAGGGAGTTGAAGGGGACAAAACCAGGTGACCTTGTTTAGCCTCTTGATAGTGAAGCCTGAAGCTTGACTCTGAAAAGCTTCTTGATGCTTTCTGCGTGAAATGTTTTACTGCAGCCTCATGGTTCAGCCCCTTCATGCTTCCTGGTGGAGAAGTTGGACCTTGGTTGGAGCCACAGGGTGTGGGAGGCGCTGCCATCCCATGGTGCGTGGCTTGTGCTTCAAGTTGTGACCACCGTGAGGGATTGTGCCCTCGCAAAAGTGATTTGGATTTTAAGACCTTGTGTGACCCTCAGTGTGACTGAGGACTTCTGGCCACAGCTGCTGCTTTGAAGTGTGTGTCACAGTGCTTGATGTCACCTTGAGAGGCTTGGGGTGAGGCATAGCCAGGCATGGTGACAACTACTGGGTGTCTCTGTTGGCAGGTGAAGGAGCTGGTCCTTGATAACTGCCGCTCGGACGATGGGAAGATCGTTGGTCTCTCTTCAGATTTCGAGAACCTGGAGTTCCTCAGCATGATCAACATCAACTTGCTGTCAGTCTCCAATCTCCCTAAACTCAACAAACTCCGGAAGGTGAGTCAGACCCGTGGTCCCATCTCCAGCAGTCCCTGTTCTGAGACTTTTGCTGCCCTGACCGTGGTGACAATTGGTTTTCTTGCATTTGCCAAAAAAAGGCCGTTTGATTTTTCTTTTTCCCCTGCAGCCTACAGCCTGAGCAAGCGAGAGAGGTGTTTTTTTAGTACACCACAAAATGCTTTTGAGCTCACTGTATATTTAGCGTCTTTTCTCTCTTGCTTTTGCTGTTGTGCTAGTGTCAGATGCTTCAGTAACATCCTAATGTTCTGGATTTTAGAGCCCCTGTGTCCTGCAGCATGGAGGGGGCTGGGGGTGCTGCGTTACAGCGGGAAAGGGGTTTGAAGTGAAAACCTGAACTGCTGTTCTGTGGCCTGGTCTAACAAACAGGGGCTGGAACTTGGGGGGCCCCGTTTTCAGGGCAATCTTATTCCCCATGTCGCAAACGGAGACACTTTGTGACCGTGTGATATTCCCTCCTGGCAGCTGGAGCTGAGTGATAACAGGATTTCTGGTGGCCTTGAAGTTCTAGCAGAGAGAACTCCTAACCTGACACACTTGAATCTAAGCGGCAACAAGATCAAAGACATCAATACCCTGGAGCCCTTGGTGAGTGAAAGGCTGTGCTGGAATCTGAGGGATGACACCGTTTCCTTCTGTGCAGCAGAAGTCCAATGTCTTGGTAACTGTTCCAACAGCACTTCGTGGTTCTGATGGGAACAGATGAGTCGGTCCAGTTTGAGGCTGGGCTAATAGTTAATGGCTCCTCTGTCTGGAAAACCAGCAGCCAGTTGCTAAAAGAAGCGTGAAATTGGGCTGGATGAGTAAAACTGTGGATGCAGTGCTCAGTGTCCATCTGAGAAAGGACCGTTAATGGGTCGGATGCAGTTTGAGGTAGGTGGCACCTGGGGTGTCATACAGATGAGTTGCTTGGACTCCCCCATGAGGGTGTCCCATCGCATCGGTCCAAAGGTGCTGTTGTGCTGGGCCGGGATCCTCTCGCCCTGGGTGCTGTCACAGCGTTGCAGGGGCTTCCCTTTCCATCTGAACTGCCCCAGAGAAGGCTCTTTGCCTTGTGATGCTGACTCCGTAGCCGAAAGGTCTGTCCAGGGCATTTGCCTCATTAGCTGTTGCCTTTGGTCCCTCCAAAAAAGGGCTTGAAACTGGTTTTCTTCCTTCTTTGCTTGAGCTGGTGCATGGTGCGATGGCATGAGCGGCAGAACTGCTGTGGCACAGCCTGCAGCTCTCCCGTGTTCTGCTCTCGGGTATTTTTCCTGATGTTTTGGGCAGGATGAGTCCAGCTCAGTGACTCCTCCTGTTTGTGGGAGCTGGCCTTCCTGTGCTTCTTACTCCCTTCTGAGTGGAGAGGGCAAGATTTGCAAATGGTTTCTCAGGGAGCTGGTTTCAAGGAGGGGAAACAAGGACAGAGGAGCTGAAAAGCAATCTTTCCCCACACTTAGCAAGAGCAATGATTTCTGTCCATCTGAGGAGCACGTGGTGCAGATAGTGCACACAGAGGCTCTTCTGTACTAGATCTGCAGCAAACAAGCTGCCCTCTACGGCTGCCTGATCTTCAAACACTGTCAGCTTGTAAATAATCAATTGAATTGATCTTTGCAGAAAAAGTTGCCAAACCTCCACAGTCTGGACCTCTTCAACTGTGAGGTGACAATGCTCATCAACTACCGGGAGAGTGTGTTCACCCTCCTGCCCCAGCTCACCTACCTGGATGGGTTTGACGCCGACGACCAGGAAGCCCCTGACTCAGACCCTGAAGCAGATGGGGATGGACTGGAAGATGAGTATGAGAATGGGGAAGGTGAGGATTTTCTCCTCTTGGTTTTCTTGCAGGGGAGTGACCTTCTTTGCATGGTCATGTTGCTAAATAAATGGTGATTGTGGCTTGTCAGTAAAGTAGGGGCTGTCTGTGCTCCAAGTTGATGGGGCTTCTTGCCCCCCTTGTGCACGTGTCCTGCCCCTCTCTCCTCCATGGGGTTGGAGCTGCGAGCGCATCACTTCGGGAACAGTAATGCTTACCTTCTTCTCCTTTTGTTAGAAGGTGAGGAAGAGGATGATGATGATGATGAAGATGATTTGGATGAAGAAGTCATTGATGACGAAGAAGATGAAGATGATGATCTGGAAGGTGAAGAGGAGGAGGATGGAGTAGATGATGAGGTGAGGCTTTCTGTCACCAGAATAAATCTGCAGCGCCACATTGGTGGTTTTGGTGGTGCTTTTGTCCCTTAATCTGTCCAAGGTGCCACGGATGTGGGCAGATCTGAGCAGTGCCACCATGTGCCCAGGCTTTTCTCACACACCTTTTGACTCGTCGGCCACAGAGTTTGCCCGTTCACACTTGTTTATTGCTCGGCCTGGTATTTCCTGTGGCTTCAAATGAGAAAAATCCCTACAGCCTCCTTCCTAGGGATGCAGGAAGCTGTTCAGGACCTGGCAGCTTCTCCCTGCTGGGCCTGGACCTACTTCCTGAGGCCAAAGCAGGTCAGGAGTGGAGAAGGCAGATGGTGCTGTGGAGTCGCACCTTGCTCGTGGGATTGCGGTTCTTGTAACAAAGCATCTTTTTTTGACTCCAGGAGGAAGATGAGGAGGAAGACGGTGAGGATGATGAAGAAGATGAAGCTGATGATGGTGAGTTGAATCCCAACAGAGTTTAGTGCATGCCAAGGTGCCTCAACACTCTCATGTTTGTTGGTTTTGTGGGGTTTCCCAAACTTCAGGGCAGTGCTGCTGTCGCCTGCAGCTTTTCCCCAATAGAAAGTGTGGCCTTTCTGCCAAAGTGACAGCTTCAGCGGTGCCTGTGTCCCTGAGCTGATATTGAGTAGTGGTTCCAAACAAGGGGTGACGCAGAGGCGATGGGGAAACGGCCTTCAGTGCCTGCTGATACAACCAGGCTGGGTTAAATCTGCCAAATATTAAGGAGATAAATTGCTTGGGAACCCAGTTCTGAGTAGCTTGAGCTGAGGAGTGGGGCTTCTGTGGCAGAAGCTGGTGTTCACCGTGTATGTCAGGAGAGACAGGTTTCTTCTCCTGGCTCTAGAATGGAGGGTTAGACCTGAGCTTCTTGACTTGAGTCCAGACTCCTCTGGTTATAACAAACTATAACCCCCCGAGGCAATGTTGACAGAATATCGTGGCTGGTGTGACTTCGGATGATCTCATGTGAGCTTGGTCAGAAGTGACTGAATTCTCCAGACGCTACGTTTTTGGGGGTGCTCAACAACAACAAGAACCAAAAAAAGCCCGTTTTCAAGCGGCCGTTGAAATGTGGGATGCTTGGAGGGCAGAGAGAAAATAGCTGGTGTCTCCTGCCTAGTCCAGGCTCTGCTCTTCTGGGTGCCACGAGAAGCTGGGCGGGGTGGATCCCCGCTCCATACTGGTGCCGGTCTAGTCCGTGCTTGCTCACCAGCAGGCTGTGGCTGCCGTGGCTGGAAGCCACAGCTCAAGGGCTGTTCCACAAGACTGAGCAGAGCTTCACGCTTCGCCTCTTTTTGCAGACCTTCCGCGAGGGGAAAAGAGAAAACGAAATCTAGAGGATGAAGGAGAGGAAGATGCAGAAGAGGAAGAGGACGATGAGGATGACTGATCCCAGCGAGCCAATCAGTTTTACAGACTATGACTGTGCTTGTCTTAACCTCCCCGTTGTGTCTATGTGAGACTGTAAATCCCCGTCTCCCGCTCCTCCCCCCTTTGTATGGCTGCAGCGTCCACAATATATTTTTTTAAGATGTAGAATACTGTAGGCATTCAGGGGAATCTTCCATACAAGGCTCACTTTCTCACAAGTATCTCATGACCAAAGGCTTTCTCCGTTCTGTGGTTTTGTGCAGCAGTTTGCAAAAAAAAAAAAAAAAGGAAAAAAAAAAAAAAAGAAAAAAAAATTCCTCCTCCTAGGGTATCTTTCATGTCTGAAATCAGCCTTGCCACACTGGACCCAGAGCTCCAGCTCACCACCGCAGCCAAGACGGCGTGTTTCCTGGCCGTGGGCCCTCAGACCACCTTCCTGAAGACGCTTGGGCCGTCTCGAGCCGTGGGTGCCGATCCGGTTCGTCTGGATGGACTCGGAGCGAACGGTCACTGAGGTCTCTCTGATCAGAGAAGTAACGGTGATGTGATCTCTGGAGATGCTTGAAGATACTTTAGTGCTGGGGACGTGGGGTGCTCGGGGGTCTCGAGGGAGGGGGGTGGGAGGGGGTTGGCTGCTTGCAAGACCTGGTACCTCTGATGATGCACCTTGCAGTAGCCCCGCGCTTGCATTCCTATTTTATTTTATTTTTTATAAACTGGAATATTTTTCCCAGTGGCCACCTACTAACTCTCCCTTGGATGTCCACATCGGTCTGTTTTTTTGTGTTGTTTTTTTGTTGTTTTTTTTTTTTTTTTTTGCGGCTGTGAGCGTCTTGGCTGCGCTGGGGCTTCTCCTGGTCCCGCAGCAGCCTCTGCCTTTGGGAAGAGATAGGAAATAGCAGGTAAAGGGATACTGCACTTCCGTCAAAACTCCGTTTCGCACTGTACAGAACACGTTCAACCAGTATCACTGTGATGCACCTAACTCGGCGTTCCCCGGGAGACCGTGTTAGCCTAAATATTCTCAGGGTCCTTCTAGCCAGTACCAGCTCTGGACAGTTCCCTCGGTGGTAGCCTGGTGTTTGCATCCTCTTCCTCCTCCTCCTCCTCCTCCTCCTCCTCCTATTTCCTTTTCAGCGTGAAGAGAAGTGCGTGGATCAGAAATCCAGCTCTCCCACCCGTGTCAGTTCCCTGTGGTGCCGCAGAGCTTGTGTCCCCCCCAACCCTGTGGTGGCTGGAAGGGGAGAAACCGGGGGGGGATCCAGCCAGGTGTAGCCCCACCAGGGGGGGTTTCTGACCCCTTTGCCCACCTTTCCTCTGCCTGGAGGTGCTGGGCTGGCGCATCCCGTAGCTTCTGGGGAGAACTCCCCCCGTGGCATCCGAGGGGTGGGAACTGCTGGATGCTGGGGTGGGGGCAACTCCTCTTCCTCCTGCTGTTGGGGTTCTCCATGGGTGCAGACGCACTGGCACTTTGTGGCGTTCCCGGTGGTTGCTCTGGGTGATCCGTGGGTCCCCGGCGCTGCGGGGAGAGGGGGGGGACACGGGGACCCGCGGTGGTTCCCTCCCAGGAGCGGGGTGTGTGTTGCAGCACATCCCAGTTTCTGTTGCTTTGTTCTGTTCTCGCTGTTGTCTCTTGCATTGTACAGTCGCTGTAACCATTCGGAGAAGAACTAGTCCTGTAAAATGCAAACTGAGTAACTTATAAATGTTAAAGGAATTTAAAAGAAAAAAAAAAAAATTTCAGAGCAGCAGTTACTTCTAATTTTTTTTCCCTGCATTTTTAGCAGATTGTATGGATTTTATATTAGCCTAGTAACTGTCAGGTTTTGATTGGTCAGACTAGTCCCAGAAATAAGGATCTCCAGCCCTTTTGTATCTTTTGTTACAAAATTTGGATAAAACTTTTAATAAAGACTTCAGTTTTTAAAAATCCACTGCGGTGACTGTTGCCTTGGCTGCCTCCGCTCCGGGAACACCTGAGCTGGGGGAGTGCTGGGTGGAAGGAAGCTTTGGGGTAGGTTTTTTCTGGAGTCTTCTGGGAACTGGTGACTGTCCCGTGTCCCCAGTGTGACCTGGCTTTGCCCTGAGCCCCAGCTGGTCTTGCGGGGGGGTAGCTGATTTGGGACCATCAGGGCTGCTCCTGGGTGACGGGGATAGAGTTGGGGCTCTGGGGTGTGATGAAAAGGCACAAACCATCCCAAATCCTGGCACAAATGGGGATGTGGGACCTGCATGGGCTGCAGGTGACCACAGCCAAGCTTGGGTGGTCCAGAGGGTTGGGGAAGGGTCCTGTGGTGGGTTTAGGGTGGGCATCTGCGTTCTGCCCTCAAGGAAACAGGGTGTTTGGGGTAGAGGTGCCAGGCAGGGCTGGGGAGGTCAGGGCAGCTGGTGGAGGGGTCTAAGCTGTGCCCAATGTCACCGTGGTCCCCCCTCCATGGGGCTGGAGAGGTCCTTCTCTGGCTCTGTAATGAGTTGTTGCTCCATCAGGTCTCAGCAGCTGGGGGCTTCTGCTCAGGCTTCAGCACATCTGTGCCCCTGCTCAGGGCCTGGGGTGAAGGGGGGGCTCCATGCTGGATGGGGGGCAGCCCCAGCCACTGGTGGACCAGAGCCAGGAGGTTCCCAGCCCTGTTCCCACCTGCCATCTCAGGGGGCTGCTGTGCCCCACCGCTGCCTATGCAGCCTCCTTGACCCCCCCCCCAACCCCATCCCACCTTGGCTGAGGGCTCCCCCCCTTTTCAAATACAGCTTCACCACCCCCTCCCTACCCAGATGGGCGACCGTGGGGCTGCCCCACTGCAGCGGGGAGCCCTCCCACTCGCTCCCCTGCATGGAGGCTGCAGCTGCTCGCTCTGTCCAGCCCCGTCTGTCTGTCCAGCTGGCTCTCCACTCCCCCCAGTTTCTCTCCATCCTCATCCAAGGCCGGTGCTGCCTCTGGCTGGTGACTCCGTGGGGCTCAGCCCCACCGGTGGGCTGGGGAAGGCAGCCGGGTGAGGGTGGGGGTGGTTAACTGCAAGATGGGGGGGTGGGTGGTCCACGGTGCTGGGATTGCAGCAGGAGGAAAGCTCTGGAGCCCCCATCATGGGGCAGAGCTGTGGGGGGTGTACCCCCCAATTGGTGCACCCACAGCTGGGCTGCGCTTGTTGCGGGCAACAGGCAGAGCTGGGGAGGTGGGAAGGTGAAGGTGAAGGTGGCTCCCTGTCCCGGGAGTCATGTTCTGGGATCGATGTGTCTGGGAAAGGGCTGAGCTTCCCATTTGGATGGGAAGGGGAAGTTTCCCTGGGGTTTGTGTCCCCTCCAGGGGTTGGTGGCACCTCCGGACCTGGGAGTGCAGAGTGGTGGGGTGCTCCTGCCCCTGCTGTGGTGGTGACTGGAGGCTGGCCAGCAAGGCCCCATGAGCACCCCAAGGCGCTGCGGGCACCCCAGGCAATGTGGCCACCCCAGGGTGGTGTGGGCACCCTGGCTGGCATGGCCACGTGAGATGGCACAGGCACCCCGAGGTGGTGTGGGCACCCCAAGGTGACATGGGCACCCCAGGGTGGCATAGGCACGCCCAGGTGGTGTGGGCACCCCAGGGCGGTGTGGGCACCCCGAGGTGACGCGGGTACCCCAGGGTGGCATAGACACCCCAGATGGTATGGGCACCCCAGGTGGTATGGGCACCAGCACGCATGGGCACCCCAAAGTGAAGCGGGCACCCCAAGCAGCGTGGGCACCCCAGGCAGCGCTGGCACCCGCGTGCCGGGGCTTGTCTTCACCCAAACCAGTTTGGAGCAAACTCTTCACCCCACCGGGATGGGGCCAGCGCCTGCGTAGGGAAAGTGGGACCCGGGGAGCCCCGGGGTGGGAACACACGGCTGCTCAGCTCCCACGGGGGGGGCGGGGGGGAGGGGGCAGCCCCCCCATCAGGACTGGGGCACGGCAGAGCTGTTGGGGTTGAGCAGGAGCCTTGTTCTCCACTTGCTGCCCTGTGCTGCGTGCCCCCTGGCACCCCTGCTCCTGGCGGGGGGGGGGGAACGGGACACACACGGAGGGGGGGGTACTGAGGCTCTGTGGGTGCTGGGTTGAGGTCTTGCCCTGCTTTGGGGGTCCAGTCTGGGTGCTGGGTGCAGCTGGCACCCCAACTGCTTCTCAGGAGGCCTTCACGGTTTGGGATGCATTGACATCCCCTCTTCACCCTCCATTTACCCCTTCCTTCGGGTGGGGGGCACCCCATCGCCCCCAGGGACCAACAGAGGCTCTCCCTCCTGCACAATTCCCATTTATTATTTTGAGACCTCATTCCAGAGAAGTCCACTAACTCCTGAGCAAACTACTGGGCTCCCCCCAGAGTCCCTGGAGCTGAAGCAAAGAAACCGTTTGGGGAGGGGTCCCGGGGGGGTTTAGAGTTTCCGAAAATAAAAGGGAGCGTAGAAATTCAAGAGAAAAAAAACCCAAACCAAACCACTCCCCCCCTGTGCCACCCTGTGCTGGAGGATGCTCCCGGGAAGGGGGTCCCTGTTCCAGTGCGGTACCCCCCTGCCCGGCTTGGGGGGGGGGGGGGGGAGGAAGGAGGGGGGGCAAAGAGGGATGGGGAGGCACAGGAGCAGTCCCACGGGAGCCGGGGGCATCAGAGCTGGGAGTACAGGGAGTTCTCCATCTCTGGTGGCAGCTTGGCATGGAAGGAGGCGATGCCCACCCCGAAATCTGGAGGGAGAGGAAAAAGAGCCGTCAGCGCTGCGCCCAACCCTCCTGCACCCCAACTCCTGCGGGAAGGGGACATGGACCCCCCCCACCCCCCCCTCCATCCTCCCCCTCCTCCCTAGGGCATTGCTGCAGGTTGGGGGGGGCCGGCAGCTGGACCTGGTGCCCACCCACCGTCACCCCCACCCAGGGCAGAGGGAGTGGGGTCCGTGTGGGGCCAAGCCTGCTCCCTGGGAGTATCCCAGCAGTTGGAGGGGGGGGGTCAGGTCCTTCCCCCTGTGTGTCCCCCGCCCAGGGCCATACCCACGTCTGTGTCCAGGCGGCCGGGCGGCGGGGGGTTCTTGCGGTGGTCCTCGATGTGCAGGGTCATCTCCTCGCGGGAGGCAGCGGAGAAGGGGCACTGCATGCAGGAGTAGCGGCCCCGCGTGTGCTCCCACACGATGCGGCTGTTGGAGGAGTGCCCTGCAAGGATGGGCGAGGAGGGAAGCACAATGCTTGCCCACCCCCCCTCCTGCCCCCAGACCCCCCCAGCCGTGGCCATGGGGGGGCTGGCTGGCCAAGGGTGCAGGGCAAGCGGCCGCTGGGTGCCGTGGGGCTTGGATCGGTGCTATGGGGGCTCCCCCCCCCCCCCCTCCCTGCTCCAAGCCTGACATGCACACAAGTCCCCTCCTCACGGGGGGAATCCAAAATCTGGGAGCAAGGAGTGAGGCTGTGCCCCCCCCTCCAGCCCCGAGCTCCCTCTGCCCGTCGCCTCTCTGTGCCCCACGGAGCAAAGGGTTTTGGGGCAGGGGCGACGGGGGGGGGGCGGGGCTTGAGCCCAGGCAGCTGCTCCAGCTCCTTCTCCTGCTTCTTCTGCCCACAGGTACTGGAGAAACCAGGCTCAGTGGTTCTTGGGGGGGGTGCACAGCACGTGACACCCCCCCCCCCCTTCCCCCATTTCCAAGCCTTACTGGGCAGCATCCCCTTTCTGTGTGGCTCCCAAAAACGAGGGAGCCCGCCCTCCCCCTCTGCTTGCTAGGGAGCATCGTGGCACCCCACAGGGCACCCCACAGGGCCTCTCCCAGCCCCTGTGGACTCCCCCCGCTGCCACCCACCGCCCCCCACCCCCCCCCAGTGACAGAAAGCAGCCCCCAACCAGTAGGTGCCAAACTAACCTGGAGTCACTCCTGAGCCAAAGCATGGGAGGAGTGGGCTGACACTCACACCTGCGGAGGGAATCGAGGGGCAAGACAAGCATTAGGTCTTCCCCTCCCTGGGCTGGGGGGCGGCAGGGGGATGTGGGGGGGCAGGCCTGGCCCAGCCCCCCCGCCTCGCACCCCCAGCACGCCGGGGAGCAGCAGGGCCGGGAAAATTTGGAGGCTTGGATTATTTTTTTTTGGGGGGGGGTGGCTGCCGATGCTTTCTCCAATCGAGCATCCCTGCAGGTGGGACGGTGGGGGGGGGGGGGGCAGAGGTGGGATGGGGCTGGGGGGGTTGGGGGAGGGAAAACTGGGGCAGCCCCTCCCGGGAGCGGGAGGACGGGGATCCTCTGCTGGCCGACGGCGGGTCCTCCTCCGGGAGCTGCTGGTCATGGTGGGAGCAGAAGAAGGTTTTCCCGAATGGCCCCGTGCGCTCACCTTGGCTTTTCTTCCAGACGGCGTTGGAGACGGGGGGGCCGTGGCCCGGCACGTAGGGCCGGAGGCGATGCTGCGCCGGGGGCTGGGGCAAGCTGTAGGGCGAAGGGGGCACGTAGGACAGGAACGGCCCCGGCACCGAGGAGTGGGGTGGCCCCGAGAACCGAGTCAAGGACGACGGCCCGAAAAGGTTGGGCTCCAGCAGCGGGAAGGGGTGGGGGGACGGCGAGACCACCGGCAGCGCCTCCAGCGAGCCGGGCGGCTGGGGGGGGCTGGTGGGGAGCACGGTGGGGGCCGCCGGGGCAGTGTCTGCGCCGGGGAGGATGGCTTCTTTCTCCGGGGGCCGGATAACGCCGGGGAGCTTGGGGAGCCCCTCGGGTGGTTTGGCCGGGGGGTCCTTCTCCGGGGCAGAGGTAGCAGGAGGGAGGGGTTTGTCGGTTCGGGGGGGGGGCGTGGGGCTGCTGGCGCTGTCAGAGCAGACGTGGAGGTGCTTGAAGAGGGAGCGGTGCGTTCGGAAGCGCAGCATGCAGTTCTCACACCTGCGGGGGGCATGGAGGCAGTGTCAGAGGCAGTGCCCCCCCCTCTGCACCACCTCCTTGGCCCCCGAGCCCTGTCTGCTGTCTGGGGTCTGCTGTCGAGGCTGGGGGTGGGAGGGGGGGGGTCTGCAAAGGTGGGAGCTCCTGTGCTCGGGGCTGTTTGGGAGCCCCCAGGTAGGACGTGTCATGAGAGGTCACAGAATCATAGAATGGTTGAGGTTGGAAGGGACCTCAAAGCCCACCCAGTGCCACCCCCTGCCCTGGGCAGGGACACCTCCCACCACACCACGTTGCTCCAAGCCCCCTCTAACCTGCCCTTCAACCCCTCCAGGGATGGAGCAGCCACAGCTTCTCTGGGCAACCTGGGCCAGGCTCTCACCACCCTCACTGGAAAGAGGTTTCGGCAGGGAGATGGCCGTGTGGCACGGGATGGGGACCAGGGGAACTCACTTGAAGTAGCGGTTTGGCTTGTAGTGCACCTTCATGTGGGCCATGAGGTCCTGCATGCTGGGGAAGGTCTCTGTGCAGCCCAGCGTGGGGCACTGGAAGGTCTTGCCTGAGCAAAGAAATAAGGCAGAAATTCAGCAAGATCCTGACTGCCCTGCACCCCCTGGTCTCCCCACCAGTGGGTCTCCAGCACCTCCCACGCTCTCCCCACACCATCTCCTGGAGGTACGGGCACCACCAGCTTCGAGCCCCCAAAACCAGGCCACCGTGGAGCCACGCGGGGTGTCCCAACCTTACCCTCGAGGGACTGCGTGGGTCTGTAGTGGACCTTCAGGTGGTCCATCAGCTCCTGCATGCTGGGGAAGGCCAGTTTGCAGCCGTAGCTCGAGCACTGGTAGTGCTTCCCTGGAAGGAGACAGATGGGTTGGCTTCATCCCTGCCCCCAGCCCTCGCTGTCCCCTCCCCGGGGACAGGGCTGGGCTCACCTGGGACAGGTCGGCGCTTCAGCGGCCGCGGCTCCGGGGTTGGGGTCCCTCCGCTCCCCGCCACCGGCGTTGGGCCACCGGGAAGAGCCGCTTCACTGGAGCCTGCTGGGGAGAGGCCGTTAGGCTGCGGGCACCAGTGGCCACGGGCAGAGACAGCAGTGCCAACCCCCAGCCCCTGCCACCTCCTTCTTTGCCCCCCCCCCTTCCTACCTACCCCTTACAAAGAGGGGTGCAGGCAACACTGGGTGGGGTTGGGGGTGCACGTGTCTGGCTTGGAAGGAGAGGCAGGAGCCCTCCAGGGTGGTTCTTTGCTCCAGAAAAAGCTGCTGGAAGGATGGCAAAGCCCGACTGGTTTCCTGAACACGCTGGGGGATGCCAGGCTGGGCGATGCCACCACCTCAGGGTGCCCCCGGCCGCCCCTCTGGGGTGGGATTTGGCCAAAGGGACCCAACAGCAAAAAGGAACAAAGACTTCTCCCCCTCGTCCTGCCCCGACTCCTCTCACCCTCTCCCCCGCCGTGGCACACGGGACTCACCTGCCCCCTCTCCGGTGTATTTACCCCCCAGGGAGAAGGTGGGCACAGCCTCGTCCTTCTCCGTCTTCATGGCCTGGCTGGTGGTGGGCACGGAGCGAGACACACGCCACTGATGGTGTCTTCTCCTGACGATGCTACAGCAGGTGCAAGGGTGAGGGGTTACAGCCCAGCATGGAGAAAAGTTGACTGCCTCCTCCTCTTCCTCTTCCTCCTTCTCCTCCTCCTCCTCCTCAGTGTCCCATGGGACCAACCCTCCCACCCAGGGACCTCCCGGGCCAAGCTGTCAGGAGGTCCCAGCTTCAGAGGGGCTTTGCAGCATCTCTGCGGGGTGATGAGCTCCAAAGGCATCACTTCGCCCCGGGGGGGCTTTGAAGCCAGAGCCATTGCCAACCCTTCCCGCTTCTCCCACCCCAAGGGTGATCCACAGACCCCCCCCGAAAAGTCCCCCCCAGCTGCCATCCAGCCCAGCCTGCCCCACACATCGCCAGCCCCCAGCCCATAGCATCTATAGTCAAAAATGCCCCCCCCAAACCACAGGACCCCCCCATCCTCCCCCCAGGGCAACACCAAAGCAGGGATTGCAGGAGCCACTCCAGCCTCTCTTGCTCCCCAATGCACTGCGGGGGGAGGGTGTCTCAGTGGATGCTCCCCCCCCAGTTTTGAAGGTTTTTCCAGCCAGAAGCAGCAGCAGGTCCCAATCAACGGCCAGGAGCATCAGCAGCAGGGTCTGATGGGGGTGGTTCCCTCCCACCAGCTACATCAGAACGTCCCAAAAATTAAACCACCTCGGCCTCACAGAGCCTTGGCGCGAGGCTTCGGCACGGGAAAGGCAAACACTGACTCCCAGGAAAAAGCATCTGAAAAGTCCCTCCCTCACTTGGGGACATTTCTCAATGGGGTCTTAGTGTCAAAGTTAAAAAGAAAATTAATAATAATGGCAATAATAATAATAATAATAATAATAATATCATCATCATCATCATCATCATCATCATCATCATCATCATCATCGCTGGGGCTGCAGAGTGGCTCCAACAAGTACATCTGCAGTTGGTTTGAGGGTTGATGTTTCCCCAAGAGCTTGGTGACACCAAGGTCCCCCAGGGACCGGCCACCTCCATCCCTCACGGGACCTGCCCCTTGGTGTCTGCTCAAGAGACGCCTTTTCCCATCTTCCCAGCTTTTCCGCTCCGGCCGGGCTCCCAGCTGGCCACGCACGGGGGGGCTTTAGCCCGACGAAGGGGGGGCCCAGTGGCTGTTCCTGCAGCAACCGGCGGCGCTGGGATTGCAACCCAGCAGGCAATAAATCAGAGCGGGGCGGGGGGGTGAGGGGAGGGGGGGGCCACGAAATCCATGTGGGATTATTTCTCCGGCCGCCCCCAGGCTTACGGCTTTGTTTGGGGGTTGCATTGCTTTTTTTTTTTTTGCTTCTTTCCCCCCCCACCCCGGTTGTTTTCTCAGCTTCTGCTGGCGCTGCGGGACGTGGCCGGGACTGGAGGGGGGGCAGAAGGGGGGGGGGTCAGGCACAGAGCAGGGGGGGTTTGGGGGCAGCACCAGGGGCTGATCGTGTCCCAGGAGGGAAATTCAGCCCTGGCTGGGGGGGGGGTGGGGGGGGTGTTGGTTTGCCAGGTCTGCAGGAAGCGGCACGGCAGGGGTGGGGGGTAAACACCACATGGAAAGTTCACGGCAGCTTTGGTGGGGCTTGGTTGTTTTTTTTATCAGGAGGGGGAAATGGAGCTTTGCCGGGAGAAAAATGTCCCAGGAATTTTCTCCTGAGGGAGAAAGCATTAAAAGGGTCGAGGGCTGTCACCCCGTTATGCAGTGTCCATGTGCCACCGCCACGTTTTGGTGCCCATCTCTGAAGCCACAGAACTTTGGTGCTCCCAGAGCATCACCTGGAAGCGCTGAGTCCTCAAGGCTGGAGCAAACCACCCCCTGGACCCCAATTCCCCACTGGAAACACCAACTCCAGATCAATCCTCCATGCCACCGACTGTCACCAGGACCTGCTGATGGTCCTCCAGGGACTGATGGTCTCTGATGGCCTCCAGACGAGGCCGTAAGGGAACAGGACGCCCACACCCACAGCGTCAAGAGCTCAGTAGGAGCACAGACAGTTTTTTTCAAGTCAATTTTTCAAGAAACCAGGAAATTCTCCCTCCGCAGCATCGCAGCAGCCTGTCGGCTCCTGGGACGGAGCTACTGGTGCTTCAGGGTCAAACCCCTTCGGATGCTACAGCTCCTGCCGAAACCTCCCTCCTCTCCCTCGGATGCGCTCTCCGTTTCCTGGAGCAGGCGGTACCCCAGAGATGTGTTTTAAGCTGATTTTTCTCTAAAAAAGCTGGGAAAAAGCCTCTTGAGCAGATACCAAGGGGCAGGTCTGGAGAGGGCTGGCAGATGTGGGTGCATCTGGTTGGAGCCATCACGCCCGTGCCCATCTCCCCACCCCAGCAACGCCGCTCGATGCGGGCACATTTTCAGCAGCAGAGACGGTGGCAGCACCGTGGCATCGCCCTACGCTTGGGTCCAGGCTCTGCTTTTCAGGGAGCTGGTGGCACCTGTACTGTTTTGCTGTCACTTGTCACGTCCCGCGGGATGGGGTCCAACAGCTTTCATTCTCCGGGACCCTCCGTGCTGCAGCCCTGAGCACGATGCTCCTGCCCAGGTGCCGCTGACCTGCCACCGTCCCCAACCCCGGTGACCCCACGTGGCTGCTGGAGACGTGACTCCCCCGGCGCCAGGCGAAACCCCCGGAGACCCGGAGCCACCACGATTTCAGTGCCATTTTTTGGAAGCGTTTTGCTGCCGCAGGGTCAGTCTCCCTGAAAAACCCACTGGCACCAAACTCCCTCGCTCCAGCCCCTCTGTTGAACGGGGACCCCGGAAAAATCCATCTCGGGGGGGCTGATGGCGACGGGGTGACCAGGAGGGTTTGCAGCCACCGCTCACCCAGAGCAGCCGCCGGTGCTGATTCCGTTAATAATTAATACAGCTCGTCTCCCTCAAACGAACCCGGGGGGTTTATGTGTATCGCCGAGCGCGGAAGGGGCTTTTACAAACCCACCCCGGGAGGATAAATGGGAGGAATAATCCTATTGGAGCATCTCCGCGTGCTCCGTGGCCAGAGGCTTCCCGAAACGCAGCTCCTCGGCGCAGGAGATGAGAGACAAAGGCTCCAAACAAGGGGCTCATGTGATGGCGCAGCCGGCGAGCGGCGCGGAGGGGAGGAAGCACAGGCTGTGACAGCGGGTGGGCTCCTGCCAGCCCCCCCCCCAACCCCGGCCACCAGGTTAAAACACACCTTGCAAATTAAAATGCTCGTCTTTAAATTATCCTGGCGCCTTCAGACATCACAGGGAGCCCCGCGGGAGCTGGGGAAGATGCTCCGGGCATCCCTGGCACCCGGCAGCCCCGGGTTTTGCCATGCCCACCACAACTTGGGTGCCCCAATCCCAGCTTGGGCTGGAGCAGAGCCGCTGTCACAATGTTCTCCCCCCCCCGTCTCACTCCGAGGGCAGGCTCCCTGCTTTCCAACTCAGAAAACTCTGCCCGGAGAGCCCTGTGGAGCCCACCCCAGACCTTTCCACGGCAGCTGCAGGTGGCAGCGTGGGCATCCAAAGGGGTGAGCATGGAGCCACCGTGCCATGTCCCCAGGGTGGACACAGGGTCAGCAGCTTGGCTGGGACCCTTTGACAGGTTTCCTTGGGAAACATCTTCCAGCCTTCCATGAGGAGCCCCCCTGGGCAGCCTGGTGGTCCATACTATCCCCTTGGCCTGTGCCAAGCCATTGGTGACCCACACCAACGGGGAAGAGCCATGTTGCCATTTCCCCACGTCCCCACACCCTCCTGGTGCCCACCGTCACCTGTCAGCCCACGGGCAGCCCATCCACGGGGCCACACCACTTCTTCCCCTGGGAAGAAAAAAGCCCTCTAACCCTTCGGAACCCATCCGGGATGGACCTTCCCCCCTGAGCCCTGGCCAAGCAGCACTGGCCCCGGGGAAGTTCACACCGTGGCCGAGGCGTGGGGATCCCCTCGCTCCAGTGGCCACATCCTCCAGGCCCTGACAGCGACAAAGCCCCCCCCCATCCCCCCACCCCCCCACGTGCGTGGGAAGATGGAGGGTCCCTGCGGAGACCCCAGTGGGCACAGCCCCGGGATGCTCGGGGTGGCCAAGCAGGCCCTGGTGCTCCCGTGGGTCACACACACCTACACACTGGGGCTAACAGCTCCCGTGGCTAGCTGTCCCCGTGCTACTAGCCCCACAGGTAGTAGCCCCCCATGGCCAGCAGCCCCCCCCATGGGTAGCGCCCCCCATGGCTAGTGGTCTCTGTGGCTAGTAGCCCCCCAGGGGTAAGACTACTCGGCCCTGTGGGTAGTGACACAGCCATGGCTAGCATCTGCCGCGGCTAGTCGCCCCACGGGTAACAGCCCCTATAACCCGGAGCCCTCCCACCCCCCCCCCCCCACCGGTGGGCGGCAGCCCCACAGCTGGTGCTCCCCCGGTTTTGTCCGGAGCCTTAACCCCCCCAGCTCCCTGCAGAGCCCCGGCACCCCGCGCCGGTACCGCCGCTGCCTCGTCGCCCCCGGTACCGGTACGCCCCTACCAGTGCCACTACACCCCCGGTGCCGGTACGCCCCCGGTACTGGTACACCCCCGGTGCCGGTACACCCCTACCAGTGCCGGTACACCCCCGGTACCGGTACACCCCCGGTACTGATACACCCTCGGTGCCGGTACACCCCCCGGTACCGGTACATACACCCCCCCCATCCCCCTCCCGGTGTCGATCCCCCCCCTCCAGGTGACCCGTTGGCCCCGGTCCCCCCTGGTGCCCGGTGCTCCGGTGCTGCCCCCCCCGGCCCGGCCCGGCCCGTCCCCGCACGTACCGGGGTTGCGGCGCCGCCCGGAGCGCGCATCAGCGGCGGCGCGGCCGCGGGGCCATTTTCTGTGCGGAGCTGTCGCGAGAGCTGCGGGGGGGGGGGGGGGGTGGGGTGGTGGGGGGGGGGGGTGGTGGGG
>JAOQGH010000014.1:1956968-1979542 GCA_025769975.1 Gallinago jamesoni | reverse complement strand
GAGGAGGAGGAGGAGGAGGAGGAGGAGGAAGAGGAGAGGGGGGGAAGGAAGGAGCGGTGCGGAAGGGGGGACGGGGGCCACGGTGGGGCGGGGGGGGGGCCTGGCCCGGACCCGCCCCGCCCCGGTGCCCCCCGGCCGGTTTTCGCCGGTGGTTTCGTACCCCCCCCCGCGCCCCGGTGCCCCCCCTCGCCCGGCTGCCGGCCGCACCCAGCGCCTGCGGGAGCCTGGAGCATCCCGGGTCCTGGAGCACTCAGGGTCCTTGGACCATCCTGGATCCTTGGACCATCCTGGGCCCTTGAGGCATCCCAGGGCCTTTGGAACAGTCTGGGTTCTTGGAGCATCCTGGGCTCTTGGAGCATCCCGAGCCCTGGAGAACCCCAGGGTCCTTGGAGCATCCCGAGCCCTGGAGCATCCCAGGGTCCTTAGACCCTCCTGGATCCTTGGACCATCCTGGGCCCTCAGAGCATCCCAGGGCCTTTGGAACAGTCTGGGTTCTTAGAGCATTCCGGGCCCTTGGAGCATCCTGAGCCCTGGAGCATTCCAGGATCCTTGGAGCATCCTTGGGTTCCCTGAGAATCTCAGGGCCCTCAGATCGTCTCAAGGGCCCTCAGAGCACCCTGGGGTCCTAAGAACCCCTTGGGAAGCCCTGGACCCCTTAGACCATCCCCTTGCACCCCAAGCCTTTTGGAGCTCCCCAAACCCCTCAGAGAACCCTGCACCCCTTACAGCATCCCAGAACCCTCTGAGCACCCTGAGTTCCTTGGAGCACCTGGACTCCTCAGAACACCCTGAGCCCACCGGATCACACATGACCCTGAAGAGCAGCCCAAGCCCCTTGGAGCTTCCTAGGACCCCCAAGGAGCAACTGGAGCCCCTCAGAGACCCCCAAGTCCCTCAGAGACCCTGGAGCCCCTCAAAGTGCCCAAAGCCCCTTGCAGCACTCCACCTGGATCCCCTTGGAGCACCCCAGCGAGTGCCTGAGGGGGCCCAGCTCCAGTGGGATCATCCCACTTGCACAGCACCCCCTGCCAGGGGGCTGCCCCCTCTCCCCCCACCCCCAAGGAAGGGCCGGAAGGTGCAGGAAGAAGTTTCCTAAATCCCCAGAGTTTCCAAATCCTTTTTTTTTTTTTTTTTCCATTAAAATAACAGCAGGGGCTCTGCCTGTTCTCCCTGCAACCCCTCCCACCCTCCCAAAAGCTCTGTGCTGCAAGAGCTCCAAAAAAACTCCCAAACCCTGTGGTTTACAGGAAAAATCAACCCAAGGATGCCCAGGGGCTGGAAAAAACAGTGACGGGGAGACCCCCCCCCACCCCTGCCCCATGCTGCCCCCTCCCTGGAGGAAACAGGGTCCCCTGAAATGCTCTATAGCCCCCCATATCTGGGGCAGGGGGTCTGCCTGGGGGGGGGGAGGGGTGGGGGCTGCGGGAGGGAGGAAGAGGAGGGCTGGGACGCTGGGGCCGGGCTGTCGTCACTTCCTCCGGCCGCCCGGCGCAGTGGGGGGGGAGTGGGGGGCAGGCAGGGACGAGCCCCAACATGTCGGCACCGTTTGTCCCTCAACCCCGGGATGGACTCAACACCCCCCAACCAGGATTCCCTTCCCCCTCTCTCTCCCTCCCCCCACCACCCAGGCCCTGGCTGTCCCCCCATCCCGTGATCGGGGCAGAGGGACCCCTGAACCCCAGAGCTGGTGGCAATTTCCACCCCACGCGTTGTCCCTGGTCCTCCATGGATGATACCCCCCCTTCACACACCCCCCAAAACCACCATTGGAGAAAGCTGCTGCAGCTCGGTGGGCTCTGCCCGAGTGCCCCTCGCAATTTTTCCTGCGGGAAATCAGGGAAAGGTGGTGGCACCCCGGTCCTGCCGTGCCCCGTTGTCCTGCCGTCCCTCGCTGCTGCTGGTGCTGCCCTGGCAGCTCCCGGCCCTGCCGAGCCGTCCAGGGTCACCCCAGCAGCCCCAACGCCGGGGAAGGGTCCCTGGGTGGGGAGGGTCCCTGGGGGAAAAGGGTCCCTGGGGGCGCTGGGTCTCTGGATTCAGCATCTTCTGGAGGGTTCAACACCGAGGGAATGGGGCCACCTCCAACATGTGCCCCCCTACGTCCCCCTATGCGGGGCCAGTGGGAGCCATGGGCCAGGACCAGGGTGAAATACAAACCCCAGGCTCGGTTTGTTGGAGTGAGATTTGAACGAGTCTGGTTCTTTACCATAATTTTTAACGTACAAACATTTACCATAATTATTAACAATAATCCTTTTTATACCCTGGAATCAGTGGTTCCGCTCCCGGAGATCGAACAAGCAGCAAAGAGCCGGTCCTTGCTGCGGGGAGGTGACCATCTAACGTAGCTGTGGGATACGGTGGGATGCGGTGGTTGCCACTGGCACAGCCCGGTAGCCAGCGCAGGCTGGGGGGGGGGTGGGTCATGAGGAAGTGCTTGCTCAACACCAGTGTTGATGGAGAACCATCGTGGAGCCACCACTGGCCCCTTTGGCACGGTCCCGGGGGAGGATGGATGGTAGGAGGATGGATGGTAGGAGGATGGATGGTGGCTCCTTCCTTGCCTCCGGCCACGCGGCTGCAGCGCCCGGCTCAGATCTTCTGGACATAATTCCCAGGGAAAAGCCCTTCCTTGCCGTGCAGGCGGCCTTTCCACCAGCCCGAGATATCTGGGGAAAAAAAGAGCCAGGTGAAGCGTGGTGCTGCCACCGGGCACCGCAGGGCAGGGCAAGGGGTCGGGCCGGTACCTTCCAGCAGGATGTCGATGATGTCCCCAACGTTGAAGCTGAGCTCGTCCACGTCCTGCCCGATGTACTGGTAGAGCGCCTGGCACCGCGGCACGGCCGCCTTGGGCTGTGGCTTGGGGCGACTGGCCGGGGGTGGCCGCTGGCTCACGCTTCGCCGGCGCTGCATGCTGCGGGGCCAGGGGGTGGGGGGACACGGTGGTCACACCGGGAACACGGCGGTCCCACCGGGGAGGATGCAGGACGCACTGCACCCTCCCTCCCACTCTGCCCACCCTCACCAAGGGGATGCTCTGTGCCTGCAGCTCAGGTGGGTCCTCCCAGTGCGGGGACTGGGAGAACTGGGGTGTGCAAAAGCCTGGGAGATGCCATCCTGGGCAGCAAAGCCGGGTTGCCCAGACCTTCTCAGGCTGTCGCTCCGTTGGGCAACAAGGCTGGTCGGAGGGGACGGAGCATCTCTGGGGGTGGCAGCAGTGGGAGGGGAGGATGGGATGGGAGGGGGACATAGGTGTGGGACCTACCCGGCCACCCCCTGGTCAGGCACGTTGAGGAAGTCCATGTTCTGCTCAGATGGGGGCCGTGCCTTCGGCTGGCGGCTGGCGTTTCGGGGGGGCAGCGCCGCAGCCGGCGGCCCCCTCCCCTGCTTCTGGGGTGCTGTGTAGGTTTCCCGCTGAGCCCGGCTGTCACTACGCGGGAATTGGGGTGCCCCGTTCCTGCAGGCACCTGGAAGACCACCCCACCCCCCCGGATGGTGAATTACAGGGGGCCCCCGCTCAGCTCGCACCCCCCCAGGAGTGCAGCACTGGCTGGATCCAGGCTGGGCCCCCCCCTCTCCATCACCCCTCTTCCCCATCACCCCCCCTTTGGCACTACCCTCCTCACCTTGGGGTGGTGGTGGGGCGCTTCGGGAGGATGCTGGACACCTTCTGCCACCTCTGCTCTGCGTCACCCCCTTCCTCGTGGGCTCTGGGGGGGACAGAAGCCCCCTGTTATGTGACGGGCTTCAGGGGCTGGCTGGGGGTCAGTGCTGCCCCCAGAACTTGCACCCAGGTGCCCTTATCCCCAAAACACCCCGCGCTGCCCCATCACCCAAGGAAAAGTGGGTCCCTCCTGGGGGAAACACAACCCCCCGAGGGATGGGGCACAAGTTGGTTCATTCTAATGTCCCCCAGCCTCTGGCCATGCCCTGTGGCCCCAGTCCTCCTGTCCCCCCCCAGCTCCCCGGGTGCCCTGGCACTCACTGGCGTTCCTGGGGAGCCCGTCCCCAATGCTGACCGTCAGCGTTTTGCCTCCGGCTTTGAGGGCGGCCACGTCGCCCTGTCCTCTGACGAAGGTGACGTTGCGGGTACCACCACCACCCCAGCCCTCCTTCTTCACCCGAAACTGTAGTCTGGGGGAGAGAGAGGCCATGAGGCCACAGGGAGGGGACCCTGTCCTGTTTTGTCATCCCTCCCAGCCTCCATCCTTACGTGTCCTTGAAGGAGAGGCAGAGCTTGGTGCGTGTGAGCTCCTCATAGCGTTTGCAGAGCAGGCTGATCAGCTCCGTCTTGAAGATGGACTCCAAGAAATTGTCGGCATCGTTCTCATGGAGGATGAAGAAATCATCCTGCCTGGTGCTGGGGGAGGAACCCCAGCGGGGGAGTGTCAGCGGGGGCAAGGCAGGGTCCACCCCAAGCAAATTTGGAGGGTGATTTAGCTGGAAACCTCCCCAGCCTCCAAAGCACCATCTGCAATAAGCACTCTGTGGGGAGCCTCCTCCCCATGGCCTGATGTCCTGCTGCCCCATGAGCAAAGGACTGGGGCCTGGCTGGGGACACCAGAGGTTGGAGAAGCTGGTGGAGCTGATGGGTGAAGCCCAACCACGCAGACCCCCTCCATGCAGAGCCCATGCCAGGGGACGCACCTCAGCGAGACACCGCTCACTGCCTGGATCTCCACCTTCTTCTTCAGCACCTCCTTGATCTGCCCCTTCTCAGGACCTTTCTTCACCTTCTCCCGCCCAATCAGGTAGAAGTACTTGGGGGTGAGGATGAAGTCCCGCTTGATGGGCTGGGAAAGGGCAGAAGCAGGGAGTGAGGAGGTTTCTGCAGGGGGGCACAAGACCCACACACACATCTCACCCAAGGGTGGCCACCACAAGGCATGGCTTGGCCTGTCCCAAGCCCAGAGCAGGTCCATGTACCTTGAATCTTCGGTCGTACTTGGTGATGGAGTCAGCGAAGTCCACCCGCTCCCGCTTGGCCAGGAACTGGCGCAGCTCCGGCCGCTCCTCCATGCCCAGGTAATCGCCCACAAAATTCCTGTTGATGCTGTTCCTCCTCCGCTCTTTGAAGTTGTAGAGGATGTTGGATGCTGTGCAGGACCCCGAAACAATGCTAGTAAGACAGGGCTATGTGCCAGTGGCTCAGCCCACAGCCCCTGCCCACCCACCTTCCCAAACTGGCTGCAAGAGCCATCACATGGACTATGGCAGCAATTAGTGGGACTTGTTTTATGCCATGGCAGGAGTCTGACCTGCTTGAGCTCAGTTGGCTTTGAAACCCATTAATTGGGCCCCTTGGGCCATGGGCAATGGGCAAACCTCCCACCACACCAGGTTGCTCCAAGCCCCCTCCAACTTGGCCTTGAACCCCTCCAGGGATGGGGCAGCCACAGCTTCTCTGGGCAACCTGGGCCAGGCTCTCACAACCCTCACACCAAAGAAGTTCTTCCCCACATCTCAGCTCAATCTCCCCTCTTTCAGTTTTAAACCATTACCCCTTGTTCCATCACTACATGCTCTTGTATAAGGTCCCTCTCCAGCTCTCCTGTAGGTCCCTTTTGGATGCTGGAAGGGGTTATAAGGTCTCCCTGGAGCCCTCCTTTAAGATGTAGGAAAAAGACCTGGGCATCTCATGGTCTGGTCCCTCCTCACCCCCTTCTTCATTAGTGCCACAATTAGGAGCTAAGCTGTTGCTCTCCTGCTGCTCTGGGTGAAGAGCACCCTAAGCAGGTGCTGGGGTGCTGGTGTCCCCATCCTTGCCTGGCCTTACCCTCCTCTCGCATCTGCTCGTACTTCCGGATGGCAATGTGCCGGCGCCAGGCCTTCTGGATCACCCGGGCAAAGCCGTCGAATTTCCGCTCCCTCATCTCCTCGAGGAGGAAGAGCTGGGAGGGACACGGGGTGCTGAACCTGGCCAGCCAGGGGCCACCCAGCACCCATGCTGCATCCCTTCTCCCACATGTCGGCATCCCAAACCCTCCCCGGGGGTTGCCCAAGGTGATGTTTAGCTGCATGCAGTGTCCCCCAGGGTTGAGGGACAAGGGGCAGAGCTGGGCCACCTACCGATTCAGGGTTCTTCACAAAGACCTTGCTCCGACCCATCTGGTACTGGTCCGGGTCCATGTTGACGGAGCGCAGCAAGTGCTGCACCCCTTGTCGCTCGTCCCCGCGCCAGGACGGCCAGGTCTCGGGGGTGAGGATGGCGTAGCTGCAGGGAGAGGGGATGTGAGTGGTGGCCAGGCTGTGGGGACCTGCCACCACCCAGTCCTGGTGGCCACTCACCGCTGCAGGAATTTGTGGAAGAGGCGGCGGTAGGCGAAACCCGCCCGGCGCACACGGATGTTCTCCTTCAGCCCCAGGTACTCGACTTGGTGCTTCACCCTGAGGAGCGGGAGGGACACGCTCAGCGTGGGATGGTGGCAGGTCGGTGGGGGAACCTGCCCAGGCCCTTTGGCCACTGCTTGGCACAGGGGTGCCCTGGGGCTTCTGAGGCTCAGATGGAGCCTCTGGGCGATGCACGTAGAGGGACATGTGTGTCCCCACGTGCTCCTCAGTGCACACCTCATGCTTCTCTGGGTCCATGGGCGGCACAGAGGGATCAGCCCAGGGTACAGTTTTTGGAGGAAAGGCAGTCCTGGCCACATCCCCATCACTGGGTGCCCTTCCCTGGACTCCCCGATCCATCACAAGAGGTCTCTGTTACCTGCTCTCCTCCCAGTCCCGGGGCTTTTTGGTCTCATTGGGTTTGATGCAGCGGATGTAGTGTGGCGTGCACTTCATTAACGTGTTCACCAGGTCGTTAGCCTGTTTCTGTTGCAAGGATCGACCTCTGTAGCATTAAAGGCATTGGTGGGAGCCCATCACCCTGCTGCTGCCCCAGAGGCAGCTACTGTCCCCGGATGCCTCCAGGACATACCTTGATTTTGGAGCCTGCGGTGGTCGGACGTCCCTTTTTGTCAGAATCAAGCTTTTCTGGGAAAAGCCTCTGGATGAAGCCACTGAAAGGCAGGGGAGAGTCCCCAGGTGAGAGCTGCCAGGCTCCCCGAGCTCAGCTGAGTTGAAACCAGCTCCAGCTCTGCTTTCTGCTGCTGGGAAATCCTGCACCGTGTCTGAGCCTGTCCCCTCCCCCAAGCTAGGGCTGAGCAGGATGGGTGCTGGTGGGTGAGGACCCCTCTCCCAGCCCCGCAACCCCTGGGTGCTGCCCTGCTCAACAGGGGGATGCTGCTGGTACCCGCGGGGTGATGCAGGATGCTGAGCACCCTGAGATGTGGTTCCAGCAGAAGCAGGACTGGATGTTGGGGCAACCCTCTGCCCCAGCCCTTTTGGGGTGACCCCCTGGGGACCGCAGCGCTGCCAAGACTCACTGTTCGCTGCTCTGCATGAGCTCGATCAAGTCGGTGAAGAGCACGTCCCGGTTGCGCTCGCAGAAGCCGTTCACGTCGTAGGAGACCTGGGGGCAGGAGGGGAGCTCAGCCCCGTGGCTGCTGTGGCCAGGGCCGTGGGGTGTGGGGTGCGGGGTGCGGGGTGTGGGGTGCGGGATGTACCTTGCCCGCGTAGTGGTGGATGACGAAGCCCGAGCTCCAGCTGTTGAAGTGCTCGTGGTTGCCCACGGCCGCCTGCAGCTTCTGCAGCAGGGTCTGGTCCGCCCCCTCGCCGGTGGCATGCATGGTGGCACAGACATCGTCCAGGACACTCATGATGCCGGGGGGGTTCTGGGGGAGGGAGAGCGAAGCCGTGGGTGCCCAAAGCCCCTGGCTCTGCTCGAGTCCCCCACACTGGTCAAAGCTGCTTCATGCTGAGCCGCAGCCCAGGTTAAGGAGGCAGAGTTGTGCTCTCCCAGGGATGCCCCCCAGCAGGACCACCCACCACCAAGAACACCAAGCTCATCCAACACCCCCCTCTCCAGGTGCCTCGGCTTCCCAGGAGACACCCCCCCCCCCCACTCACCAGCTTGTTCTCGATCAGGTCGCACACCACCTTGTTGTTGAAGTACTGGATCTGGGTCCACTTGATCCCCTCCTGCACGTATTCCTCCTGGGGGAGCGCAGGGAGAACAAGGTGGGCCCCCGACCCATGGGACGTGCCACAACCCCCATGCTCTGGACGTGGCACCAGGACCCTCCTGCAGGGTGCAGGAATTGGGGTGCTGGTGGAGGCCCCCCAGCCCAGCCCACCCAGTACCTGCTCCGCCTTCAGGGTCAGCTCTATGAAGATCTGCTGCAGCTTCTCGTTCACAAAGTTAATGCAGAATTGCTCAAAGCCATTTTTCTGAAAAAAAAAAAAAAAAAAAAAGAAAGTGAAGATGGGGCTGCGTTGGCTTCTGTTCCTCTCACTGCATAGGGGAGACCCCAAAAAGCAGAGCCTTTGGGTGCTGCTCCCTTCTTGGAGCCACGGGCTGCTGACCCTGCTCCAGCCACCCTCCTTGCTGCAGGAGCAGGGAAGGACATTCCCCGGTTGGGTTCCTACACCAGAGCAGCGCATACCTGGAATATTTCAAAGCCGTAGATGTCCAGCACCCCGATGCTGTACTCCTCGTACGGCTTCTGCATGGCCCGGTTGATAGACTGCGGGGAGAGAGGGGATGAATTCCCTTCTCAGGGGCTGTACGTGGGGAGCAGATGGTGAGCACCAGCTCAGCCCAGCCCGATGGGACCACACACCTCCACGAGGAAGTCGAAGACGCGTGCGTAGAGCCCCTTGGCCAGGGCGTCCCGGGTGTAAGCCGCCTGCTCCACGTTGAGGGTGACGGTGATGGACTCGGAGCGGCCACCCCACTTGCTGTCCATTTTCCTGCTGGTGACCTTCTCGTTGAGGCGGTCCTGGTCGATCCCCAGCAGGTAGGCAGGGAAGGCCAGGGCTGGGCAGAGCAGGGTGGGGGGGTGGTCAGGGCTGCCTGCTCCCCGTACACCCCCGGCACGCTGCCCATAGCTGCTGCTGGACACCCCAGCCCCATCTAAGTGCAAAGGACTGAGCTGGTGCAGCACTTGGGGACCTGGGACATGGTCCTCCCTCTGTTAAATCACAGCAAGTGACTCCTGGCACCCGTCCCCTTGCTAATTAAGCTCTGGTTGTGCCATTTGCTCGCTGCCTCAGTTTCCCCATGTCTAATGAGGGGAAGATGCTGACACTCTCTCCCTCCTCTGCCAGGGGATTTGTGCTATGAAGAGTTTGCAATTCATGGCCGAGGGTCCCTCCAAGTGTCCCCAGTCCCCACCCCTGGGCGGTGTTCTACTCACAGTCAGCATTTTCCACCCGAGCGTAGTTGCCTTCCTCCCGAAAGGTGATGTTCCCCAGGTGGAGGATCCCTGCCACGATCTGCAGCACCAGCTGCTGGTCCTCCCCCCGGATGCCGATGACCTGCATGGCGTTCTGGGGACACGGGCAGCCCGTCAGCCCGTGCCTGGCCAGATTTGGGGGGCTCCCCAAAGCCAGGCACCCACCATGGTCTCATGGAAGTCACTGCGGTCATCCGTGCCCTCCACCTGGTAGGTGTCCGACTGGTTCAGGTAGTAGTAATAATCCGGGCTCATGATGCCCAGGTTCTGCCGCTGCTCCTGGGATGCCCCTTCGATGAGCTGGGAGAGAAACGGGGGGTGCAGTTACCTGGCCCCTGTGGTGACCTGGCCCCCACGGTAGCCAGTCTGGCTCCGAGCCCCCCCATACCTGGTAGTAGATGTGGAAGTTCCTCTCGCACTCGTTCTGGCTCACCACCCGCGACTTCTCCAGCAGAAAGTTAGAGATCTTCCCCCCGTCGGGTTCACCTCCCCGGCTGAACTGGATCTCGAAGTACTTCCCCTGCCCCAGCACGGCTCCAGCTCAGAGCCCCCGCTGTTGGGACCCCTTTCTTACCCCCCAGCCCTTGCTTCTCCCCCCCTCTGCCACAACGCCAGGACCATCCCTGGGACAGACCCTGGCCTCTGCACCGGCCCTGCAGACTTACAAAGCGACTGGAGTTGTTGTTCCGGACGGTTTTGGCGTTCCCAAAGGCTTCCAGCAGCGGGTTGGACTGCAGGATGATGTCCTTCACGTGCTGGGGAGAGAGAAGGGGGCTGAGCAGGGGGGGTTACACGCCTGCACCCCACTGCAGAAACACCGCCTTGGGGCTGGGGCAGTCCCAGGGCTTTGCCTGTCCCTGGAACTTTGCGTGTCCCCAGCACTGGAGCTGGGGCTGCTCCGGGTGCCACCATCAGGTGGGGGAGCAGGGGATTGGGGTGGCGGGGAGCAGGCAGGTTGGGAAGTGATGGGTGATGGTGGAGGGAGAAGCCATACCTGCACTTTCTCTCCACCCCCAGACACTTTGGAGATGTAGCCCATGATGTATTTTGCTGCCACTGTTTTCCCAGCTCCGCTTTCTCCGCTGTGAAGACGCCAAAGCAGAGGAGATGTGAGATGGCCACGTTGGAGCTGCCTGTCCCAGGGTGCTTCGGCCTGGGATACTGGAGGGGGGCTGGAGGGTGATGGTGGGTGACAGGGGTGGTGGCCTCCCTCTTGCCGGGTGCTCTGAGCATGTGGCAATGGGACAGGGCTCCCGTGCTCTGGGGGTGCTCTGGGATACAAGTGGGGCCGGAGCAAGGCTGGGCGAGGAGCTGCTCCAGGAGGAGACACCGGATTTCTCATGGCTGGATTTTGGAGGGGAGGAGGGAGACTTGGGAGCCTGAAGGGGAAGTCTCTGGCCTTGCCCCACATCCTGACCATTTCCCTTGCAACAGTCAGCCGGAAAAGCGCATTGCACAAGGTTTGGTCCCTGCCTGAGACAACCCAGTCACAGCCCCGGCTGGGGCTCCTGGCCCAGGACACCAGGGTCCCTCCAGGGACCTCCATATGCTGGGTCCCCCAGGACCCACCACTAGGCTTCAGTTACCTGCTGCCAGGGTGTCCCCAGGGCGGGGGGGAGAAGGGGTGATGGGGACAACCAGCCCTGGACCGGTGGCACGGGGTCCCCGATGTGCCCCTACCTGATGATGACGCACTGGTTCTCCCCGTCGATCATCATGTTGCGGTACATGTTGTCGGTCAGGGCGTAGATGTGGGGGGGATTTTCATACTGAGCCTAAATGTGGGACAAGGGACAGCAGCACTGAGCACAGACACCCCCACACACACACCTTGATCCCCCTCCCCAGACCCCCTTTACTCTGGCCTTGCACTGCATGGGGCAGCAGCACACAGCGGGGGAGAGTTGGGGGGACAGGGAATTAATTAATCTCTTGCCACAAAGATGAGCTAATCACAGCCTGCTAGATGTTTTTTTCGACTCTCCCCTCCTCCTTGGGAAGCTCGATGTGGCAGAAGTTGCTCGGGCTGGATTTTACCATTTTTGGGTGGCTTTGGTGTGTATTCACGAGCTGAATTTCCCAGGAATGTGGATTTTTCTCCCAGAACCTCGCCATTGACTCTCCATCAATGTGTTTGGGGAGCACAGACCCCTGCAGTGCCCAAAGGACCGGGGAAGACGGGGACACTCGTGGGACACCCCTCCCAGGTGTTTTGCACCAAATTAAACCCAATGAACCCGCAGCCCAGCCCCCCCCCCAGCCCCCCGGTGCGCAGCAGCCTCACCGCCCCCTGGTACAGCTCGATCTCCCGGTCGGTGAAGTACGGCATCTGCTTGAAGGGGTTGACGGAGATGAGCACCGGCCCGATGTAGGTCTGAGGGGCAGGTTAAGGTCCACGTGTCCTTTCTCATGTCCCCCAGAGGCAGCGTCAGTGCGAGGAAGGTGACTGGGGGGGGTGGTGTCCCTACCTCCTCCAGGAACCCCACGAGGGGTTCCAGCTCGGGTGCAGGCAGAGCTGCTGTCACGGCTTAGTGCCATGGGGCTCCCTCAGCCCTGGTGTGTCCCCCCTGCTGTCACCCACTGGTCATGCCCAGAGGAGCATCCCCTCAGCTCCCTGGCTTTGTTCATGCCTTTTGCTCTGGCTGAAGATCGGCTCCAAAAGTGGCATTTCCAGCCTCCCCGCATCCGCCCTCCACTCAGCTGTTCATGCTCCATCTGTGGCTTTTTGTTTCCATTTTACAGCCAGGGAAACTGAGGCACAGAGAGGGGAGAAACCACTGGCTCCTGCCTTTCCCCAGCCTCCCTCGGCCCCTGCCTGCAGCATCCCCGAGTCACCCAGGAGCGGGCAGGGGATGCAAAAGTTGGGAATCGTGCCTGGAAATGATGCAGTGGGGATGAGGATGGGGATGAGCACCCAGCGCCCCGGAGAAGGCGGGGAGATGGAGGTTAGGGACAGAGCTGTGCCAATGGGGTGACCCTGAGCCCTTGATGTCCTATTTTCAGCCCACCTGACAGCTGGGAGGGGGAAGAGCAGGAAGAGAGGGGCTTTTCTGGGAAATGCAGAAGCGCGGGGTGTTGAGTCATGGCTGGACAGGGGCCCTGTGCGCAGCAGCATGAAAAAAAAGGAAGAAAGAGGCTGCGTGGGGTACTCTTTCTCCTCCAAAAAAAGAAAAGTCAACCCCCAAACCCAACCTCCCTAAACACATTTAAAGCCCCAGGGCTGCCGAAAGAGGGGGGAGGACGGCGGCGTCACTGCCGGCCTGGGGCAGAGCATCGCCTTGTAAGGACAGAGATGCATCTTCAGGGAAACCACAGCCACAAGAAGCTCAGCCCCGCTGTCACCAGAGCCCCTGCTGTGCCCTGCTCTGCGCCGCAGGGATTTTTGTCCCCTGCCCCATGGGAGCTGTGGTTTGTCCCCAAGCAGGCATGGGGTGAGGGCTCAGCGCCTCCAGTCGCGGGTGCTGGGACATGTCCCCATCCTCACCGTGGAGCCCAAGAGGCATCAAGCCTCATACGTGGTGCTCAGTGGTGTCAGCTCTGCCGTGGGAGCCAGAGACCACAAAAGCATCAGGGCTGGGGGATGGCACGGGGGGGGGGCAACACTGGGCAGGGTGGGAGCTTTGCAGCCCAGGCTGGCTTCTCGGTGTCCCATGTGGGTTAAACCTGGTGGAAAGTGAGGGGTGGCACCTTGTCCCCATGTCTGCAGGGATGGTCTCTCTCCATCCAGGGACTGCTTGGCTTTGCTGTTGGTGCAGAGCAGCCAGGGCAGGCTAGGCATCAGAGGGGTTGGGTGACAGTGACAGGGGACGATGGCCACTACTGCCACTGGGGTCTGGCCCTCCTGGGGCAGGCAGGTGGGTCTCCAGCACGCAGGAGCAGTGGGGGCAGCAGATGAGGGGTTTAGTACTCAGTGCTCTTTGCTGAGAGCTTTGACGCCACAAAGGACCAAAGTGGGTCCTGGGGAACAGCAGGATGGACATCATGGTTGCAGCATCTCTGCTGAGTTCAACTCAGCTTGGGAACGGCGGCACTCCTCCCACTGATTCAAATCTTGTCCCACTAAAGTGTGGGGATGGGACACTCTGCAAGCACTGGGGCAGCCCCAGTTTGACCCACGCCAAGACTTGGAGCCCAGCCCTGCTGCTCCCTGTCCGCATCCTGCTGCCCCGGGAAGGATACAAAGATGTAATCATCCATAAAACGCTTCTTGAGGTTCTCCACAATGGCCTCCTCGGAGATCTTGGAGAGCAGGACCATGTCGTCCACGCCACTCTGCTTGACATTGTGGCTCTGCCAGTGGAAGCGCTCCTTGCTGCCCTGTGGGGAGAGGGCCACAGTGGCTGCCCCAGGGCCACCACCCACAGGAGTGGGGCTCCAGGTCTGTATCCCCCACCCCCCAGGTCCCCCTGAACTGCTGGTAGCTATAGCTGGTCCCCACCCCCGGTTGTATCACCAAACTGGCACCTTCAGGCAGTGCAGAGGGCTGTTTTGGCCCTGCTGGGAACTCGCCAAAGTTCAAAATCCCAGTGCTGCTGCCCCTGGGCTCGCCCCATCCCTCAGTCCAGATCCTGTCCCACCACAGGTCTGGCACCCCGGGACACCTACAGCCTGCGGGCACCTTTGTAACACCCCCCCTGCTCGTTATGGAGGAAACGAAGGACCTCGTGCCTGCTGCACAGGCTCTGCTTCTGAGTCAAAGGGGCGGCAAAAATAACCCCGGGGAAAGGCAAAGCCTGCAGCTGGTGGGGGCATCCCCAGCACCGCACCCCCGCATCCCCTTTGCACCAGGGCAGGTGTGTGACTGTGCTCCCCAAGCCCCTTCTCCCTGCCCAGGGAGATGCCAGCACCCGTTTGCCAGCCGCCCCCCAACTCCCTCGGCTCTGTCCTGCGGGGGCCGTGGGGCAGCACGAAAACTGGGCTGTGATTTAAGCTGCTGGGGGTGCTAAACGCTGCTCAAAAGCCCCTGGTCCTCGCTGCAGAGACCTCCTGAACGCAGCCCCCGGCGCGGTGCCCAGGAGGGGACACCCCATCTGGAGCTGCCCCACGGCTCCTCTGCCCCCGTCCCACAGCCCCCGGGGTTCCGCTTTCACCCCAGCGCTCCCGGCACTGATTTCACTTCTCCTCCCCCCCCAGCCATCCATCACCCCCGGCCTCTTACTCTTTCCATTTCCCTTTTCTTCTCTTCCCCTTTTGCTTCATTTTCCTGCTGGCTCTCAAGATTTCAGGGCTCTGGACCCCAACGCCTTTGCACCCTCCCGACTGTCCCCGATTTTCTCAGGCTGCCCGCCGCCCCCTGCCCCCCCCCCCCCCGGGGTGCTCGGCACAACCCGGCACCATCACGATGGGGGATGGTGGGACCATCCTGGAGCATGGAGGAACTTGGCAGCATCGTTCTTCTCCCCCCGGCCACCTCCCTCCCTGCTGGGCTTTGTAACCCAAACCACCATCCATGTCCCTCCCCGACCCCAAGTGCAGTTCAAGCCCCTGTCACCAGCTTCGTTGTCGCACCACCTTCCAATGGGACACATGGATATGGGGTGACCTGGGGAGTCCAGGGGGGCTTGGGGCTGCTCACGCAGCCTGAAACCACGCAGGGAGCTTCTCTTCTTCCTCCTGATTGTTGTTTATGGGCCTTTTTCTTGCCTTCCCCTCCTCTTCCTCCCCTCCACCCTAATTAGCCCTTAGAAAAGCCACCTGGAGAAACACAGGTGGGCTCTGCCATCGGCCCCGTGCTGTCACCCCGGGAGCTGTTGGTGACCCCAGGAGCTGCCCAGCTTCAACCCAACCTGGCCACAACCTTCTGCTTCAGGTGGACAGGAGCAGGACGGGAGGACCCACGAGGACCCAAACATCTTGGTTCCCTGTCCCCTGTCTCCATCACCCTGAGCCCTCCAGCGTGGGCACCCTGGGCTCACACGGCTGGTTTCGGCACCAAATTAAGGCAAAAATGAGCGTTTCCTGTATCGCAAGCTCGGCGCTTTTGAGCTGACACCGAGTTTCTCCTGCAGCCAAAACGACTGCTCAGAGCTATCAGGGGTGAGTGTGGGCTCTTGTGGCACCTCCTCTTCCTCCGGGCATGGGGTAGGTGCTTTCCTGGCTCGGCTGGGACACCCGAGGCCGCACAGCTGCGGGGAAAACACCCACTCGCTTGAAATGAGAGCTTTGTCCCGGATTTCTGCGAGGCCGCAGGTGTTTCTACCCCATTTCTGGGAGCCTGGCTTTTCCTCAGCATGGCCAGAGGGGTGGCACGGTGGGGTTTCGTGGGGCCAGGGCTCACTAAGCTGGGTAAACATCTTCCAGGGAGGATGAGGAGGGATGATGCTCCCTCAACACTGAGGTGTCGCCAAGGTCAGCGCCCGGCAAGCCCTGGGCCATGGGGGGCTGCAGGGAGCATCCCCGCGGGGAGCGGGGACACAAAAGGGAATTTGTTTCCAGAGTTTTGGGGAAGAGATTCCTCTGACCCCTCCTCTGTCCCAGGGGACAAAGTGAGGAACCATCCAGAGAGCAGCGGCGCGACAGCCACCACCATGGGGGTCCTCGGGGAGGGGGGGTCCCTGCACCAAACACCTCCGTGAGGCCATTCCATCCTCAAGCCGAGCAGGGAGGAGCTTTCGGAAGCCCCTGGCCTGGCTGGGCTTTAAGAAACAGTTTGGATCCGCTTTGCACAAGGGACTTTGCTCTGAATGACGGGTGCCTGCGTGGGGACCCCCATCAGCACCCCCAGGAGTGTCCCAGTGAGGGCTGCGGGATGGGGACCATCACCGCAGCAGCCACCGCCTGCGCTCAGGGCCCACGATAGCATCACCGAGGGAGGGGAGAGGCCCCGCAGATTGCAAAACATCATCTGTTTTTCTTCAAAGTTCAGGTCTGAGCCACCGAAAAACCCTGCAAGCCCCAAGCGGGAAGCGGTCGCAGCCTCAGATGACACCTTTTGTGTCACGACAGGATAGGCCCAGATGCAGCCAACACCTTAAAACCACCGGAAAACAAGAGAAGAGCAGCACGGGGTGTTGCATCGCTGTCACAACCTGTCACCTCCCAGGCAGCATTTAGGGATGGGGTTTTTCTCCAGGGCTTTGGGGACCAGGGCTGATTCCAGAGCTGTGACCCCTTGGGTAGGGGTTGGGGTCATGGATGCGCGGCCCCACAGCCCTTCACGGGGCCATAAAACACCTTCAGGGCTGGGGTGGTGGTAGGGAGAGGACAGTGTTTGCATCTTGTGGGGGACGGCATCTGAGCAACCTCTTAGACGTGACATCTGTGGCTGTGGGTAGGAGAAGGATCCGTTTCAGCCTGGCCACCGTCCCCCTTCCTGGCCAGGCGGAAATGTCTGGGGACAGCATCACCCCGAGAGGCAGAGGGAGCAGAGCCGCGGGCTCAAGGACATGCACCTTGCAGACCCTTATTCCACGTTTGAGCAGCTCCCTAATTTTAAGAGCTTTCATCTTCCTTTTCTGGCCCCAGATCAACTTCCAGCTCTGGCCGCTGCCCCATGTCCTGCCTGCAGCCCCTTGTTCCTAGCATGGGCCAGGGTGCAAGGTCCCATCCTTGTTTGAGCTGGCCTGGGGAGCTAGCGCTGCCCCCAGCTGCCCCCAGCAGCCTCCACCACCTGGCTCTGCTCCCCCGGAGTGCTGAAACCATAGAGTCATAGAATCATAGGATGGTTAGAGCTGGAAGGGACCTTAAAGATCACCTAGTTCCAGTCCCCCTGCCCTGGGCAGGGACATCTCCCACTACAGCAGGTTGCTCAAAGCCCCATCCAGCCTGGCCTTGAACCTCTCCAGGGATGCGGCAGCCACAACTGCCTCACCACCCTCACAGCAAATAATTTCTTCTTAATATCGCATTTAAATCTCCCCTCTTCCAATTTAAAACCATTACCCCTTGTCCTGTCACTGCACTTCCTGACAGAGTCCCTCCCCATGTCTCCTGTACCTCCCTTCAGATATTGATGGGCTGCTCTAAGGTCTCCCTGGAGCCTTTTCTTCTCCAGGTTGAACAGTCCCAGCTCTCTCAGCCTGGCCTCATAGCAGAGGTGCTCCATCCCTCTGATCATCCTTGTGGCCCTCCACTGGACCCGTTCCAACAGGTCCATGTCCTTCCTGTGCTGAGGACTCCAGAGCTGGACACAGAGCTCCAGGTGGGGTCTCACGAGCACAGAGCAGAGGGGCAGAACCACCTCCCTCTACCTGGTGGCCACACTTCTCCTGATGCAGCCCAGGACACGGTTGGCTCTCTGGGCTGCCAGTGCACATTGCTGGCTCATGTTGAGCTTCTCATCCACCAATAACCCCAAGTCCTTCTCCTCAGGGCTAAACCAGAAGCTCTGGTGGGAAGTTGGGCCAAGAGGAACACAGGGGTTCTCCTGCCAGTACGGCGATGGTGACGGCAAAATCAAAACCCACTTTGTGTCAAACCCAATCACACGCCTGGTACCCTCCATCCCCTGAGGTCAGTGCTCCCAGGGGACACCAACACGGCCCACGGCCCTCAGTCCAGGCTTCTCCCCACCTGCACCAGTGCCTCACCAGCCCCAGCTCCCCTTCCTGTCCCCATGCCTGGTCATCACTGTCTCCTCTCCAGCGGGGACACTGGGTGGGCTCCTGGCACCTCCTGGAGAGCAGCGAGGGACCAGGATGGGCACAGGAGGTGACAGGGCTGAGATATCCCCGAGGTGGCGGGAAGAGGGTGACATCCCCAGGGTTCCCAAGGGGGACAGGGCGGGGGGAGCTCAGCCAGGGCCCCACTTGCACTCACCATGGTGTCCCAGTGTCTCGCCCCTGGGGACAGGGCGCTTGGGGCTGCTGTCACCGAGGGCTCAGGTCCATCTCGAAGCGCTTTCCTTTTGTGTTTCTGCTCCAACTACAAATTGCAACTAATGTGTTGGGCTTTTTTTTTTTTTTTCTTTTTTCCTCCTCCCACTTCCTCATTCGGTGCCGGTTTTGCCGGGGTGGGGAGGACAAGGGCGGCTCTTTGTTGCCATGGGGGGGAGGGGCGGCCCTGCCCAGGGTGACCCCACCACTGCCCCAGGTGGGTGCTGTTGGTGCTGAGGGTCACCAGCCCGGGGAAGGGGTGGACACTGGGTGGAAGCAGGGATGCTCAGAACCTCAAAACATCCCCCCCACCCCCTCCTCAAGGTGACAGTTTGATGTGTGTCCCCCCCAGGGGTGGCCACTCAGTGCTGGGGGATGCTCTGCCTCAAGGTGGCTTTTAGGAACACGGTGGATTTGGTTGCTGCTTCGTTTTTTTCAGGTCTTTTGAATGAAAAAGGCCACATTTGAGGAAATGTTTTGGCCACAGATGGGGTGAAGCCATTTCAGGAAGACCATCACTGGAGCTGGGGGGGTTGTGTGTGTGCGAGCAGGGTCTCTGCAGGGGATGGCAGTGTCCCCACCGTGACTGCAGAGACCCTGCTCCTGCAGAGACCCTGATCCTGCAGAGCCTGCGCACACACGGCCATGTCTTCAAGCAAGAGCCCTGGTGTACACACACGCTCATGCAAGCCCCAGCTCACTGAGATAGTGCCACAACAGGGACCCCAGGCTGTGCTGGAAGATGAGATCCCACCACTGAGAGGTCCTGGTACCACCTAAGACTCTATCAGATGGGCTCAGCTCCTCAGCAGAGGTCAGTCCCCAACAGAAAGCAGCCGAGATGGCAAAGAAAACAGGAATTCCGCTGCAGGAAGCCAAGGGCTGAGCACAATTCTCCACTGCTGTGTCCCCACTGTCCCCTGCCTGGCTCCACACGCACCCAGAGCAAGGGCTGGCTGTGTCCAGGGGTGCTCAGCCCACCCTGGGTCTATGCTCCCTCCATCCATCCTGCCAGCACCTGGTAGGGTCCCACTGGGCTCCTCCTCCCCATCCTGTGCTGCCCTGCTCCCTCCAGGGTGTCTCCTGCTCACCCCAGAGTGTCTTCCCCGCTTTTCCCCATGTGGAGGCAGTGCAGCAGCACTGGGAAGAGGTCATCATGCTCAGAGACCATCCATGGGGAACACACTGCCTGTGATGGGCATGTCCCTCACCAGCAGAGTTTGCAGAAGACAAAGTCTTCCTGACATCTCTCCTCTTCCAATAAACCCATCCTAACCTTGGCCTTGTGGACCTTTCTGGGCAGCACTGGGGGGGGACAGATGGGACAAGAGGGGGCAACACTTTGTCGAGACCAGCACCCCAGATCAGGTCAGGGCCCTCAGCTTTTGAAACTGCCTCTCTCATCTTCTGAATACTGTCTCAGTCACTCACAGTCAGATTAGAATCATAGACTCATGGAATGGTTGGGTGGAAAGGAACCTTTAAAGACCACCCAGTCCTACCCTCTGCCATGAGCAGGGTCATCTTCAACTGGACCTGGTTGCTCAAAGACCTGTCCAACTTGGCCTTGAATGTTTCCAGGGATGGGGCATCCACCACCTTTCTGGGCAACCTGGGCCAGGGTTCCACCACACTTACCATAAGAAATTTCTTCCTTATATCTGCTCTGGGTCTCCCCTCATCCTATTGCTACAGGCTCTACTAAAGGGTCTGTCCTCTGGTTGTCCACAGCCATGAGACGTGGTGCAAACCTTTGTGTCAATCCCCACAGGAACCAGCCCAAGAGACTTGGGGAAGCACTAGCAGCATATCAGTTCACAAACACGTAGATCTCCAACCAACCTCTCCCCAAAAATCCCAAACCAACATTACCAGTGCAAGGTCTGTGCATCCATGGGGTGCATGGCCAACCTGCGAGGGGTCTCCAAGGGGAAGCCTCTTCCTACATGTCCCACAGCAGCTCTGGGCGAATCTCCACCTCTCTGACCCTATCTGGTCACTGGGGCTGCAGGGAAACCCCTTCCCTGCTGCCCAAAACCCTCCTTCAGCATGAGCATTGTGGTGTGGGGCTGCCCAGAGCCCAGACTGGCCCCTTGAGAGACACAAGACTGGGACCAGAAGCTGTGCCCAGGATCGTAGCTACTCCTTTATTATAAATCATGCCGTTACGTCGCTCCTCCTCAGAGTTAGTATGTTAAACATTTTTTTCATTATATATATATTTATATAAAAAGGTGAAAACACCCCCTCCCCTCACCAAAATGTCAGAACGGAGCATGGCACCAGGAAGGAAGACAAATGAAGGCCCCGCTCAACAGCCGAGGGGGAACTGCTGAGCACCAGAGAAGCTGCGATCGGCTGGTGAGCGGGTGAAAATACAGATGGACCAGTAACACATGGGGGCTGGCAGGACAGAGAGGTCTGCTCAGGGGGAAAGGGGGCTGTCCACCTCCCCACACCCTACGGCTGACCCCCACGGGGGCCAGAACATGGCTTTGAGCAAGATCTCTCATCTTCGTGACACAGAAAGGCCTGAAAATACCAATAATAAAAATAATAATGACAACAGGAAGAACACCCTTTGTAGATGGGAAATACAGGTCCCCTCTGCAGGCAGCGGTGGCCTGTGGAGAAGACGTGTGTCAGCCCGGATTTGGCCAGGAGGAGTTTCAAGCCTGCTCTTTTCCCATCGCTGGAGGTCTCCTGAGGGCAGAGGAGTGGGTGGCACTGGGACTGGCAGCCCGAGGCCACAGCGGCGCGCAGCGGGGCTGCCTTCAGGGGCAAAGCACCTTTGGGAGGCAAAGCACCTTTGGAAGTAAAGCACCTTTGAAGGCGAAGCACCTTTGGAGGCAAAGCAGCCGCCGAGGCTGTAGCATTTGCTGGGGAGAGCCCTGCCAGGAGTGGGCAGACTGGTCCCCAGTCACGGCTCGGCAATGGGGACACCGTGACCAAGTTCTTGTCCCCCTTTGCTTTGCCTCCTGCAGCCTGTTAAGTGGCTGTGACCCCGAGCAGGCCTCGGCCCTGGCCTCAGCTCGTGCTCCCAGGTGTCTCTGGAGTTAAAAATGGTCATAATAGTGACAAGGGCTTCAAGGGAAGCCAGGGGGACACCCCAATCAAAGTAGGCTGTTAAGAGAGGTCAAATAACCCCCTCTCTCCCAGTTAAACTGGTGTCACCGCGGCGCTGACGGAGTGACCCTGCTCTGTCCCCTGAGGCACGTCCCGAGGGGACAGGACTCAAACCAAGAAAACAAACCCCCCTGCTCCAGCCCCGCTCCCCACAGCAGCTCATCTTCACCCAGAAGCCCAGAGGCCACGCTCACCATCCGCGGCACCTGAAAACCTCCCCTCTGCCTCCCCTGGGACCCCCGAGGGGAGGGCAGCAGCCCCCGGAGCGCTCTGCCCTCCCGGCGATGCCCCACCGAGGGCCACGATGCCCTCGGGACACGGGGCAGGAGCGGGGCGAGTGGTGCCGCGTCGGTGGCTGTCACGGCGCCTGGGGGACCTGGGTCCTCTACTAATAAATAACAACGTCAGAATTTCAAGTAATGTCCCCGCTGCCGCGCTCTGCCCAGCCTCTCCCCCTCCCACCGCCCGCGGGCCGGCTCCAGTCTCTCGTGGCGGCGTCCGCAGCAGCTGGCAGTGGTTTAACTGGGAACCTGCCGTTGTGAAGTTTGGGGGCGAAGGGTGCGTGTCTTTGGGGGGACAGGTTTGGGTGACGCCGGCTCCCACTGGAAGCACGACCGGTGTCTGTGTTGGACCCAGAGGAGGTTCCCAGGGCGGAGAGGAAGGGCCTGGCTTGGTGCCCCCCCCCACAACCCTCGGCGTAGCTTTTGCCTTCCAGTTTTCCCAGGGGGGTCAGGCTGTGTCCCTAGTGCCCCTGGCACGTTTTACAGCACATCTGTCGGAAGTAGGGCCGGCTGCAGAACTTGAACTTCAGGACGAGAGGGCAGTAGGCCACCTTGTTCACATCCTTGCACTCTGGAAGGGTGAAAGAAGGGGAGCAGGGTTACATCTGCCTCAGGGTGAGGAGCCCCAGGGGGGACTTCTAACCAGCACTATGCAAGCTCCTTTTGCACCCTGATGCTCCACGACTGCCAGGAAGCATCAAGATGCAGCTGAAGAAGCCACTGGGAAGCTCCCTACATGGAGCTTCCATGAAGCTTCCTACGTGGAGCAAGGGAAGTCTCCCCTTGCCATGGTGTAGTTACTTCATTTATCAGGGTCACAGCGCTGCAGTTTGGCTGGGGACCAGAGGGGACCCAGGTCTCGCCATGAGAGCCTCACCCCACAGCACAGCACCTACAGCCCAACTCCCATGTCTTGGAATCATGGAATCACTTAGATTGGAAAAGACCTTTCAGGTCATTGAGTCCAACCATCAAAAAAAAAAACCCACCACTGATCCATGTCCCTCAGCACCATGGCTGCCCGGCTTTTAAATCCCTCCAGGGATGGGGACTCCACCACTGCCCTGGGCAGCCTC
>JAOQGH010000014.1:1937145-1955899 GCA_025769975.1 Gallinago jamesoni | reverse complement strand
TGTCCCTCAGCACCATGGCTGCCCGGCTTTTAAATCCCTCCAGGGATGGGGACTCCACCACTGCCCTGGGCAGCCTCTGCCAAGCCTTCACAACCCTTTCAGTGAAGGAATCTTTCTTCATATCCATCCTAAGCCTCTCCTGGCGCAATTTGAGGCCATTTCCTCTTGTCCCATCACCCTCTTGCCTACACCCTCCTTTCTCTAGAGAGAGAGAAGGTCTCCTTTCAGTGTTCTGTGTTTCCCTCCCTGCTCCCACCATCTCCCTCACCTTCAGGGTTGTCTGTAGGTCCCGATTCGCACTTGGTCTCACACTGCTGCATGGCAGGTGGCTGCAGGGTCTCCACGCAGTCGCTGGATGGCTGCCCGGTGTGAGCCAGGCACTGGACGGATCTTCTCTGCTGGCCGAGGCCGCACTGTGCAGAGCACTGCCAGGAAACAGCATAGCATGGAACTATGGTGGCCACCACGGCTTTAATAATGCCGGGGGAGAAGGCACAGCTGGGTCTCGGGAGGTGTGATGGGTGATGGATGGAGTTGTCCCTTCCTTCACTGAGTGCTGTGGTCCCGCTTCCCAAAAAAGCTTGGTTTGAACCTCCAGGACTCAGTGAGGGGGTCTCCCTCCAACCCAAAATCACCCAATTTTCCCAGGCCTCCTGCACCCCGATGTCACCCTGCAGCTCGAGGAGTGGTAGAGGGAAGGGAGGATTGTCCCTGTCCGTGTCCCCCCCCGCTGCAGGCGTTGGGCTGGGCTGTGGCAGGTAGACCAGTAGTGACCCCGCTCACAGCTGGCCCAGCCCACCTCTGCAGCTCATGGCTCCCACCGCACCGCTCCCCATCCTCACTGCTCTGCTGCCCCCAAACACCCGTGGGGGGCCTCCAATGACTTCTGCAGGGCTCTGCTGGGCCCAGGAAACTCCCTGGGTCAACTGTGTGCTTGGACCACCAAGGGGTGGGCCTCCTGAGCCAAGGGGAGGGCAAAGAACATCCCCATAGAGTCCTGCTGCCCCCCAGAGAGTTGTGGTGGCCACATGGGGTTCTGCTGGAAGGTAAAAAGCCTCATGTGCACTAGGATTTGAGGGGTTGGGGAGGCAGAGTCTTCTCCTTCAATAGCCCCATGGGAAGGGCTGTCCCTACCTCTCCCCACTCGCCAGTCACCCAGCGGGGTGGTGGGCAGCGCCGCAGGTTGCACCTCATGCTGGTTGGGGGCTTGGAGCCTTCGGAGCACTGGGAGGTGGGCAGCGTCATGCTGTGGTCGCCGCTCTTGCAGAGGACAATGCGGTGGCGGAACCCCGGACCACAGCTCGGGGTGCACTGCAAAGAGAGGGGACCTGCGCTCAGGATGGAGAGTGAAGAGCAAAGAGGGGTATGGGTCTCCCCACCAGTGCTCCCATCTTGCCTCTCTCCTTTTCCCACATGACACTCTCCACAGCCATCAGCGATGCTCTGGCCCAGTGTTCCCCAAAGGACCAGTGCCACCAGAGCGGTGAGGAACAATGTTCAGCACTGACCTCAGACCAGTCCAGGGCAACCCACTCTGGAGGACACGTCTGGTTATTGCAAGGCTCAAGCATCTTTGGCCGTGGATGGGAGCAAGAAGCATCATCCAAGGTCTTCTCCTCGGCGGCCGAGATCTTGCGCTTGCAGAAGACACTGCGTGTGCGGACACCTTCATTGCAGCTCCGGCTGCATTCAGACCAGTTCCCAATCACCCAGCTGGAGACAGGGAAAACAGCAAAGCTTGTGAGGGGCATGGTGGGCAAAACTTGTCCCCTGTTCCTACTCTGGCCATAGCCTCCCAGGTAGCTCCGGTTGAACCCCGGAGTTCCTCCACATCTCCTGGTCCTGGTACTCACGCCGGGGGGCACGGTTCCATATTGCATGGCCTCTGCCGCTCTGACATTTTGGTTTCAGGGCTGCAGAAATGGTTGGAGACAGTTGAGCCATCGGAAAGTTTCTTGCATACCACAGATTGGACCTGGTTCCCTGCCAAGAAGAAGAGGGAAGGGGGAAGGAGAGGAGGACCCTGAGGTCCTGAGCCAGGCTACAGGTAGGAGCCCCACAGCTCCCCTCCCACCTGGGCAATGTGACAGGGCGGCCACTTGTCACTGCACCTCATCAAACTTGAACCTACTTCTCTGTTCATAACCAAGGCCTCCTTTGCCTTCAACACCTCCAGGAAAAAATGGATGAGGTGAAGGTTCACCAGTCAGGGCAAGACCTGGCAGAGTTTGCTGAGGATCAAAGTATTCCAAGGATGTTGTGCTCCAATAAACCTGTTCTAACCTTGATCTTGTGACACTTTCTGGGCAGCACTGGGGTGAACAGCTGGAACAAGAGGTGGCAACACTTTGTGGAGGCCCAGCACACCAGACCAGGCCAGGGCCCTTAGCTTTAAACAGGGAAAGAGACTAAGCCTTGCTTTTCAAACTGCTTCTCTCTTCTTAACACCAGCTCAGTCCCTCGCAGCCAGGTTCTCCAGAGCCACAAGACATGGCACAAACATTTGCACCAATCCCCATGGAAAGCAGCCCAAGGGATCCAGGGAAGCACCAGCGGCGTTTCAGAACATGGACATGCGGATCTGAAGGCCAGAGGGTCTGTTGCAATCAGACAACCTGATTTACACACAAGTAAATGAATTTCAAGCCTATCATGCCACCTTCCATCACGTCTGAAGAAGGGCATCGGGGTTGTTTGCCCTGACACTGCATGGGATCACGGTGACTGACACCAGCTTCCACGTGGCTGAGCACAGGGTGGGAATCTGGAGGAACCTGAGAGCTCCTTCAGAGCAAAGCAGATGCCCACATCTGTGCACTGTCTCCCGTGGCCCAGACACGTAGCATGGCAGTCCCAGGGCCCCAGACACGTGTGTGTGTGTCCCCCCACCCCGAGCCGACATGGGGTCAAAGCTCACCCCCTGCGCACAGCACTGAGCACTTGGTCCAGGGGGTGTAGTGCCAGGAATACTGGTTGGAGGCATCCCTGCCAACGGGAGCGTTGAACTTGTACCGGATCCCCTGCAGCTCCGTCCGCACGAGGACCTGCAGAGAAAGGCACCGCCGAGGCATCAGAGCCACCAAAGTCCAGCATGGCCATGACCATCTGGATGGCATCACCTAGATTTGCTCTCTAAAATCCAGGGCAGCTGAAATGTCTCCCCCCACCCCTTCCCTTTCCAGTCCCTCCCAGCATTGAGAGGGCAGCCACCAGTGATGACAGTGGTGCAGCCACGAAGGTGACACAATCAGAGAACAAGCTCCTGTGCACCTAAAGATTGAATCATTCCAAAACCTGGCAGATTAGGGAGGGAGACCTGAGAATTCAGCCCAATTTACCTCTGATTCCTGTCCCCATTTACAGCAAGGACAGGGACTAATTAGCTCCCATTCCCATGTTGTCACAGCAAGGTCCCTTTAGCCCAGGCCAGGCCCAAACCAGGTGCAGGTGCGAAGGAACCGTGTTACCAACCATGACAAAGAGGGTGATGTTGGTGGGTCCCAAGGCCTCCAGAGACTCGGGCTCCTCTGGGGATCTCCTGTAGTGGAAGGTTGTGCCTGCGATGTCAAAGCGGCGCGGAGGGTCGATGGAGAGCTTCCCGTTGATGTAATATTCGCCGCTCTCCCCTCTCAGCGCTGTGAAGACAGGGAGACCAAGGGTCAGCAGAAAGGGAGAACATATCTGCACCCAGCTTTGGCCAGGCATTTCTCATCCACCAGGCTCAGAGCATCACTATAACCCAGGGTAAACATCAGCAGCCCCATTCCACAGGGAGGGAATAGGTGGGGGAAATAAAATGGGTCAGGGTCCCACAGAAAGTCACCAGAAGAGGTGGGACTAATGCACCCATGGTCGTGTCTTGGCCTTCCCACCACTTCACCGTGGAAGGATGATGCTGCTGCGGGGAGGGAGCTCAGCCAGCTGCCCAGCGTGGTGATGGGGACACTCAGAAGTTTGACAAGCTGTGGCCATGAAGCCGGTGCAAAACTGGGTCTTGGCTGCTGGGTTTACTGGTGCCCAGAAGCCTGGCTGTGGTTGCCCAAGCGAGTCGCTAGAGGGGGATCGGCTCGCTTCCTCCTTCCCGCTCGCATTCCCACGCTCTCCCCGCTCCCTCTGTCACCAACACCACGCCGGCACACAGCTCTGGGTCATTCCTGCCCCCCCCCGATGGTCACCACCCCATTGCCACGATGCTCTGGGGCAGGGAGGATGCTTCCTGCTGCTGAGGAAGGAGGATGCTCCCTGTGGAGTGGGATGGACTGGTGGCAGAAGTCGAGAGGGACACGAACTCGGGCTGTGTCTCCAGTCCACACCAGTCTGGATGGACAGGAGGAGTCCCCAGTATCCGTGGGCTGGGCAGGGAGGGATGTCGGCATCCCTGAAGCCGGCAAAGGGAGCTGGCCTGGAGGGATGCTGCCAGGAGAGCCCCACTGCGACCTCCCACCGGTGCCAGCATCCAGGCAGGCTCCTGTTCCTGGAGAGACGCTGCGGAGGCATCCGACAGCAGCCAGCATCCCTGCCCACCCCTCCGTCATCGCTGCCCACCGCTTGGGGGACAGAAAGAGAGGACAAGGGGAAAGAAAAAAGCCCATTGTATGAACCAGCCAGAGTCTGGCTGGAAAATTAAGCCCAAGGAAAATGTGAGCAGGTCTATTTTTAATCCCCAGCCCAACATGCTGGCGGGGGTGGGGGGGGGATGCCAAGGAGCCACAGGCAGCGCCAGGAACGGTGGGGTGTGGGGTCTGCTCAGGGTTACTCTGCTCAACAGTGAGCGCGGGACGGAGGCAGCGCCGGCAGTGAGAGAGGGGCTGAGTGGGCCACACTGACACAGCCCACGCTGGCCTGGGACACGCTGCAGGTCCCGCTGCCTCCCTCTGCTCCCAGCCCCAGGCTGGGACCCCCAGTCCCATCCTCTGCTGCGGTGGGAGGTTTTCCTTGCTGCGCCTTTCCCACACCCTAGTAGCCCCAGGGAAATAGCAGACCCAGGGGTGTCCGGCTGGGATTCCAGTATCCCCCAGTCCCGTCTCACCTAGGTAGTTGACGGAGAGGTTCAGCTCCCGGATGTCAATGTGGACGGAGCCCTTGGGAATCTGGATCACCTCCTCGTAACCTACAAGACAACCCAGGGCTGGTGAGCAGCGATGCTCAACCTCCGAGCCCGGAGCCAACCCTGCCCTGGGCTGGATGGGAGCATGTACCACCTTCTTACCAATGGGCTAATCGAGATGCCACCCAATGCAATTACATGGAAAAAGTACTGTGGTCCACCATGACAGTGGCTTGCTTGCTTTGCAGTGTTCAGGGACCGGCCATGATGGGACTGGGGAGGTGCTGTGGAGCCCAAGGGCATCTCCACAGCTGTGGCACCACTTGGTGCCCGGTGATGAGACAAGAGATAATGGGCACAAATTTGACCATAAGAAGTTCCATCTAAACATGAGGAGGAACTTCTTTCCTGTGAGGGTGCCAGAGGCTGCCCAGAGAGGTGGTGGAGTCTCCTTCTCTGGAGACATTCAAAATCTGCCTGGACACATTCCTGTGGGACCTGCTCTGGCATGGGTTTGGAGGAGATGATCTCCAGAGGTCCCTTCCAACTCCATATCATTCTGTGATTTATTCTGTGGCTGGAGGGCAGGGCGAGCTGGGGAGGAGGGAAGGAGCTTGATGCTCTTTGTCAGGGACTTGGGTGCCAGTGGTGGCTGTGGCACAACTCAGTGGGTGAACGGGAGTGATTTGCTCCCCGCTCGCAGCCTGGTCCCACCCTTTGGGGTGTTTCTCTGGGATATGTCCCTGCTTGCCCTGTGCATCCCCAGGAGCAGGTGGAGTTGAGGAGGGAATTGAGGGTGGGTGATACTGGCTGCACTGGCCAGGCCACTTGCTCCCTACCTCCCTCTGGCAGGGACTGGTTGAAGACGCCCTCGATGGTCTCACAGGAGCTGCCGTCTCCCCCACACACGCGGCACTTGTCCTCCTTCGAGTCGGAGCCCAGGACACGGTCGCAGCCCACATGCTGGAGGAAGGAGCAGCAGGGAATTATCCATCCTGGTGGGGCCATGTCCCACACACACACACCTGACTCCCAGCATCCCAGGGAGCCCATCCCTGGGATCCACCTCACCCCCCTCCATCACACTGTACACCAGGAGGTGCTCAGCCCCATCCCCTCTGCCCAGCCCCATCTTCCTGCCACCCCTCTCCAGGGACAACCCTGGGGGAGTGGTCTCTCCAGGACTGGGTGGGGGCGCAGGCAGAAATCCCATGACTGTGGGATGAGGCAGAGGTTGAGGGGGCCTGCGTTGAGCTGGTGGAGCTGCAGCACCCCAAAAAGAGCCGTGTCCCCCCCCCTACAGCTCTGCCGTAGTGAGCCTACGCGAAGCCTCCCACTCTGCTCCACTGCCACAGTATGTGGGCCACCAGTGGGTCACCAGCATGGCTGTGGCTACCTATCATAGAACGATAGAATCATCTAGGTTGGAAAAGACCCTTGGGATCATCAAGTCCAACCATCTACCCTACTCTACAAGTTCTTCCCTACACCATATCCCCCAACACCACATCTAAATGACTCTTAAACTCATCCAAGGATGGGGACTCAACCCCCTCCCTGGGGAGCCTATTCCAGTGTCTGACCACTCTTTCTGTGAAGAATTTCTTACTAATGTCTAGTCTAAACCTACCCTGTTGCAGCTTGAATCCATTCCTCTTGTTCTATCGCTAACTACCTGTGAGAAGAGACCACCCCCAACCTCTCTACAGTGTCCTTTCAAGTAGCTGTAGAGAGTGATGAGGTCACCCCTCAGCCTCCTCTTCCTCAAACTAAACAGTCCCAGCTCCCTCAATTGCTCTTCATACGATTTGTTCTCCAGTCCCTTCACCAGCCTGGTTGTTCCACAGTACATTCAGCCCCAGAGACAAAAAGATCCCGGAGACACAGGAAAAGAGACAGACACAAAAGGAGCCTGCCTGTCTGCCTGCTGGGAGACATTTGCCACTCCCACAGAGCTTTCTTCTAATTAAACTTTTATAGCCCTCCAGATCTCGTTTCAAGGCAAATATCAAGAGCCTGGGGCTACCTGGGCTGGAAATGCAGAGGCCCATCGCTAACACAGGCCAACGTGGCACCCGCTGCATGGAGAGGGGATGAGGACAAGCCTGGAGATGGATGTGCTCCTGCTCCCGTAAGTGAACCGGGTGCGCGGGTGGAGGGATGCCCATGTCCATGCGGGCAGATGGAGGGAGACCCCTCTACCCAAGGGTCTGCCCCTGCCTGCCCCCCCCACCCTGAGCCCACCCCAGCCCCCGGCAGCACCTTGCACTCCCCGTTGACGCAGATGTCGTTGGAGTCCTGCCGGCACGGTGTCCCGTCCACCACAGCTGCAGCTCGTTCCGTGTAGAAGTTGAAACCCTCGGCCAGGCAGTTGAGGGAACAGGCTTTGACACCCCCTGGGAAAGAAGCAGAGGTTGGAATGATGCCACCGAAGGGGAGAAAGGAAAGATGTAGGGAGCCAGACCTGCCTTGCCCTTGGCTTCCTCACATCTCCATCCTGTGCCTGGCCCCACCGCACAGCTCCAGGTGCCCAGGAGAGTGTCCCCCATGGAGGAGGGACCCAGACACCCTCCTTATTGATCAGCACTGAGTCAAGACGCTTGAACCGGGCACCCACACGTGGTGAGACACTGTCCTGTCTGCACAGCCTGGGAATCACAGGCTGTATGTGATGGGGGAAGAATCAAACGGACTTTTCTTCTCTGGTACTGGTCACACCTGGATCTCCTGGCACTTTATAAGGGCTGTCAACACCCTTGTGCCCATTTTACAGAGAGGGAAACCAAGACAGCAGATCTTAAACAACTTGTCCAAGGTTTTTTATCTACGAGAACAGAGCAACCAAGTTTTTCAGCTCCTAAAGCAGTTACTAGGCCAGAGCAACTGTTTTTTTTTTCTGTTCAGGCTGGTGGACACTGAGTCCTTCACAGCAAAGATGATGACAGCGGTGCGAGGACAAAGGGGAAGGATACTCAAGTTACAGCTAAAACACCTGCTTCCCAACACCCCTTGCCAAAGCACCGTCTGAGGAACAGAGCCTGGATATCTGGATAATGATTTATGGTGCCTGGGAGCAGGACATGGGACTGCTTATGGAAGGAGCCATCTGAGCAGAGCAATTTTCTGCCTCCTGCCATTGGATTTTATCAAACGCTGGTGCAGGTCGTGGCATTTGCTGCCTTTACTGAACATCTCGAGGAGACCCAACAGCCTGCAGACCCTGGCAGGGAGACAGACACGTGCCTGAGCCGTGGCAGTTCCCTCCAGCAGGCAGTTCCCTCCTGCAGTTGAGAGCCATCTGCCAGGGCTGGGAAGCACCTAGGTGGGGAGCAACCAAAATCTGCAAAACTTGCAACCTGATACAACACATCAAAGGGGGGGTGGAGGGGAGGGGTGGCCCCGCTGTGCCCCGGGGCACCCAAAGGCAGCTGGGGGAAGAGAGAGCAAAGGGAGGAGCAGGAGGAGACAGGAGAGGGGAATTCAGCAGCTGGGAGGCACGTTGTCAAGCAGGATGCCTGGGCAAGCCCCTAGAGAAGGTGCTCCAGCAACCCTTCCTCTGGAGAGCCACCCCACTCCCCAGCACCCTGGGCTGTCCCCCCACCTGGTGAGGGAGCTCCAGGGCCAAGGAGGACAACACAGGCATGACCCCAAAACAACCACAGCCATCTGACCACAGCACGCCTGGAGCAGACATGGTCCTCGACAAGGACAGACCCCACATCTGCCCAGCCAGACCTCAGGTACAGAACATCACCAGGAAGGTAAGAAAACATGAGTCATAGGGGACCTATGCTGGCTGTGAGATGTCCCAGCTTGGAGAGATCACGCCACCAAGCCCAACCACACACACAGCTGTCCCACCAGCCTGGGAGAGGGGCTTGCACTGAACCTTCCTGAGAAGTATCTGGGATTTAGCCAGTCTCTGCTGGCCTGGGAGCATCTCTCCTGCCCGCACTGTGCTCCGTCGGCCGCTCAGGACCCTTTGTCCCTGCCCATGTGCAGGTCTCTGGCCACGCTCTCTCTCCTGCCATCACTGGAGCGCAGGGCAGACTGTAATGAGGCAGAGCTGAGAAACAGCCAGAAACTTGGGCTTTCATTTCAGGACTCTCAGATGGGTTTCCTAAGCAATTCCCATGCACTACCTCTTCCCTTCCTCGTCTCCAGCTACAAGGAAAGGAGGGACCCACTGCAGACACCTTGCTGCAGTTCCCTGGTGTCAGTGAACCCGTGTCACAGCCTGTTTCCACCTTGCTCCCACCTCTGGCTCCATTTTAGTAGCTCACAATTGGCTTCAGAATCGTCCTTTTCTATCATAACTCTTCACCACTACTGCCCTGTGCCCAGGCAAGTGCCCAGCCTGAAGGACTGGGACCCCCCCAGCCTGCCCACTGCCTGCTGAATGCTCCCCCTAGTTGCCTGGGGAGCATGCAGCAGATAAGACCATACAGCTCCCAAGAGCACAGGGGTGCTGGTGAACTCCCCCAGATAAGATAAACCCCCTCCGGCCACCCCAAAGCTGTCTTTCCTTTGGGCTGAGTAATCTTAGAATCACAGACTGGTTTGGGTTGGAAGGGACCTTAAAGCCCACCCAGTGCCACCCCCTGCCCTGAGCAGGGACACCTCCCACCACACCAGCTTGATCCAAGCCCGCTCTAACCTGACCTCGAACCCCTCCAGGGATGGAGAAGCCACAGTTTCTCTGGGCAACTTTTAGTCCAAGGCCAGGAACAACCAGGTCTGCTGCAGGTTCTCCTTTTAATGTTTAATACAGCTATTTAAATAGAATAGAATATTTTCAGTTGGTCGTGCTGTGCCTCGGAGGATGTTTTGTTCCTCCTGCCCACCGTGTCCCATCGAGAAATCAAAGCCCATTACAATTTAGGATGAACAATCTCCTGTTTTCTGCAAGCCCCTGCTCCTCCCCATCCCTCTCCCAGCCCCGTGAGCCGCTCCACTCTCCCTCGGCTCTTGCATCCGCCAAGAGCAAAATGAATAACTAAGCGGGGGGGGGGTGGGGGGGTGGGGTGGGGGGAGGCAAAATAAACAAACAATTAAAGCTGCATTCCATGAGGTATCTGCTGACTGTTGAGCTCCGAAAGGCTGAGCTCAGCGCTTCTCGCTGGGGCTGTGTCTTTCCATCCTGGGGCCTGGGCTCCAGGACGGTTATAAATCACCGCCGGGAAAACACGCTGTACCAGCCCCACGCAGAAAACTGAGCCCAACTTGCCAGTGACCCGGTGGCTGGAGTCAGGCTGTCAGTGCATGACTCCCTCCCTTCCCGAATTCCCTGTGGGATCGGTGTCCTCCCCCATCCAAGCCACTGGGGGACTCATTGTCTTCATGGTGGGGGTGCTCCCCGCATGGGATATCTCCCCAAATTGCCATGGTTCAAAGGACACAGGCACCCCAGCACCTCTTGGCAAGGGGGTGGCTCAAGGGTGCAGGGGAAGAGTTGAGCAGGGGAAGGGGCTCAGCAGAAGCAAGCCCAGGGTGGCCAGTGGCTCCCAGAGTGAGGACTCGTGCCCAAAAGCAACCTGGAGAGCAGCCAGCTGGAGGACAGACTACCTGGGGACGAGGCCACCAACAAGGATGGGTCCTGGGGAGCTGCTTGTGCCAGCTGGGAGGGACTGACACTCACCACCCCAGGAGCTCTCTGGAAGAGCCCAGGAAGGAGCGAGGGAGATGATGGCCAGCCCTTGTTGCCTCCCCAGTTCTGGGGTGGAGAGGGTCTGCTGGCACAGGAGCTGCAGTGGGGAAACACAGGTCACAGGAGCACAACACCCATGGCAAGGGGAGGGCAAGAAAGGAGTCATTTCCCGGCAGACAATCTATGACATGGAGAAGACGGTGAGATGCAAGGGATGCTCCCCACTGCCCCCACAGATGTACCTCTGACACCCAAATGACACCAAGTACCACTAAATCCTGCAGGCAAGTGACGAGGCGAGTACCTGTGCTGCTGAAGTCATAGAATCTCAGAAGGGTTTGGGTTGGAAGGGACCTTAAAGTCCATCCAGTCCCACCAGACCAGGTTGCTGCAAGCCCCTTCCAACCTGGCCTTGAACCCTTCCAGGGCTGGGGCAGCCACAGCTTCTCTGGGCAATTCTCACCAATGTCTCTGGACATTGAATAAACAAACCACAACTGCTAAACAACACGACTCCTCGTGACCATTACCCATGGGCAACCTGGAGAGCTGAGACAGGGAGCTCCCAGATCCCTTCAAGACACAATTGTGCCAACTGTCACAGCCTCCTGGGAGGGGGACAGGTTTCATTCCCTTATTTTATGGAAGGGGAAGCTCAAGCAGAGAGGAAGGGGTGGTTTTTTTGAAAGTCTAAGCAAATACGAATATCCTACATTCAAGGACGGATGTTCAGCTGGTCAATCATCTCCTGGACTCTAACCACTGGGCCATGCCTCAGGAGAAGAGAGGTCTGAGTGAGGGCAGGTCCAGCCTGCAGGGCTGTCTTTCCCCTTGGCATCTGTTGGGGTCTTTGTGTGATTAACTACTTTGCAATTTTATTACATTTTTATTGATCCGTCCCCTGCAGCCTCAGCACATCTGCTCCAGCTGCAGGAGCCCCGCTGGGAGGTGTGCTTATTTACACAGCTGTGAAGGATTTCCCCAGTCAAGTTCATTAACTACATGAAGGAGACACGCTGTTCTTTCTCATTATTAAGAGATTTCTGCCACAGAGGCTTCCTCCCGCCCCTCCCCTCCCCAGACACTTCTGTGGGACACAGGAGGACTGACCTCGGGAAGAGGGGAATGCTGCTCTTTGGAGGATCCACCACTTTGCATCCCTTCCATCCATGCAGGAGCTGGAAGCTCTTACCTGCCTGCGTGGGGTTTGGGACATTGTGGTACTGGACACTAACAGCTCCCTTCTCTTGTCTGTCTTCCCCTTTGCTCCCTCAGCCAAGGGACAAAGGACCTTCATCCTTAAGGACAAAGACTTGAGGGAAGAAGCTCAAGAGCTCCAAGACTGCTGGAGCTGTTTCTGGCAGAGCAATGGAGTCAGGGGGCAAGTAACCCAGGACATGCCAGGATGGTTGGTCACAGACCAGTGCCGGGGACAGCCTGGAGGGATGGAGGCAGCACGTCCCAGGAACACAGAGTGGGCAGTCTGCAGGAACTGGGCTAGCAGACATGGTGACTAATTGCCCACCAGAACTCTTGGACCAGGAGATCTGTCCCTGCAGAGGGTCCGGGAGAGCAGAGCCCCAGCATGGTCCTGCTCCAGCTCTGGCTGAGCTGAGGGATGCTCGGCCCGGCCCCAGCACTCACCTCCTCGGTACGTCTTCCAGGTGTAGTACTTCCCTCGGAAGGGGACGTTGTCGAACTCGGCACACTGGAGCTCTCGGAAGTCCTGGGAGCCCGGTGGGCAGTCCTACGGCCACACAGCCAGCAGTCAGCACGTCGGGGGGAGCAGCCTGCCCTGTCTGCTGGGAGGGCAGGACCCGCCACAGGGGCTCCCGGCTGCCACGGACACCCTCGGAGGAGATGGACACTAGCCCTGACACCTGGACACTTGCTCCAGTACGGCAGGAGCATCCTTCCTGAAAAGCTGGACACTATTTGAAGACTTGGGCCCCAACTGTCTGCAGATGCAACACTTGCTCCCGCAAGCAATGGAGGTGGAAAGCCCAGGAGAAGCCATGGGGAGCCAGCTATTTTCCTCACTGCCAGCCCCTGGTTGTTAGAGCTACCATTTCCCAAGTCCAAAGCTTCATGGAGCTTCCCTCCAGCAGTCATTTCTCTGCTCCCCGTGAGGTTTAACCCCCAGCCCTGGGAAGCAGGGTGCTACGTAGCATTCCGTGAGCACGCTTGTGGTGTGCGAGAGGCAATCGCTGTCACGTCAGCGCCGGGAGCCTCTCACCCCTCCTCCTTTGCTTTCTTATCTTTTTCGGGCCCCTTCTTGCCACCGAAGCCCCGCGGGTATGAACCTCCCCCCCGCCCTCGCAGCCAGTTCAGGCTTGCATCGTCCTGCTCGGCGTTCCCCATTGCGGGATTGCTGGCCCCCACCCCGCCACCTCCTCCTCCTCCCGTGGGTCCCACGGCTCCGCATCCACCCGGAGAGGGCTCATCCCCACCTCCTCGCTGCTGCACAGCGCTGCCTGCCCCACAGGAAAGCCCTGCCACCCCACCGTGGCTCCCGTGTCCCCCGTACTCACGTCGGTGTTGCAGGACCGGTACCGCTTCCGCTCTCCCAGGCAGTACTTCCCTCCGATGGTGGGGCTGCCAGACCAGGAAGGAGATGGGAGAACCAGCTTAGGGCAGTGAGAAGTGTTTGTGGCAGACTGCTCCCCCAAATTTTCCCAACCCTGCCCCGCTGGAAGGATGGATCCTGCCTGGAGGGGCTACTGCAGAAGTGCAGCCCACCCCAAACCTCGCACGCTTGGCTCCAAGCGCACAGTGGAGATGGACACACGTGGCTCTGGGTCTGTGGCTGCAGACCCAACACCAAAGCGAAAGCACGGAGGTGCTGTGAAAGCAGGACACGGGATCGGTGGGCAGGAGCCAAGACCCACCCGGGATCTGAGCGTGGAGCTCTGCAGGCACCCTCCTGCCTCCCCCATCAACCCAAACGGCAATGCTGTACAGCCAGAACATGGCAGGGTCACATCGGCATGGCCACACACACGTGTCAGGGCATGGCAGGGCCATGCTGACATGGCCATGCAGGTGTCAGGACACGGCAGGGTCACATCGACACGGTAATGTATGTGTCAGGACAAGGTAGGTCCACACTGACATGGCCACACACGTGTCAGGACAAGGCAGGGCCACACTGACGTGGTCATGCATGTGTTGGGACAAGGGAGGTCCACACTGACACGGCCACACACGTGTGATGCTGCACACCTACCGTGGGCTGTCGCAGTGGCGAATGGATGACGACACGCCGCCACCGCAGGTCCTGCTGCACTCCCCCCAGGAGGACCAGGCTCCCCAGGCACCATCCACACCCTCCGGGCGGGTGCCGAAAGGGACACACTCCCTCTTGTAGCACCACTGCGGGAAGACAGAGCTTTCAACACCCCCAGCACACGGCCTCCTCCTCCTCCTCCTCCCCGAGCGCTCCCTGGCCTCCATCGGACATGGCAGCCACTTCAGGGCTGGGATCGGGTTTGCTCCCGTGACATGTGAACTTGGAGCTGTGCTGGCCTTGGAGCCAAGCTCTCCATCGCACAAGGCGTTCATCCACCTCTCCTCCATGTCACGCTGTCACCATTTGCACTCGCTGCCTACCAGGGGTTCGCAGGGATGCTGGGACCAGTGCTCCCACTCCCAGCCCTCGGTGCACCGTCCTGTGGGGCAAGCAGCCACGGGCAAGTGGGTGACATCCCCGGTTCTCCTCCAAAGGGGTCTCAGGACCTCGGTCAATCAGGGTGAGACACAGGAGCACACACCTCAATGTCTATAGAACTGGGTGAGCTCCAGGTGGGACTGGACTGGAGTGCCCTGGGGGGCACGGACACCTCCACCACCAGCCGCTCCCTCCCAGGATGGAGTGAGTTTTGTACGTCTACTGGGAGCTCAAGTTATGGTTAATGCGTTAAAAATGACCCGATCTGCAAAAGGTCCAGGTTAAAATAAAGTTTTGATTATAACAACAACGTCACTCTGCTGTTGTCCGGCCAAAGACCCTGAAAGAATCTGCCTGTCCCCATCCTCTTGGGCAACAGATGCTCATGGAAACTTGCCTATGAAATATTTCCCTTGGACCTGGAAAGCGTCCTGCACCCCCTGGAGTCAGCAGTGATGCAAGGAACGGGCCGGTGCCAGACCCGCTGCCGTTCTCCGGGCACGATGCCGGACACCGTGCCTCGGGGGCTGAGATAATCCCAGGAAGGAAGAAACCGCTGTGTGCTCCTTCCAGGGGCTGATAACCCACCCTGGAGCTGCTGGCACGGCCTCTCCTGCCTCCTCCCGAGCCAGACTATCCACGGGCAGCGCAGCCCATGGGGAAAAATGAGCCACGGCCTCCCAGGACACTCGGCCAGTGACCTCCTCGCACACCAGCGCCTTTCCAAAGGTGCAACCCCATGGAGAGGAGATGCTCTGAGGGCACAGCCTTTCTGGTGTCCCTGCTGGTGGTCCTTACTGGAGTTTCTGGGGTCACTGCTCCCACAGGCAGGGTTCAGGAATCTGAGCATCCCCTGCAGCCCCCACCACCCATGCACTCGGGGCTCCTAAAAGCATCAGTGATGGGCTCTGCCCTTGTCTCGTGGCTGCCGGGAAAAGACCCTGGCTCTCTCTCCTGTGGAGAGCATGGATGTGCACCGGCTCTGAGACCTGATATCAGCTGGGGCCATTATGGGGAAGCAGGATGAAGGGCACCCTCATGGGCCATAACCTCCATAAGAAGTGATTGATTGCTGGAAATTAAAAAAAAAAAATAAAAAAAAAGAAAAAAGAAACCCAAAACAGGCAGAGAAGGAGCCAGAAAGACAGTGAACCTGCTCCCTGAACAGCTGGGCTGCTGGGGACACCCCTAAGGCAGCAGAAATTGCCACCAGATCCAGGCCTGAAGTCACCCACTCTGGCCTTCTGGGGTAAGACAGGTGAAGCCATAATAGCCAAAGGAGAATAGTTTTTAAAAACCAGGAGAATATGGAAGGAGGAAACCACCCAGTCTGGGATGTGGGCACAGCCACCATCTAATAGATGGCTCGGTCTTCCCCCCCCCCCGCTGCCCCAGTTGGGTGGCAGAGCACAGAAACTATCTCCCTTTAATCTTGCATACCTTAAATAACTTCTACGCCCTGGTCCTCCCCTCTGCTCTCCCAGCTGGAAAGGGAGAAGCCAGGGCATATCTCGGAGACCTGCTTCAGCCAAGGGTGAGCAGGAGGGCTCACCGAGTGCCGGGGCCACCAGCCAGGAGTTCCAGCTGGTGAAGGTGCAGCATCTTTCACCCAGGGATATCAAATACCTTCTGAAGCACGGATTATATGCAACAGGACAAAGAGAAGCACAGGAAGGCAACTGGGGGTTCAAACTGAGTCAGTATCTTCACTGGGAATAGCCCCCATGAGCCCTGAGGGCTGTGACTGTCGCTTCTCTTAGGGTTTTGAAGAACCCTGGTTAAAAAACCACTAGTAAGTGGGGGGAAAAGATAGTTAAAAGTGGGAAAAGCTAGTAAGAAAAGATGACTAGTAGAAAAAAAAATTGCCATTGTACATGGTGAATGCCAGCAGCACGGATGTCCAGCCCCCAGAGCTGTCTCCTCCTTCATGATCTAATTTCCAGCGGAACTAAGACAACTGTTTGCAAAGAATAATGCATTTGTCAAAGCATCAAAATCCTCTTTCCTGCACAGCAGCTTCTCCAGCTTCTTAAGGATTTGAAATTATCCTTGAATTTCTTGGGAATTATTTTGCCTCTAGTGGCAAAACACATGTCCATTTAATGGAGAATGTCCCAGCCCTGATTGTCCATTGTCCCAATTATTGTCCAGTTTGCAAAGGCACTTTGTTTTATCAGTGCTCCACACTCACTTTATATTGGAGCAAATGGGTGCAGAAGGTGCAGGGAACAAAGTGATATGTACAAGCAAGTCAAAATTCACTTTCAGAATATATGGTCATGAAAAATCCTCTCTCAGCTGAGTCTAAAAAAATCAAGGTTTTGTCATATCTAGCCTTGTAAGGCCATTTTTCACGAGTTCCTCTGAAAGCATGTTCCAAACCCATTGTCCTCCTGGGGAAACTGGGGCAAAAATCACTTTTCCCCGGACAGCCAGGAGACCTCAGCAGACCTGAGAATGAGATGTTCATCTAAAGCATATGACAGTGCTTGAGGTCACCTTACTGTGTCCCCAAGGGGAGGCCATGAAGCTCATTGGAGCAGGGACTTCATATTCTGCATTTCCAGCAATATGATGGGGGGATTTCGGGGGCCCCTGGGATCCTTGGCACATCCCAGCCCCTCTCAGTGCTGGCGGATGGCAGTGGTGGCGGAGCTCTGGTAGGGGAGGACAGGCTGGTGGGTGCTCTTAAATCAACCCCACGCTCACCAAGGCAAACAATGATCCCAGTTATCGCTGGAAGAGGAATTCAACCACTCCCTGTCAACTCCCTACGGTGCCCCCGGGTGTCCTTACCCCCTTTTCAATGGTGTTGGTTTGGCATATGGTCCCCTCAGCAGCAGGGATGCTGTTGGTTATGCAGCGGTTGCTTTTACTCAGGCACCATAACTCACTGCAGACTTCCTGGAAAGAGAGGGATTTGGGGGGAGATAAGGGGGAGGGAGGAAGAAAGAGACAAAGAAACAAAGCAGAGATTAGGATCTGCTCGTGCGAGGGGCTGCGAGGCTGGGGCAGCAGCACACCAGTGCACTTGAGGAGCACCAGCTGGGCTGGGACACAGGGACAGGAGTGTTTTTGGCATGGTGGGGGGGAAATGGGACCAAGTCTTGCAAGGTGTTACCATCTACAGTCACCCCAAGGCTACTGGCAGCTCACCCCTTTCTCTGGACCAAGCCTAAGGACTTCTCCAGGGGCTGGGGTTCTCTGGTGTGGAGGTTCCCTGGGGTTCAAGTGCCAGAGCCAGCTCCCCAGCCAGCCCTAGCAGCCACACCTGGGCTTGCTGCCATGGAGGACACATCTCTGTGGGCATCCCAGTGAGTCCCGAGCTAATCCCGTTGTGCTCCACTTGACCCCTGCCCCCAGGGCTGAGGGATGTTCTTTTCTTTTTGGGGTCTGCAGTGGAGGCTGAATGCAAGGGTCCGTTCCTAGCACCCTTCTCTGGAAGTTGTTTTCAGAATAATCAGAAGGATGCTAGATACTGAGCTAGCCCTTGAGAAGCTCCAGAAATAGACACTTCTGCTCTCTGTCTCTGCTGGGTGCAGTTGGGTCCACTGGTCCACTGCTAGGCTGAGGACTCAGACCTCTTTCCAGAAGGTTCCCTGAGCCGCAGGTCCTGAGCTTCAGCCCATCCTCACTTCTCAGAGCACCAGCAAAACCTTCCCTTGGCCATTCCAGAACCCACCCAAAAGTTAGGTCCGTGACAGAGGCTCTGCAAAGCTGTCATAACTGCTAAATCAGAAAGTCCAGGTCCTTTCAACCTGTTCTGCCACTAAATCAGCCAGGCTGGACTTCCACACCTCCAAACTGCAAAGCAACACCAAAAATCCAGAGCTGAGTTTCCTGCCAGGTCACCATCCTGCTCCTATTCCTACTGAAACAAGCCTTTGGAAAGAGTAATGCTTCCCAGAGAGCAGCGTGCCATGACTTAGGTTGTACTTCAAAATATTATATGGGTTAACGTTGTCAGTGAAGGAAACTGGAGATGCAAGAGCAGCATCCGAACAGCCACGGCTGCTGATAATGGGTTCCAAGAACATGCTGGTGCCGCTCTCGGTGCACCAGTGTCACAGCACGGGATGAGGGACCCGGCGTGCTCAGTGCTGGCACAGTGACCCCCTGGTCTGTCCCTATAAATGAAGGACCCAGAATCACAAAATCACCAAATCACATGGGGTTGGAAGGGACCTCCAGAGACCATCTCGTCCAACTCCCTGCTAGAGCAGGTCCACCTAGATCAGATTGCACTAGAATGTGTCCAGGTGGGTTCTGACTATCTCCAGACATGGAGACTCCACCAATTCTCTGGGCAGCTTCTTCCAGGGCTCTGCCACCCTCACAGCAAAGAAGTTCCTCCTCATGTTTAGGTGGAGCTTCTTATATTCAAGTTTGTGCC